>QEWY01003062.1:352601-917050 GCA_006503575.1 Baylisascaris schroederi
GGGGGGGGGGGGAGAGAAGAAAGGGTTGGGAAAACAGAAACTAAAAGAATATGAGTTTATAAAGGATTTAAGTAATTCAGTTATATCATTTTCTTCCCTATATTAATAGAAGATTGAGAGGACGGTTTGTTTATCATTGCATTAGTATGTCTATAGATAATGTCTGATGAGGTAGATTAAAAGGGATGCTGAATTTTAGGATAACACTTCGCAACAAAGAATACTTGTGACTGCTTAGACTTAATCAATTGTATTGATGCCAAATAGAAATAAGTGGAAGGTGATGGCTATGAAGTATTTGCAGTGCAGCAATGCCCACATATTCGACAGTATCATTCTATATGTCCACCTAACATGGGGGATTGAGCGTCGAGATGGACTCGAAGGGATACACGTGTCCAGTGTTCCACTTTATGCAACCAGTTCGCACGATAATCCAATAATCCCACGACGCAATATTGCATACATCCTTCTTGGCAGCGTATTTGAGGGAAACAGGTGCAGAATGCAAGTAACATCTGCACTTACACGATCTTTTTTAAACCCATGTGACTCTATGAGTGGTGTTTAACATTCGAATGGCCGTAATATTTCATTCGTTCTGCTAAAAAGCTGATTTTTATATGACTATACAACTTTATATTTAGGGTTGTTTATGGTAGTTTGTGTCGTCTGTACATATCTGTCTGTCTGTCTGTCTGCATTCCAGGCTTCAACTCAAGAACCACCGCAATTTAAGTTCTACAATTTGATGGATTTAACGCATACACCATTGAACGGCATTCCTTGCCAGCCTTCACTTGATCAGCGAACTTCGAATGGATTGCTGATACCTTTAATGTTGCTAGTGCTATATTTTAAGCGATCCATATTACAGATTTCTGTGAGTGGTCAGATTACTTCATATGTGAATAAATCCTTGTAAGTGTTTTATTTCTTAGCAAATTATGAAGCTGACTGACTAGATGGGAAAGTTATAAAAGCAGCAAGCATATAGTAGAGACTATTTGAAAAGCATCCCTATGTGTTGTCGGTTTCTTTTTCTGCCCTTCATTAGGATCTTTCTTTATCTGTTTTGAAATCTGGCTATATTCTCGATACATTGTGCCTTATTAGGGTCTTACTAAACAATTCGATTCCATCGAATATTTTCTTGTTTCAGTTGATTAATGTCCAATTTGCGAATTCTTCGTCAATTTCGTCATCTATATCGTTTTAATTCGAACAAGAAATTCCATACTACGCAACAGCCAATCGAATCACCAAGTTTGCTTTCTTTATTAACTAACGTTTATAATTTATTATTTTTTTTAGAATTGAAACTTTCATCTCGATTACTGAGATTTCATCGTTGACTACTAGATTTTCGAAGGGATTGGTGATGGTCACTTGAAAATATGCTATCGGTTTCCATTCTCATTTTTATTGACATCAGAACCCTTCAGTAGGAATACAATGAAATATTTTAAACATCATGAAGTATCGTATATTGCTAATGGGGCGTTGAGTTTGCTGTTATTGCATTAACGTTGGTTTCAAAATGCTTCCTTTATTCTCTTCATTAATATTATTACATCTTATCAAGGTTTTAGGGGTAGTTTAGGGTCAGAAGATTTGTGCTGTCCAACTGGAATTTGTCTTTTAACAACTTAATCCTTAAAGGCATATTGCCTCAAATTTTTAAGTTTTTTATTCCATCTTAAAGTTCGCATGAGATGATGGCAATATTGTTATGATTTGTTTTTGCTGCATTAAGTTTAGCGTAAACTTGTAAGAAGCTCTGAGAGAGATTCAGTGATGCTTATTTGCAATACGTTTGAGAAATTTAAATGGCTATTTAGAAATAGTCGAATTAGCAGTTTCTTTTGGCGATATTTGTGATGTGATGTGATGTTTAAGGATCTATTAAATCGAAAATTAGCGGAAACGATGCATCCACTTCAAGGCCATCGTTTGAAGGAATAAACTCGCAATATGCACAAAAAATTACTCGATTGAGTGAACTTCTCAATGAGGCACAACAGAATTATCGAAACAATAATGCAAAGGTTTGCTCTATCATTAAATATTCCTCTTATATTGGACGTAAACTTCGGCATCAATACCCTCCATCCAGAAATCCTTCAATTTCAACAGATACTTGCTAATCGAACTTGGTATCGATTGCCTTTTAATGCTTTTCTATCAAATCGCTACGTATTTTTTATATTCTGTTCAGGGACGAACAACCATTAGTGTATATTTAATTAACTGTTGGTGCAGAAGATAGCAGAGTGAGGACCGTTGAATTTTTATTAAAACTGTAGGACCATTTCTTCTCAATCCAGGCATGTCTTCCCGTAGGTTTTCCCCATTCGTTGCGGCCAGTCGGCTATGCGACCACCAGTAAATATCTTTCTTTACAGACTTGTTATAAACCTTATTCGATTTACAGAGGTTGTCAGAAATGCGTGATCTGGTTTCACGGATTGAAAAAAATGCATGCTCAGCAAACTCGCGACTCATACCAATTGGTTCATTGTCGAATTCTTTTGTGTTCGACGGCAGTTCCGATGTCGATGCATGCTTCTTCCCGCTCCTAGCTCCCGAACTTCGAGCTGAGTTCAATGCCAATTTCCATCAGAACCTCAGCTTCAGAGAGTGAGTGGTTTATTCTTTGGAATTTTTGCAACTTTTATTTCGAATAAAAGCATCTGAACTGTAGCGGCAGTATTCTTCTTTCAGAAACCCCGATTTTTGGTGGCTGCATCGTGGGGAGGTGATAGAGTGGGGAGACGAAATTCTTTGGCTTTTAGAGATGTGGCAGTAAATTTAAGTAGAACTTTCTATATCGTATTAAATACTTCCACCTAAGGTATTTTTATTTGAACTGAAATGGTCATTCGGCCGACTTCTTTATCTCGTCTTTCGTATATGGTGCAGTACTGCTTAAGTACATTTACGATTACTCGTACTCTATATACTTGCATCGCGTATTATTCTATTTATGAAATATGTGCTGACAACGGAGGGAATCAATGCTTCATATCACTGTTTTTATTGTGGGTTTATTTGCACGTTTGCTAAATGATTGATTCGGTTGTATTATGTTGAGGCGTTTTATGCGAATGATGTTCGAACGGATTGTTGCTGATGAAGAAATTGGTGGATGTAATTTGAATATGGATGAATGTATGGTGTTATATCGAGCAAGAGTACCTATTCTAGTGATAAAATACAAGAATCGCCTCAGTGTGGATATTCAATTCTCGAGTGATTCCTATCAGGCAATCAGAAATACGAACCTCGTTAGACATTACGCAATGGTATGCAATCTTTTTATTTGGCTATCTGTCCTATCATAGCTTAGTTTTTATTCAACTAACTATTCCTAGGAGATTCAGCTAAAATGACTCAGTTTTTATTCAACTACCTATTCCTAGGAGATTCAGCTAAAATGAGCCTCTCCATTTTTTCTCTAGGGAATCCATTTATTTATACTTAAAAAATAATTCATGGAGGTTTTTTTTAAATTTTCGTACTGCAACCGTTCTCGTTCATTGTATATTCATGTTCGCATAATGAATCATGAAGCTGTAATACTAAAACGAATTTTTGAATATACATCGGTGATATGATGCGATAAGTGCAATCATATGCGAAGAATTGTCGAAAATTCGATGTACTCTCTTCTATCATCCACAAATGTTTCTTTTATTTATCGTAGATAGTTTTCAAAATTTTTCCTTAATCGAGTAAACTTCTTAAATTCATCTATTAAAAAATGGTCGAGAAATTCTCGCAACATTTCAATAGTCTATTGTCAAATACTATGGCTATGATGTTGTGCTGTGATATGTTTAGGCGGACCGTCGATTCGGTTTGGTTTATATGTGGCTTCGGACGTTATTTCGCTCGTTGGGTATTATGAGAAGCAAAGAGGGACTCTTCTCAAGTTATCACATTCTCTGTTTAGTCACTCATTTTCTGCAGTGCACTTCGGTTAGTTAACCAATTGCAATTTTACTAACCAATCGTCGTTTCTTTTAGCGAATGAAAGCGATCTTTTTTGTGAAATATAATCACCGATCAGCTCAGCTCGCACACTTTTTGATCTGAGCTTATTGGAAAGAGACAAATATGGGGGAGTCTGCGAGAGAGAAGGAAAATCAAAAAATTTCGCGAAGCTTCATTTGTTATCTGGAACCATCTTCAAGCCCGTATATTAGAATAAATTCAGCGTATCTTATATGCTATTAGAATAGGCAGCTGGATTGTTAATTTTTATCTTTTAGTTTGTCGAACATGTACTGTGTCAATATTCTTCTGAGATATTAAACATCAATCTTGGATCACCCTTGCAGAGACCGTTATTTTTATGATATTCATTCTAACGTTGTAGAAGTTGATTAAGTTTTTATTGAAATCATACCGTTTGTGACAGAGGTCATTTGAATTCAAAGAGCATTCACTATGATAGCAAAAATTCAAAGAAATTAACGATGAGTGATAACCAATCAATGGGGATAACAAAAAATTCCAGTTTAAAGGTGATAAAATTAAATCCATCAATATGGAGCATGATGACATCTATTAGAAGCCAATAATATTTTTTTGAGATGGCTTGAGATCATTGCAATGGAAGTAAACTTTTGAAGTTAGCACGTCGATAAAGAACATTAGAATAACTCTCCATAGATAGGTGTAGAATGTGAACAGTAACACCTTGTCTAACAGATTTATATAAATAGGGAGCGTTATCGAAGACTGTCCTTCCGGTGCTGACTCGTTCTCATGCACATCTAGTAGGACCTGATGTAGATATCGATAAGGTTGTCGAGATGCTTGACCAGCCTATCGAAGGACGAACACTTCAAGGTTGGGCTGAATTTATTTTATCAGCATTTGTTTACTTCTGTTGAATTAGTTTATGACGATCGAAATACTGGAATTAGATTCCCTTTAATGGGGAAAAGTGTTGAACTGTATGCATTATTCATAAAGAAAGAAAACCGAAATTTTCATGTTAGAACTGATATAGACTAAACGCTGATTTTAGTTAGCTACCATTTGTAGTGGATAGAGCGCAACGATCGCATTGTTTCTAACTGAATTGGCTAAATTATTTAATCGATATTTATTTTATTTTTATTTTTATTTTTATTTATTAATTTATTTATTCATTTTTTGCAAACATGGATTGGTTTAATTTGCTGATATTTTATAAATAAGCATTTCGAATGTTAGAGTAAAACATCATGCAGCTTTTTTACTATACAAATTCAATTTAGATTTTGCAATCTATTGATGGAGTTTAGGTTGGTGCAGTGAAAATCATATGAATGCTGGCGAATTGGCTGTTCGTCTCATTGATTATTATGCGAATATGGATATATTTCGATGTGCGATTTCGTTGGATAAGGGAACGCTTGAGAGAAAGTCTGTCTCATTCATCAATGGAGCTTTATTGCTAAATGATACAAGAGTATAGAGCTTTTCTTAGACTTTCCAGAAGGGGAGATTAATATGGAGTTGTTCTTAACTATGGTGAACAGTTTCGATGGAACAAACACATGAAGAAAGCGGAATTTCCGTTATATAAATCAAGTAGGACACCCGTAGAATTTTTATGCCTTCTTCTTGCTTTTGATAAGTATCTGAAAATGTTCGACGTGGTAGGTGAATTTTGAGAACTGGGAGGGGGGAGGGACTTGCAATTCCTTTGATCCACATTAATAATCATTAACGTATCTGTGCATGCAAAATATGCTGGATCCATCATTCAAAGGTAAAAGTTGTTGCTTATAGACGAAGTTTTAATTTCTTCCTAGATTTTGTTAGATCTTTAATGAATTAGCCAATCCATCCTTCTATAGGCGTGAATTTGAGTGAGAAAAAGGTTTCGCGGCTATACTCGTCGCACACACCAACACTGCGTACTAACCAATGGGAAAGTGTTACTGTTATTATTAAGTTTTTGCTAATTTAATCGTTTATTATCAAAGTTGAATTCTCGTTCGGCATGTTGCGAATCACAAACTATTCTGTTCTATCACTTTCCTTGTCATGTTTATCGATTCCAATGTAGAGTTGCTTTCTATAAAAATTGAATTATTTGTAGGGCTTTTAAGAATTAGCCTCATCTTCTTTCTTTTTTCTTTTTCTTTTATTCTTTCAAAGAAAGCAACAATTCGATTTTAGGAAGCAGCCATCATCGGAAAATTGGTTGCAAATTTTCGATCCATATTCGAAAGCAAACGTATGCAAGAGGCGTGATGCAGGTGATGCATTCCAACATGCAATCAACTTCATCTTCCATAAAATGCAAAATGGTCAGTCATCGCTTGTGGGCAAGACTTTTATTTCGACCTTGTTGATCGTTGTATATTCTTTCATATCTACTAAATTGCCCATAACATTTATAGTGGCAGGATACTCGATATTACCTTTAAACAAAGTAATATGCGGAACACATCTAATAAAAATAAATGAAGGTTAACGAAAGAGAATTTATATTTTTAAGGTGTAATATATATACCTCCACAAACTTTTTTATTCTTCCTTATGTCTTACTTGCAGATGACTACTTCAAACGATCGCTAATGTTAACGTATGAATGCTTTATGCAGCTTATAGATATTTTATGAGTCCGGTTGATGAGATGACCAAAAAGCATCATACCAGGCTCATTGGCACGCTTTTCAATTTGTTTTATTTGCCTTCCGACCAACCATCTGTCACTTCTCGGCACCCACAGATACGTTTTAGGTGCAACTCGATTATTTTTCCCATTCCTAGATCCTCATAATGTAAAAGATTGTTCGTAAGCGACACGTATGATCAATAATCACAGGTGGAGTCTCATCAATCGGGTGGGTGTGTTAAATTCTACAAATCTATATAAAAACCGGTTGTGCGTTTCCTCATCTTTTTCATTTTTCTTCGCAGTTTCTGTCGATAGCGCATTCCTTTCTATCAACAGTATCACGGTATGAGTTGAAGTTTATTAAAACACATACGTTATGTGTTCTTATGATTTGATCCTTGTATTTTATTGTAGTAGAATGCGACTATTGACTTTGTGTAACCAATGACGGCAGGTCATCACCTATTATGGGGATGTCAAGAGTGTTTTTTAGGTATGAGCATAGCGGGTTGGGCAGTGTCATTAAATCGAGGTGCTAATTACTAACAACCGCTGATATTTTTTGAGGGGGGAGGAGGGGGGGGAGGACAAAGAAACTTTTGACGCAGCCATTTCAAAGGTTAGCTTCTGCGGAGGTAAACTTATTGTTCGAAGCACAGCTGAATACTAAATCTTTGTCGCATAATTGGTGTGTAAATGTAAAATCGAATTGCTGGAATGCACCTGAGTGGGAAGGGGAAGGGGGCTGAAGACTTCATGTTTCAAAATATCTGTGAACTGACTTGCAAATGTACTATAATAGATTCGGTATTCGAGCTTTAAAAGTTACAGCCCCAATCGTATATAATGCATGGAAATCGAAATGGGATGCGGAGAGAGCTATTTCTTGGTTGAAGACGGGAAACTGGATGGAAAATTACAAAGTAAGGAGTTTTATGGACGTCGTGAGTTTTGAAAAAAAGCTGGAAATGGGGATTTTCGCAGATTTCCATCCCTCATGTTTGCAGCCACGGTTTAGGGGGAAAGGGGGGGGGGAGGAGGGAGATTCTCCGGTCGATTATGAGTCGAATAACTGCCAAATTCTCACAAGAGCCAATGGTTCGGCCAATTTTTCAAGCCGACAAATGTGAGTACAACGAGAAACTATTATTGCTGCCAACAATGTCCATTATCACCGAGTACAGTACTATCACTGTTTATAGTATCTACAGCACCTAGTGTAGCAAGGATTTGAGAAGGGAGGCAACTTTGTGTTTAATAGGGAGGAGGGATGGCTCAGACGTGACGATGAGGTGGTCTCGACTTACCATGGAAATTCCAAGAAGGACAAGGAAAACGGCTGAAGATCGATTCCCATTTATTGTTGCACCTCTAATTTGACTGAAGTTCAGGTTTCTTTATTTGATGAGGGATAGGGTTGTTGAAAAGGTGGATTTGCAAATCGCATTCTCAAGGTCACATGCTCCACTTTATGGAAGCTGATAGCGTAAATATTTGGCCATTATTTCGAAAAAATAAAGCTCTGAGGATAGTGAAAAGAAATATTGTCGCATCCGCGTTCTTTCTCACATATGTGGATTGTGTGTGATGATATTTTTAGGTCGATAAATAATAGTCAAAACAACATGAGGGTTTCAGTAACGTCTGGCTTGCAGTGCAATCGATCACGTTTTTAATTTGAACGAGCAAGGAAGTACAAGTTTCCGCTATGCTTGCACTTCACGAACTATAAGAAAGCCTTCGACAGTGTTGAAATGAGTGGAGAAGCGCACCAAACACGGGAAGGAATTGACAGGATCTATGTCAGGTACATCAGGAAAAGAGCAAGAAGGACACGACCGACACCTGGTCACTTCGCAGTCCACTCCAAGTGACCATCGAATACGATGGGGGGTACAAGCTCACAGAAACTATTCAACGCTTTCCAGGAAGAGGTGCAGAAAGGAGCATAACCTAAAGTTCATGATCTGTGTCCGCAATACCGAGCACGAGGATATGTGATCTAAGGAGGCTTCAAGGCCCACGTCGTCGTCGATGGTCAGACTCTAGAAAAGATTGCAAGTTTTGCTGATGTATCAGCGGTTAAAGGGATGGATGAAGTGCGTAGTGGGAAGGCAGGTATATAGTAAGTTGCAAATGAAACGGTTGCAAATGAAACGGTCAGATGTTTGAGCATCAGTGCTAATTGTTCATCAGAAACGATAACAACGATGTCCTACTGAGTGCTGTTGAAGAAGTGGACAAAATGCTTTAAGCCAGGGCATCATATACAAACGATGGAATAGGTTACTGTATCCGACATTGGCCACGATTTTTGGGGGTTTTTTTTTAGCTGCAATCGTTTATAATAGATACTGTAAGAAGCTGATTGTGGTATCCTCTGTCTCTTTATCTCTAATTTAATTTAAGTTCCACATTTCTTGTCATCACTGTTATTTATGCTTATAAATACAACTAGTTGTGTGCGCAGTGATTACTTTTTTAGTTGTGATGTTTTCTCTATTAATCTTGCATAATACGTATATATGTAGATTATTGTCTACTTACGTTTACTTTCTCATTGATGATGCATTAAGGTGTTTTATTTTGCTAATGTGAAAATACGCTGTAGAATGATGTGTAAGTTGTTGATTACACTCAATTAGAACATATTACTTTCCGAGATTACCATCTCACATTTTATAATATTTCATTTTATCCTTCAATTTTAATTGAATTTAACAATGTATCGAAATATCGTGAAAAACCCTTCCCTCCTTCGTTATCTCTTATCATTCCCCGTTAATCTTGCTCGATTTATAAGCATATGATATCCATTAGACGTTATGTAGTTCATTCAGTGACAGCACCCACTATAAGTGTTAATCACTCTTAACACTAACATTCGAATCGATCGACATTCTGGATTTGATTGTCGTTGTTAATGAATGCTTCAATGAACGTCGTTTACAGGTTTATTGCTCGACTCGTTTCCGTGGTTTCCAGAAGCGAGTGAGTTCATGCTTAAAGGTGAATGGACACGGTGGAGGTTTCAGAAGGCAAAATACAAGAAAGACGAACCAAATGAAGGAAATAAAGATTGTTTTTTGATAGCCGATCTGAAGAATGACGAGGGATAATCCCCCCCTAGTTAAGTCGAATTCACCTAAGATGGGATCTGTATCTGCGGGGCGATCAGTGTAAATCTCCCTTGCAGAAAAGTTATCCCATCCAACTTTATTAAACTTTGCGTTTGTTATCTATGATTGTCACCCAAGCCACTATTGAAAAATTGTGTCCCCAGATGTGATTGAAAAAAAGATCTGAGGTTTTTTTGTTACAACATTTTTATAAGTTCTTGATGCATCTTACATATTTGAGGATACCGGAAATCCCCTATAATCGAGCAATCAATTATCATAACTCATACAATAATGTATAGTATTTATGAACATTGCTGATGAACTTCATAGGCATATATTTCAATTGAGGTGGATGCATATGTTGAATTAAATCACTGCGCATCCCATAAATCGTGCATCGGATAACGGTCACATTTCCATCCTAAGGCAAAAGCAACAATCAGTTATACACTAAGTGCCAATATCTTTGTTTGTCACTTTGCAGCCAGCTGTAATTTGCGTAATCTCTGAATTGCCACTTTATTTCACACCTATACACATTTACATTATTTTTATATCAGACTGTATTTCCAAAAATATGCGTAGAATATGTATGTACCTCGTTTAATCAGCGTTCTATTTAAATAATTACTGACTAATAATAGAATGAGTAGGGAATGGAATAGGAAGTCGCTTTTTACATATCGCAAAATAATGTTTTCTTGCATTTGCTTAGCGATCGGAACCTCCTTCATAGCTTATTGATATGCGGTCAAAAGCTACTATAAATGAGCAACAATGCGTTCATTTAGAAAAGAATAGAAATATTTTTTCTAAGGCAATGCTCAGCACAAAAATAAAATTCTTAGCGGACTTATTCACTCGATTCGATTCAAACAAGTCGTATATTCTGCTAATCACTTGCTACATGCTCCTCTATCAAAGATTTACTTAATAGTGATTGATAACTTGTAATTTTATCGACTTATGATATTGCAGCAGTAACTTAACACTAACGATAGCCTCAAACAATTATAAGATAAAAGATATCTACCCGCTGTATATTCATATATTCTAATTTCTCGTATATTAGCTCTAATATCTAGCTATGGATATCCAATATTCAATAATAAATAATTGCTTATTTCTTGCTTCGTTTTACCTACATAAATGATCGTTCGTCGAGTATTTTCACGTTCCTTTCGAAGCTTGCAACATCCCTCAACCTTGGTTAGGATCCCAGGATGACAGATCCCGCGTTTGTATGTTCTGCACGGATCCTATAACACTCGAACGGTGATCCCTGCCAATGACATTCTATATATCCCATAGGGGAACCTTCTCGCTTCACAGTGCGTATCGCCGCTATGTGCGCGTTGCGGTCGCCGCGTGCGTTCACGCTTAAGCGATCTCCGCAAATTCTTTGCTATTTCGTTGGTTTAGCTGCATACGTGGTGCTTGCTACCGCAACAGGTTGTGCGTCGTTTGTGCCTAAAGGCAGAATAATCGTTATCGATTCTATCGATGGGATAGTGGGACATATGTTGTTTCATTGATTTCGTCATTTCCTCGTTTTACCTGTTAATTGTTTAGTGTTTTATGTGGAAATTTTGCATACCAATATGTTTTTATTTAATGTATTCTTTTCTTTTTTTTTTTGAATTTGAGACCTTAGTTGAAATTTTTCGAATCGGAAAATCGCCATCTGTCGACTATCTGAATGCGTTTGAAGTTGATCGATTTCTAGGCGTTTCTGAGTGTTGGAATTCAAGGATCGCCGCTAAGACTTGAAACTTAATCGGATGGGATTTTTTAAACATCGAACATGGCCTATAAATCGACGTATTTAGAACATTCTTGAACTGCAAGCGAGTGGAGGATTTTGATGGTTCTGAGTCTGCCGAGGTACCGCTTTGAGGCACCCCCTTCTCCCCATAAGGGTTTCGAAAGGTTCCGATATCAGATTAAGCAACGGAATACGTTGATGAAGTATCTCGAAGTGCATCAAATTTTGAACACTTCTGCACTTTCATGAGAGTGCATTACGATATAGCTGCATCTGTGCTCATGCATGGGTCCAGCTCTCTGCTTGTCGGTTTGGCAAGTTGGACGTGGGAATCATTGAAGGAAGTGTTACAAAATTTCGTGGTGTAATGCCCGCCGATTTGTGTGCTATTCACACCTATCCAATTTCCTCTCTACATTGCCCCCGATTTTTATTTTACAGGTTAGGTCACGCAAATATGACTGGTTTAAGGAAGGTTCTGTACAGTTCAAATATGTAAATGTTCACTCTGTTTTGTTTTACTTTTTGTTGATGGTTGCTGGAAGTGGTAACTCAGATGAGTGGATTACTAAAACCGATTTTTATTTTACAGGTTAGGTCACGCAAATATGACTGGTTTAAGGAAGGTTCTGTACAGTTCAAATATGTAAATGTTCACTCTGTTTTGTTTTACTTTTTGTTGATGGTTGCTGGAAGTGGTAACTCAGATGAGTGGATTACTAAAGCACGTATTCTACAATTTGTTCTGTCGCGTTTCCCCACTTATTTTGCACTCGTCGTATCGGGAAAAGTCGCATCTTTCATAGACGTACATCAGCGGCTCTCTTAATTAATTTAAAATACGATCAAGCATTTCCGTTTATTTCATTATTTGTTCAGAACTAATGAAAATGGTTGAACGAGGTAAGCGAAATACAAAGAGCGTATATCAGGTTTCCCCCACTAAATTTGGGTATGTGATAGGTTTCCCCCACTAAATTTGGGTATAAGTCGACTCGAAGTGGCAAAGTTTGAAGGCTTGCGAGTATTCCATGATATGAAGAGTAGGTTTGGCTGAGGCACTTTCGTACTTTAGGGCATCTAAATACACATGTGCTGCACTTGCATATATACGCTTGAACGCACTTATACACTTGAAATACGTATCTTTGCTCGAAATGTATTTGCACCTGTTCGGAGTACTTCGAAACGGTTGTTCAAAGAGAACTTCAGAGATATTCAAAAAGCATGTGCCGCTGTCATTGTGGGACACTATAGAAGCACTTGTTTGCAAGCGTAGGTATTTGTCGTCATAAGGGCACATAAATTGAGTGTGAGGGGTGGGTTGAGGTTGGGAGGGGAGGGTAGGAATGTCCGTGAATGTTACCTGCAGGGTACATTTCTGTTTGAAACAGGCATGTGTTCAGACAGATATGTTGTTTGAGATAATTTAAAAGCAATTTCGTCCACCCTTTATATCTCTTTTTACCGTTAAAAGCACAAAAGTTTTCAAATTTTCATGAATATCTGTTCGCTAACAGCGATAGTGAATATTGCTTGAAAGAAATGTTTAAGTCACTTTCTCAGTTCGGAGCAAGTTTTTATTCTCAAAGGTGTGATCGTCACATTCACTCAAATGCTGTGGTGGTGTTTCTTTAGGTTTTTGGATTAGTTTTAGACCATTAGGCAACGATCCAAATTTCAATGGATACCATTACACCTTTTCAATATGAAAATTTTTCACAAGATTGCTGAAAAAATAGGCATTTTCATCCATTTACTATTAGCGTTGAATTGGCTATGCTCCAAAATTTGATTGTGGTCTGAAATATAAGAAAAAGCGAAAAAGGAGTTTGTTGGAAAAGTGGGGGAAATGAGACAAAATGTATTTGGGCAATGAGCCTTTGAGTAGCAAATTTTAGTGGAACACGCAAGCATAAACATTGAAAACGAAACTTAGGACCACCTTTCCGATGGGAAATATATCTGAGTGCGGTGATAGGTGATGAAGTACTGTGGTATTTGGTTGACAGCGTTGCGTGTTCTGCTGATAAATGACGTCATATATGATCTGAGTCGATTGATTTGCTTGATTGAGTCGTATTAATGTGCTTAGTTGGTTGAGTAGCATTACCTACCACAAAGTGGAAGGCTCATGTTAATATAAAACCTCTCCCTTCAAAATTTGAGGGGAGGGTGGAAAGCCTCTACCTTCTGCTCAATTAAAAGCGATATTCCTATAAAGCAAAAGAATAAAATTTGCTGTATTGACTTCATGTCTATTTTTTCCTTGAATTTTTCATACTTTGCCGCCTTCTTCATTAATTTCCATATTCTTACACCCTCTGATGGACTCATGCTTGGAAAATGCTATCAAAGCTTTGAAACTTATGTACCGCAATTCACAGAGCAATACCCAATGAGTGTTGATGTTGTTTCAGTGTCAGATGCTTATTCCGCTGTATAGACGGGCCGAAATTTTATCTTCCTATCCAAAAACTGTTATTGATGTTTGGCATCGATCAGAACACAAGAGTTGAGCATGGAATTATAAAGGTTTATCGATGTTTCCCTTCCTCTAAGCAGTTTTAATAGATATTCGCGTATACTTCAAAACGAAAACACTTTGAATGATTGTGATAGTGTGATGACATATATCGTTGAAAATTTCAGTGTGGGTGCTGAAAACATCCTTCATTGTGTTCTTTTCAATAAAGTTTTACAGCTGTCAATTGTTGGTCTACTTATAAGATCGACAAATCAGAGCATCAATTGCAATGGTAAGATTTCTTTATTGGTTTTGTGAGGATAACATGCTGAAATATGACATTGTGTCGCACTGCTTCATGCTCGTTGGAGTGTAGTCGTTAACTCAATATTGAAATACACATTCACTTTTGCTGTGATCTTTACAAAGCAACAAACCATCGTCCAAACTAATTCTCATTAATTGTGCAAACAGATTTCCTCATTGATTGTTGCAATCCATTGCACAACAGCAGTTTCTATGAATCTTGACTGTAAATGCGGAGACCCATCAGTTTCTTTCATTTTCAAAGCATGGAACTTGGCATCTAGCAATTTGATTATGAACATAATTGTGAAGCTAATTAGAGTGTATGGTGATAATCAAATCAGGCGGGATATGGGACAAACGTTGCGTACATGGTTGCTTAGTGGTCCCACATATATGGGTACACTGGTGGGTATTTATGTAGATGTAGATGCAATGCGCGCAAGCACATTACTATGTATGTTTCTGCCAATATAAGCACTTTAATTTAAAGCCTTCATCAGAGTGAAAGTTGCGTTGAAGGCAAAGTCCCTGCTGAATGATCGGTCTTTTTTATCGAGAAATTGCTTTCAGGGAAATGAATCTTCATTGCCGATGGAGATGTGCAGTAATTGTAAGTTATTTCAATAATTCTTTAAGCTTTATACACAGTTGAACGTCAGTAAATTCTCACTAGATTGGATTGAGACGATACAGCATTTTCCAACTTGTTCTCCACTTATATGAGAGTGCCGCAGGGAACAGGAGTTCTTAATGCAGAGCAGATAGATGTTATTCTGCGTCATATAGAAAGCAGAGAAGAAAAGTCTTTCTTCCATTTTTAAAGGATTCTTCTAACGAGTTCTGTGCATCGTCCTAGCAATCAATATATCAAAGTGTTCAGTAGTAATGATGAAGCGATTAGGCATCTCATTACTGCCTTTATAGAACAATTTGATATGTTGATAGTAATCTCGTAAAATAGTTGGTTAATTTGGTGACGTCTTGATAGGGTAGGTAGATGTGTTGGAGCTCGCCTTGATGGAGTTGTGTTTCTTGGTGACAGCCTAGGTGATGCAACTGCCTAGCAGATCGTATTGCTTTTTATTACACGTGCCAAGCACCACACTTCCTTCACAGTGTATCGACAACGAAATAACATTTCTGTTAGTTAAGCATGCAGATGATGGTTGTAAAATATACATTTGCAGTCGACGCATACGAATTGAGGCGTCTAGCCCGGCGTTTCAAGAAGCTCGATCTAGATGGCTCAGGTAGCTTAAGCGTCGACGAGTTCATGTCTCTACCCGAGTTGCAGCAGAATCCTCTCGTTCAGAGAGTCATTGATATCTTTGACGAGGATGGTAATGGTGAAGTCGATTTCAGAGGTATTTGAACGCAGATTTTTCGTTTTGTGCTTTGAACGCTGATTATTTACATAATTTTTCTTAGCTTACTAAATCTTTCGCATAACCTAAATACATAAGCCTGGATTCAATCTTTTGATGAAGATTTATAAGCTGGTATTCACCAATTTTGCTTTACTCTTTTGAAAAAAAAAACAGCGAGCTAAAATTATATTATGAGTAAGGCTTCTTTAGTTGTTATCTCGTTTTACGGGGCAAATGAATAGTTCTTATATAATTTCTTCAGCAAAAATGTTGAGGGCCTCACTCCCCTTTTTAGCGCCAGAGGTGTTTTGATGCTTAGACTCGTGGTGATGAAAGTTAATAATCTATAAAGATTGAGTGCCACCGAAGTTTATGTGACCTTCAACGATTCTCATTTGCCTCATCAAATTGCAAGAATACGGTTCATTGCAAGCTACAGTACAATTCGCATTGTAGGCGTTGTGCTATAACGTTCGCGCTACGCAAAGATTTTACGTACAAGGAGATGTCTCTGCATGACTTTTTGAATTATAAACTTTAACGTGGTTTGCTTTAAAAACATAGAAAAGCGACTCTGTCGTTTGATATTCGGACAGATCATTCAACTCACTCCATTGTTGTAGAAGAAATTCACTGGATTTTTCAAGTCTGTCTTTCGCTGGGCAAAGTAACGTCGTCGTCACCATTTGCTGTTTCTTTTTCAATGCGTCCATCGGTGTTGAGAAAACAAGTAGAACTTTATCATGAAACCGAAAGATTCGATAAATACCGAATTTCGGTCTCCGAAAACTGGTCATCCTGCGTAAAATCCTGACATTTTTAGTGTTCTGAAACTCCTGGTTTCGGTACTTGAAATATCGAAATTTGCGGGAAAGTTTGGTAGTGGCGAACATGTTCTAGGGATCGGCGAACAAATTTTTCGGTTTCATCACTACCGACCGCTTTTCATTCGTGGAGAAGTTGAATGCTGACATCATAGGCGATCTATTTTGCTCAGCTATTCGAAAAATGTTTAAATTTTGAAGTGTCACCAATTGCAGAGCCAGATGAAAATTGTTGCGATCGGCATACTCATATATGGTAGGATCATCTCTACTTCCTAGATATCGCTAATGGAAGCAACGAAATTCTAACCATCTTTGCAGTAGTAAATTAATGAGAACCTTTTGAGCACTAAAGATATTAACAGCTAACGATATAGCGACACATATTAGGTAAGCACAGAAACGATATTTGGTTGCGATCTATTGCGATTGGTGGGCGAAGGGGAGGGGTCTTTCTGGTGGTAGTGAATTCTAATAGTGATTTCTAGAGTGTAGGACTTTATTCAGACAAACAGTAATAAAGGTCATACTAGTGTGCGTTTCTTTCAGAGTTTATCCAAGGGATCTCTCAGTTCAGTGTTAAAGGCGACAAAACGGTTAAACTGAGATGTGAGTCATCAGTGTAATTTGGTCTTTTTATTTTCGTTTCCTGTATTTCCCTTTATGAAATAGGCACTGTACCTCCATGCTTTTTTATTGCAATGGACCGACTTTAATGTGAAGGTGATTGAATTAAGTCATTTGTAATATTTTCGTATAGGAAAAGGTCATAAACTGTGTAGATTAAAGCTGAAATAAGAATCACGATTTTTTAAATTTTATCTCCAACTTTTCACTTCTCCAAATATATGTATATATATACAGCGGCACTTACTCGACTCGACAGATCCGCGCCGATCCTTAGCGAATGGACGGATCGTCAGGTGACCAGGTGATAATGGCATTTCATTCGGAGTGATTCCATTATGAGTGAAGTTTCCATCCACATGAAGTGGACTGACATGTCCGCCGTGATTCGACTGCCAAATAACATTGCAAGAAATGTAGAGCACTGCTGAGCATATGTACTTTGGTTGTTTCAACTACATCTCAAATTTTGCTTTCATGATATATTTTGATTTTCTAAACTATGCTCATTGTGCAGTGTTTCAGTCGCATTTCGGATCTACGATATGGATCGTGACGGTTATATATCAAACGGGGAACTCTTCCAGGTTGTGTACTTCTTCTTGTCATATTTGGCTTAGATTATCCTCAACCTCCAACAGTTTTTTTCTAAGTTATCTGAGATAAGTCATTTCGTTTTATTTTAAAGTTACTAAAGATTAATAATTTCTTGAAAGTAGAGGTTTCTTGAAACTTTGTAAGATTAATGATTTCGAAAATTGCTTGAACTGTTTGTTTTGGAAATGCGAACTTATCGCGAAATTGTATCAAAAGGCTGTCTTATCTTGAATGGATGTTGGGAGTGGCTTCTAATACCTCTATGTGGAACTTCCTGAATGTTTGTCCCATTTTATTTCACTGACTATTTCATTGAGTTTATTGAGTAGTCGAGGAATTCTGGTCACTGTAATTTACCGTCATCTTTCATTACCAGGATGTTATCATATAAGTGATTGATTTCAGGTATTGAAAATGATGGTCGGGAATAATTTAAAGGATACACAATTGCAACAAATTGTCGATAAGACAATTCTCTTCCATGATAAGGACGGTGATGGAAAGATCTCTTTCGACGAGTTTTGTGATGTAAGCTTGCACCTTCTTCCCACATTCTTTCTATTTAGAGATTCTCTTATTTCTTTGCTTACAGCATATGTGAATGTCGTTTAAGAATGTGATTGAAGCGTTTAGAGCGATTGAAGAGTTACAGCTGATACAGGTAAATAGTGCGGGTTGTAAATTGTAGTAGTGGTGCATTGCAGAGGTGACTTTTTTGCATATAGATGGAAACCAAGAGGTAGTTGAAAGAATGCAGTTTGCAAAAGGTATCTGTGTCGTGAATTTGAAGTTGCATGGACGCCATCAATTCAAACCTCAATGTTTGTATATTTGATTATGCATATTCATTTCAATATTTCATTTTACTTAAATTTCTGCTGAACAAATTTATACCAATTTAGTAAATCTTTGTTGGATTGATAGTATTTTAAACGCCCTCAAATATTATTGGTTTATGCAGCAACAACACTTATTACTGTAAGCATCATTGGCTTTTTTATACTTATTACGCCGTAGTTTTAATGCAATACGTGTTGTGGATATGCGAGAATTTGCTTTCGGCAGTCTGTCAGATTATGGTCTTTATCGGCGTTTTAGCAACCCCACTCCTTCCTCCCCACTCAAAATGAAGTAACCGAAAAGCATTTAGCATGTATATATCTGTATATATGTAATTAGCAAATTGCCATGATGTAAAGCAATCGCTACACGAATTATATAATTGGCTTCAATAGCTAATATGATAGGTAAACGAAAAAATAGTGTTAATATTTATTTATTAATCGTTTGGCACCAGCAGTGTGATCTGGAAAACAAGACTGCAAGCACACATATTGAATAGCAGACATTGTCTTATGCGCTGTATCAATAAACGGGTGGATAATGTTTGCATTTATGTTATGAATAGGATTAGGTGGGTGGTGAAAAGTGCTATAAGGCGATATGCATATTGAGATTAAGCAGTGCGGTATTCGGCTTTGTATAAAAGTGCACAAATATGCATGCTGCTTAAATTTGACATAAATATTGGATTGATCGGATGATATTATGCAAATTATTAACAGTGAATTGACAGATTTGACGCCATTCTCAACGTATTCGATATTTCCTTTTTGAGAGTTGGGTTTGCTTTATTTGAATTAAAGATATTTGAACGGGTTAAGTGGGTCGCATTGATATGCTGCTTAAATTTGACATAAATATTGGATTGATCGGATGATATTATGCAAATTATTAACAGTGAATTGACAGATTTGACGCCATTCTCAACGTATTCGATATTTCCTTTTTGAGAGTTGGGTTTGCTTTATTTGAATTAAAGATATTTGAACGGGTTAAGTGGGTCGCATTGATGTTGTTGTAATGCTTGTCCTAGTTCGTAAAATCGAGATATTGGAATTTATGACACATTCTTATTTATAGATTAACATATATAGTGTGACTGGATTTAAGTGAAGTGTGGAGACAGATGACTGATTAAGGTAGTTTGTTCCAGGAGACAATGCAGCCATATTTTTGGTGCATTATTTCATTATTAGTTGTACACGTTTTCTTAAATTTCACTGAGTTGTGATAAATAATGATAACAAGTTGATATAATCATTGATTTACTGCTTAATTGATGAGAGATGAAGGGAACAGATATGATTACAACTTAAGCTTGCTCTCTTTCATTTTCAGCTGCAATACCCTTAGCGCTTTTCTTCGCATATTTCAATAATCTTCCCCGTTTCATCTTTTGCACTCTTCTACTCCTCGATGCTCAACGTCTCTTTCTCTTTCATAATTAAAACTGTTATAAATAGTACTGAGTTCATCTACTGCATGCTCTACTTTGAAGATTTTGATATCTCATAATTGCTTTTATATGAAAAGCAACACGTATGAATTGTAGTAATGAAATGCGTTTTTGCTTTTTCCGTTCCACAATATCCTCTGATTAGATATCATCACTGAATGAGCTCGGCTCTTATTCTACCATGACTAAAGGCAGTGATTCGGTGAGGTAAATCTGATGAATGTTGCAATGTAATAGAATTGAGGTTCGATTCAAGCCTCTTTGCGTGCTTCTTTCATTCGCAGTCGATATATTGAGAGCTTTTTGTGGAAAATAATCGCTGATTGCGGTCAACGGTGAACGTAGAATGATGTTAGATAGGGAGATAAGGAAGTGGTGAAATTGCAGTTGCTTATGTGACTACGGATTTAAAACACAGTGAAAATGAGTATCGTTTTGAGCTCTTCAGCATGTAATAGGAGAAGAAGGGGTATTTCATACCTTAGTTACCTTTGTTTGGTTATACCTTAGTTACCTTGACATTCTCACGTATAGAGAATTTCTATCTTCCCTCCTGCCTGCCTACCCCCCTCTCCATCGTTCTCCTCAAACGCTTGCGAAGTGGGCTTGAGCGAAGTGCCTGTCTACTCACTGCCTACTAGTTTTCTTTAACTATTTAACCGTTTCAATCGTTTTCATATTTGATTGCTTACCATAATTGTTTGGGTTTTCTGTTGCATTTCTTTGTTGAATTAGTGTGTGTGTAAGTGAAAAGGAGTGGAGTGACGTTTGTGTTTTGTGACTGTGTGCTTAACAAGTGTATATGTTTGTTGTGGTTGTGCACAATTTGGCACCATTATTACAACAACATTGCAAACGGTTCACATAACCAGCACGTGCAATCAGTTGCTTGAAGTGGCTTTATTGCAATTCCCACTTAAAAATTGTTGTGGCTGCCTTTTAGAGCAGGATTAGATGCTAACGTTGATAGATGAAAAGAGCAACGCTTCTGTTATTGTGTTGTGTTTTGTAACACCTACATCGATCAGACACATTCTCACTCAGCTGTTTGTTTCTTTCTAGGTGGTCGAGCACACAGAAGTGCACAAGAAAATGGTTTTGGATAACATCTGAACGAAGTACGCAGTATCACTCTATATGCCGCAGTCTATCGTCGGCTTCTTAGGTTTTCGATAACATCAGAGCGATGTGTGGAGTATCACTGTGTTTGCTGCAGATCATTCGTCGTCGCCTTAAATCTGTTCTTCCTACTCAACCAAATAACTATCCTCTGCCCGTTTGTGTTGTTGGTTTGTTAATGCTGTTGCATGTTGCGTCTGACGAGCCTTCTTCACCTAGTTGGTTCGGCATCTAATTTAGTCCATTTCTAGTGTGAAGAAGTGGGCTTTGAAGTGTGCTGGTTTGCTGTTGTTTGTTGGTGTGTTCACTGAATAGCGTTTGCTTTGAGTTGTTTGCTGTAGTAGGCTGTCTCGTTTCCTGGCAGTCTTTTTATGCAGAAAAGAATGCGCTCTTTTAAAGTGTCGTTTTTAAATTTCATACATCATGTACCAGTGGTTTCGATTCCCATGAGTCTTAAATGTGGCTCAGTTTATTCTGGCACGTTATCGTTGGATTAGTTGCTGTGGCCACCTCCCATCAGGCTTATATAGGTTATCAAAAGCTATAAGAAAAATAAATTTTGATGTACTATGTGTTAATAGTTATATATTTTCTATTCCTCATTATTTAAACATTTTTATAATGAAATATTTTCGTTATTGCATTAATCAACTTCGATAAGATTTCAAAAGCTCATCAAAACAGGGCTTTCTATTTTTTGCGAGTTTTGAGAAAAGGCTGAGAGTCCTTTAAAAGAAGTATAATGAATATAGGTTTTTATGCGGAACATTAATCAGGCAAACGAAATTCAACGATCACGGTCAACATCTGAGAGTGTGCATTGCAATTTTTCTCCGCTATTTTGCTGTCAATTTTTGGCGCTATGAGATTGGGCATTCATTCCGTTCTTTTTGCGTTAATCAATTGCTTATTATTGATTTTTGCGATTTATTAACACATCCGTTTTCATTATTACAACGTTATTATTGTTAATGACACAAAAAAGATGTCTATGAGAAGAAACAAGAGAGTGTAAACTTATGAAATTATAAGTTCTATAGGTGAAAAGTTATAAATTTGTGGCATATTTTATACTTCGATCTGTGTGAGTATTAACCCCACTGCAAAACACTCGACATATTTTGTGGAAAGCTTTTCGAGACATTTTTATGGCATTTTTAGTCTAATCGGAGATGGAAATTTTTTGTAATAGATGAGGTTTTTATATGTGTGTGTCAAATTAGTGTTTAGATTTATTTAGTTGAATGTTGTAATTGCTGCTTTATTGAAGTGTTATGTGTGAGAGCAATTAGATAGATGCTTATATAGAATGTTGTTAGCGGAATGGTTTGTTGTGTGACGTATCCTCATTTTAGTTCGCTTTTCATGTTTGCACTTATTGCTTTATCGCTGAATATTAACAAATTTTGACTATCCTTATAACTGTGACGTTTTGGCAGTTAATTTTAAGGTGCTTTCCGCTTTCACTGGTCTTTTCTCAATAATGCAATTTTTTTTTTGGGGGGGGGGGGGGGGGGGGGGGGACGCTGCTACTCTTGCACTGCTACAGTTCGAACCACTCGCATTCAGCAATACTCGAAAGCATTTATAGTTCTCGAATTATTGAAAACATCAGTCGCCTCAACAATTTTTGCACTTTCAAATTTGCATTTACCTACCAACAACACGAAGGGTGAAATTTACGTTCAGGAGAAAGTGGAAAATTGAAACTAATGAATGTATTTGTAAGCTTCTCGGCCTAGGCACACGATCATCAAACATTCCGAGGAATTCGTTCATGTAAATGAAGTCCGGCAGTCAATCCTTAGCTTCGGAGAAAGAATTCTTCATATTTCTCTTCTTGGCTACAATGATGATTGGTAGCGTGCAAAAATTCGATTGCTGTTCACGTTCAGCCAGTTGCAGATTTGATTGCGTAAGTTTGGTATCGAGATTAGTGGAATCCTCGAAGAAGTGACATCCGTTAATTTCACTGCCGTAAGTAACTGTCACCCAGACATTGAGCACATAACGAAAACTGGATATAGTTCGCCGAGAATTGCTGAATTCGGCTTGGAGTGTTTCAACTTTTGGTTGTGCAAGTGTGGTAGGAATCGCGTACTTCAGTTGCAATTTCTTCCATTGCTTCGAAGGCCGATTTTTGATCAGCGTCCTCTCGATAGCTGCATTCTGAAAACCGTTGGACGATGAATGCTTCTTATTCGAGGCTATGCTTAGCAAATAGGGGGGGGGGGGTTGATGGGAAACTAAGCGGAAGGAAGGAACGTTCAACATTGCTGAGGCAGTTTCAGAGCTTTCATGCAGCCGAGACATAAGAAAGAATGTAGAAATAAGGTATCCAAAGCCCGGTAACGGCACTGATAAGGTTGGCTCAAAAATACATTTAAACCCGAAAGCAGCAGGTTTGAAATCGACGACGACAACATGCTTATATAACTAATAGAGTACCAGTTCATCAATGGAGCAACGAAGCGACGGCTATAAAATTCAATGGCTTTAATCCATGTGACAGGTCCAGTTTCGTTGCAATGGGTCACTTTTTGTTGCGTAGTAGTCGGTTCGATCAACCAACTCTCTCAACGTTCCAAAGCAATGAAATAATGCCCGCTGATGTGTTGCCTGAGTTATAGCGATCTCCTAATGAAAGCAGCTCGATTCTTTCGCATCCGTTTAGCATGAGAAACCCATTATGCACATTTTGCACCACATTTTACGTTGATAGCTCCTAAGATTGAGGAACTGTGAAGACGAAAAACCGTTCCGGATTCTTTTGCCATGTCTGCATTATCCCAACATCCGCCAGATGTCATCGTCATAGGTTTCGACTCAAAGCGTACCCATACCGTAAGTTTACCTTTATCACATTTTTAAGAAGGCAAAAAGTTTTTCATGAATCAAGATATACTTATTCGCATAATTTCAAATTGTCCCTTTTTCAGGTGGTCGGGAATTTGGACGTTCACGAAAAAATGGTTGTAAAGCCGTAACACATCTGTGTCACTGAGCTTGTTCGCTGTTTCTACCGATGTTGCTTGGCTGTAATGTTATGTGCGGTTTTATTACGAATTTTGGTTGCGCTATTTTGTGGCTAATATTTTCGATTTAAACGTTTGCGAAATTGTCAACGAACTCCAAACATTTTAGAGCGATGATTTTAATTATATGAATATTTGAAGTGACGACATTCATTGCGTTGTTGTGAAAGGTTTTTATGGCAGGAATTAATGTGGAAACGGGCATATCAAGTGAAAGCAGTCAACTTGCAGCACTTCGAGAGTTCTAATGTATTAAGGGGAAGGGTGCCTTGAAGGGAGGATATAAACTGAGGTGAGCGGTACTTTTTAAGCATACCCCCAACAAATGCAAGTTCTGCGTCCATTTACCTTGAAATATTCAAAGTTATTGAACTCATCAAAACGGCTGTCTTTGCAGTGAGCTAATTTACAAGATGCATTTTAAAGTCCACCTGAAAACTAGACCGGGTAGGTTCCCATCAAGTTTGTATGTGAATTTAAGCAAGAATAGGCAATTATCGCTTGATTTCCTCGAGCGATGCTCACCGATTGATCTGATCGCTGAACTGATCGATTTAGCATATCATAATAGAGTGTGCAAATTTAGGTTGCATACAAAATCGCATTCATTGACCTATTGGGCTCATATACACATGCAGATATGCCTATAGGAAACCCATTAATATGTGGCTTTTTAGCCGTTCATCTCGCGAAAGTTTAACCCGATTGCATAATGTTAATAATCGAGTAATTTATGTACAAATTGATATGATTATGCATTCATCAGAGCTTTTCATTTTTGCATAGTGCAACCGTTTATTATGTTTACATCACCAATCCTTCTGTTGATTTTTGCAAGTCGGAGTTTCTTTCTTCGATCGAACTGTGAGCTCTGTATATCCATCGAGTTGATTGTACGGTGAATTGTGTAGCCAATCTTCATAATATGTAAACTTTCAAGATTGTTGCTGATAGACGCAAATGCTCTGAGAGGGTGACATGATTCGTTTTCAAATGTTGTTGACTACATTGCTGCTATGAAAATTTTCGATACGCTAGCCATTATGATCTCTGAATCAACGTTTTCAAGGGTGTAACGTGGCTTCAGTTAAATGCTCTCACCGGAAAATTGCTAATAAACAAAAATCTTGTGAAGTTTCCGCTGCGAGAGATTTTACTCGCATTTCGCATAGCACAACAAGCGCCGTTGGTTTTTCGGTTAACAAAATGAACTGGAAGCAGTGGAACAGAACAGGACCACCACAGGACGCATATGTACTGATCGTCGATGTTGGATGTGTTCCCTCGGATTTACTGCCTCCAGCAAATGCCCCTATTGGCAAGTTGATTGTTTGAGGCTGCATTTGCAAACGTTTACAATGAATGAATGTCGACTTCGCCACCTTCTCTTACTGCGCTGGTATCAAGCCAGAAGTTGTAGATGCAATACACAGATCGATTATTGGCGAAGTGGGTCCACAAGACATCGACTGAAAAATCACAAACTGGAAGATTCACATTATTTAGTTGTCCCATTCTCCCGTCTGTGGCACACTCTACGACAGGTCGTGGCTCTATTTGTTGCTTTGGAGGGGTTCGACCCAAAATATCGGAAATACATTTCTTTACAATGAAGTATCGTTATGCATTTTTAATGTATGTATGTCGTTGTGAAATGTAGAACGAGTTCAACGTACAGTAGTTTTACCTGCGTTGCAACACAAAAGACGAGCGCAAACAGAGTTGCTGTAGCGATTAAAAGATTGTTGACAAAGATGCAATAGAAAAGGCATTACGTCTTCAAACAAGACATCGACCATTCAACTACTGTAACATGGTCAGGTGAAATCATCGCTAGTAACGTTCATACAAATCAGTGAACGAGGAAACACTTTCGGGCGATTTTCAATGTTTCTTCAATGAAAGGTGTTGTAACAGTACAGTGCTAGATTATCACTTCTAGCCGTAGCAGCAACTCCTCTCAAACACCGAACATATGCACGCATTCGCCAACAAACTTCAACGCACATATGGGCCATCTGCCCAGTGGCAGTGAAAATAACGACGAAGCATGACGAGAGGAGAGTTGAAGCAAACCTCTGTAAAGCTTATTAAATGGCGACAAAGCATGAGCGGAATCTCTTCGGGAAATCCATTTCTTTCCTGTACTCGAAAAGATGAAAAAAAGAGAGGGATGAAGGGATGGGAAAGAAATGGAAGGCGGGTTGAATTTGTGCTAGCAAACTGTAATGAACAGATAGTGCAAAGACAAAGGTTCGCTCCTCCACAAATAAAGTGAGAGGCGTACAATAGAAATCGCTTCAAAAAGCACATAAATCTATCAAAAGAGAAATGAAGTCGCCAGCAACAGATTCTTCACAACTGAATAGAGCATGTGAGATAATTAATGCACAAGCTAGCACTGTTCTCAAAGGGGTTTCTTCAGAAATCAACAACGAATTTGCCACATTCATTCGTTTGCTCATTAGATCATAAATGCATATGAAATGGCCGACAATTTTATGTTTGGCTTTATCTTACACCAACTGCAAATCATGCGCTTAGATATAGTCAGTCATCTTTCGTTATAGCTTGCAGCCTGTTTTCACGATTTTTTTCTCTTTCACTGACACATCATCAATATCACAATAGAGGCCGGCATTCAGTGAAAATCCACAGACAGCGGGCAAACCTGCTTGATTTGCCTAAATTACATCTATTTATTGTCTAATTTGTTATTAACCTAGCAACCACCCGCAAGCCATCTTATATAATTGCCCGAACCCTTTTGGTATTAAGGCAGTTCGTTTAAATAAATATAATCCTCTTTGCATTACCACATATCAATTATCAGCGGAATACGAAGACTGGCATTCGAAAAAGAAAGTAAATACATCGAAAAAATTTTTAATCAAAATTTCTCTCTTCAGCTTGGCATAAATTATCTCTAAGCAACGTTCACATGCAATAGTAGCAAGCTAAATAGACAAACAAATAACGCAATAACAACAAAATCAATAAGGCAACCAAATAAACCGACAACAAACACACATTAACCGCTAATGAGATAATCGAAAAAACAATGATAAACAAAGCGAACAATATGTCTGCAATATTCACTGTAACGATACCAGTTGATTGCAATTTACTTCCGACTATTGCAGTTGTGAGAAAAAAAAAGCTGATAAAGCCATTCTAAGAATTTCTAATTTTAATAGACAGCTTGAAAATTTTCTCAACCGTCATCATTCTAATATTCTTATCCGTTAAATGGAAATTAGCGTGAAGAGCTAACTTTGCATGAGAAAAAGCAATAATAAAAATGAGAAAAGCGAAAAACGAATAGTAAACGAAATGTGTTGCCACTAAGAACATAAAACAGCGAAGAAAGCGGAAAACACACAACTCTAACAATTACT
Organism: Baylisascaris schroederi; assembly: GCA_006503575.1. Classification (NCBI taxonomy): domain Eukaryota; kingdom Metazoa; phylum Nematoda; class Chromadorea; order Rhabditida; family Ascarididae; genus Baylisascaris; species Baylisascaris schroederi. The sequence goes on from QEWY01003062.1 coordinate 380,156, forward strand.
GTGATAAAGGAGAATTTGTCATGCTTAGTCACCATTACCAATTACTCTCAAAGAAATGTCACAGCTGTATTCACTGCGAAATATAACGATAATTGTGCACTGTGCAAAACGTGTAACAAAAAACCATTTGCGAGCAATGCATACATCGAAACCATATAATTACCATCTGAATTTAAATGGCGTGATATGCCCGTTATGGAGGGAATATAGCAACAGGAGGCCCACTATATATCAACTCAAATAAGTGATGTACACATCCAATGCAGTTTTTTTATCGAGATTTCTCTTTCTGGAAGAACTGTTATTAAATTGTAAGTTTCCTAAGAAAGCGAGTATCAAATGAATAGAGTTATGACCGTCCAAATGAACGACCAGGCTGTGCAGCAGTTAGCCGACAACAAACTGACGATAAAACAATCATTGTCGGTGATCCATCCAATCCACTAATCCAATAACGCCGCTTGCAAAAAAAAGAAAAGACCACTAACCAGGACTCATTTCACTAAGTGTCATTGTGCGTCGACTACCGCGCTGACCCGCTCATTACTCTAAACTGTGTAATATAAAGTCATGTTATCCCCCACTTCAGACATAATGCCATACTTCAGGTTACCACAACGCACTACTACAAACCTTCTGTATACTTCAGCGGACAGAATAAGCATTGGCTGTATGGTCCTGCCGACACTTGATAATCTATCAATGAGAAATGGCAACTACTAGCCAAGATCGTCTGTCACACTAACCAGCACAAACACTATGAAACATTGTCAGCACCGTACAAACCAAATTTAAGCTACACTTGAAATGTGCAAATATTTTTAGATGATTTTGACAATGATCTAAAGTGCTAACACTGTGAAAACGAAACTTGCCTAGCCGCCATCCTCCAGATGTTATTCTACACAACCGATTTAGTCGCATTCATTCAAGACTCCCCCAACCATCACTAACCACAGCTACCTTCCTTGCAATGCTTCGAAAGCGCATTGTGATCCGGAGGATTCAGGAAAAAAACCTGACAACCGAATCGACACCGCAACGCTGTGGATCTGAACTACTGAATATACTGACAAAACCTCATGCCTCAAGCCAAAACCATAACCTGATATGGGCATACAGGGAGTATTAAGCTCTTATAAAGTAAAATAAGGAACCTACGAACCTACTACATAGCCACAAGATGCCGCCGCAGCACCGCATAGGCGTTTCTCCTACTAATGCATCCACAGGAAAAAACTATTGACATGAAAAAGAAAAAAAACATAAAGTTTTATGAATATATAAATTCAGTTTTAAAAGTTTGTGCACCTTAAGTGTGCGAAAAATATTCTAGCGCTACAAGTACTCCGCCAAAATTTCCGCTCACCTCAAAAATGACACACATCAAACATATTCAATTCAGCCACTTCGGCTGTAATGAACTCACTCATATCTACTGCACTCAATCTAATTCGGCGTCAATTTTTACAGGTTATGCGGTGGCAACTCAAATAATGATAACCAGTTGATGTAGCACAAGTACGCTTCATCCATCAAAGGCTATCAAAGAGCCGATAAGAGTTTTAAGATTTTCTCAGTGCTGATCCCCTTCCCCCGCAGACTGGACCCATAGCATCGCATCGACAATACAAACACTCGAGTGCACACACGAATCGTCGATGCATCCTTACTTAAATGCCACTAATATTTGTGACGATAAACCCTATCGATATTGAGCTATTGCTTCAGTTGATTCAATACAGCAAAAGTACGAGTGCTAGGATTTACATGTAAATAAGACCGCACTGAATTCGATCCATGTTTGATTTCCCTGATCATAATTGGGTAACAGTGCTCATGCTAAAGTAAGTTCGAAGTAAGCTGATGTAACAACCAACTGAACGAGTATCTCTAGCGAAAAGATCAGGAAATTTCATGTTTAAGGCTCGCCACAACAGAAACTTTCAACTGGAGAGATTTTAGAGGGCACATATGGAGACGGCTTGAATATAAAATATATTTCTGAACTTTTGAGATTTGAATGACGGGGACTTCGTCCGTTGTCGATCTAGTATGCTCGATACGCTCACCAATTTGTTGAAAAACGCATAGCAACAGTGCACTTGAACGCCAAAAAAACGTTGACAACGGCTTCTAGAAACGGTGATCACAGAAGAACGTTTGCATAGGTTGTGAGGCATTTTGAGAGGATAACGTGTGAACCGACATTTGGACACACAACTCGAAATGCCCCAAACCCCTCCAACAGATTTTTTTTGTGCTCGTTTCCTTATGTTAGAGCACATACGCTTGTAAGCTAACTTCAACACTGTAACCAACAACGCAAAATGGGCATGCATTCAGAACTGCAAACAAATAAGAGCGTTCCCGCATGTAATATTATATACTTCTATTACTAAATATTAGTTAGGAGGAAATGGTTCAACAACCCCCCTCCCCCCTCCTCATTACAATTTGGAACCACGACAGAGCCAATATGGTAAACTGAAGTTTAACGAACCTTCAGAGTGACACCCGTAACGCGGTATTTAAAACAAACCGAAGAAAGAAAATGACTCTGCCACGGGATGATCAATCAATGCGGAATAACAATCCACCACCACAATAGTATCGGATGTAGCGGTAACGACTCTATCATACAACGACAGCAGTGTTCTCAGCCTCTATAAGCATCATATCCACGAATTTCAAAGCAATCTCTCGTCCAGGACATACATATATGCTAAACACAAGATGAGGATTACCTACCTTGCAGTAAGTAACATGTACGTAGATGAAAGCATTCTCACCTTCGTCCATCACATCCTTTTATTAACAACACATCACTCATAATGAATAAGCACATCGGTGGGCTTAACTGAGGGGCATCAGCACCACAACCGTTGAAAACCCACTGCCGATAGTACTCACTAACAGAAGGAATGATGTGCTCGAGAAATAAACCACAAAGAAACCTGGAGATGTTGAAGTAAATGCTCAAAAGTTGAATTTATTCAGTTAGCACCTCATCTAACAAAAGTGGCGTCCACCTAACTTCTTCATAACCAAATGATTGAAATAAGATTCGACTTCGCAGCGAAAAACGAAAAGTGAAACGCTATCACATTTCTACAACATGTTCTTTGAGATAATAAGAACAGTTACCATCACCAATCACAGCGCTGCTTCCTATTATTTAATTTTGTGGAGTCAAAGATTGTAACGAATGCACAGTAAGGAGATCGTTTAGATGCATTTCCTTACCCCAATACAGCACAGACCGATGGGTCTCAAGAAAGTGAACGAGGGAAACGCGTTCAAGGCAAAACGCCCATCCCATTCGACGGTAAATTCATGTGCAGCAATTGTGAGTCGGCTTTGAAGTTGAGTGCGGCCACATCACGGCACATATTGTCCAGCTCACCGGAAGCGTGCTCACTTGCAAAATTATAGACCGTCAAACCGGGCGGCGAACCAGCACCCGAACTGCGATCACTTGCGCTCGAACTATAGCCCGAGCTGGATGACGTTGAACCAAGACGCGAGGAAGGCGACACGCTTGATGTGCATGCTGGACGCGCTGCTATAAATTTAGCCCGTTAATAATACTCGTCAAGAAATAATCAATAACAATAATTTGCAGTTTAAGAACATCTGGTGGACGATCACCATCCTCTCGAGCTGCTTATGTCGATCATAAAAAAATCACCCTGTTGCGTTTATCACATTCACGACATCTTCAAGACAAACATGGCAGTTCAACAATTTAAATTCTGTGCGAATATATCTATTAACAAAATTAAACGGTACAAAGTGATAATTGAGTACCTGCAAAAGATGTCTGCGATGCCACCAACAAAAGATATGCAACTAAAAGAAAAGATATACAACGCAATGTTCTGCAACCCCCTCGAAGATGGATGACATGTTTAGATAGCATGCATAATAAAATACGTAGCGATCAACACGGTTCTCACTTAAGAGTTCAGCAGTGGCATCACTAATGTTAACCAAATACCTAGTGGCCGTTTGTAGGTTTTACGTTTATAGTTCTGTTTGTTTATACATATTGTCAATTCCGCATGCCTGTATCCTTACATCATGCCATGCGACAATAAAACCGCAAAGCGATACATAATAAGCAAAGTGGGTGTTATTCATGTACCTATGTTTGACGTTTGCAAAATGCGCTTATTGCTACAGTTGACCTCCATCAGCCTTCAGCTCAACAGAACACCACTATCAATCTGTATTCTCGATATATATCCCCTCACGTCGGTGACACCTTCCTCAAATGCAACGGCTTTATTTCGCGATGTTGCTGGCCTTGTAAAACAGTGTGTCGAGTTGCTCTCATCATTTCTCTCTACTGAAAGTTTCATACCGGTTTCTGCAGCAATTCGCAGCATCTCCTACTCGACAATCGACTACGTTACTGCAGATAGCAGTCCTGGGCTAACTATAAAGCGGGAAAATATTTCCTCATGAGTTGAGTGCATAAGCGTTTTGTTGGGTTCACTTTTATGGGAACAGAAAAGAAATGCAACGAACCGCCAAACAGACTCGACTCCTGGTTCGAGAGTCTTCTTGGTTGCTGCACTGCAGATTGCATACTCGGCATACTGTTCATATGAGTGAGCGGAAGAGTAACCGAATCAAACAAGCACCGCGCAACGGCACCCTGCTGTTGCGTTTGCTCGACACCGTTCCAGTTCGAGCACAAACCACTCTGCAACACGAAGTCAGATTAGCGTTTTGGTTCCTATTTGCCATGATATAGATATAATTCTGATGATTACGAGCATTCCTCTACTATATTCAATAATACTCAACAGAATGAGAACATACGACAATAGAGGACGTGTTGGAGGAGGATCGCCGGTGTCCACCGGTGGGCTGTGCCGGAGGTGACGGAAACGGTGATGTATGTGAAGGCAGCCGCTGATGGATGCTCTCGATAGGACTGACAGTGGGTGGAGCACAACTAGTTCCCGAATTCGCGATTGCCGCACAGCGTGGCCGCAACTCCACCGCTGGAGAATATAAGGAATGAGCAGCTATCGCTGATCCATTCTGCGTCATTGCACTTGTCGATTCCGCTAAGCATGAAACCATTGACGAGTCCGAAACCGGTGGAGACATTACCTTCTCACTGAAATGGAATTTAACGACATCAGAAGCACCAGAAAGGGATAAAAAGCAATCGCTTTACAAGACAATTGTTTGACATCGACAACAAACATCGCATCCTCGACTAGCTTTATGGACATCCTCCTAATATGTTAAAAACGTGTTCTGCACAGATTACCTGAGAGAGTATGCACTGCATGATGAGGTGAGTGCGTGGGAGTTTTCAGCGAGACCGAATGGTGGCTGCGGTTCCTGTTGCGTGAAGTTTTTCCAAACATTTGACTGTGGAAGTTGTGGGCACGGCTGCTGCTGCCGAAGTGGTAGATTAGCAAACGGTTGTTCAGGTGTAGCGGTGAAGGTGGTCGGAGAAGCAACTCCATTGGCGGGTTTCTGCTGAGGCATAAAAGCAGAGTTTGCCACGTTTGTTGACTGCTGCTGAGTGCTCTGTGCCAGTGCCGTAGCGAGGAGCTGCTGGTGTAGTTGCTGCTGGAACTGCGGTGACGGCGTGTTACCAGGTGCCATCTGCAAATATGATTCATTCGAACATGTCAGCTCCGATAATTTTCCAGTCTCTCATAGGTGACCTATTAATGGAGCAAGGAACAACCAGAATCACAAACTGAAAAACGAAAAATCAGCAAAGATAGATTGAATGCGAGCAGCAAAACAAACTAGTGACGTTCACTCGATCTGTGAAACTATGAAGAAATCTAGTCATATCCTATATCTTTTACTTTTTAGTTCTGCTGTTCCGTCTGCAAATGAAATGCCACGATCGCCTCGACAAAAAGGCGACCAGGTCTTGCACAGACCACAAAAAAGAGCACTTTATGAGCTCTAGGATCTTATCACAATATGACCATTAATGCACCAAGGTTAATCACTGACCAGGTCCTGCAACTGCTTCATCAGTTCGGGTGAGGAGAGCAGCGAGGTGACCGATGCGATGCCCAAGTAGTAAGCGGCGGCTTGCGAAGAAAGTGGAACACGTGAGGAGCTACACGCGTGTAGCAACGATGCTAGCGCATTCTGCAAGGCTGTCTGGGAAATTGCGTGCGCAATATTCGGTGTGGTCGTACCTCCCATCCGACTTCCTACCGATGATGACGCCAAACACTGAAACTACAAAAATTATGTGTCTTATAGCTCTTTCGATATGTATAAAAACATAAAGCAAGAGTCATCGCCGTCGACGCTAATTAAAAAATTACACAGACAACAGAAAACAGTATGCTCTAGCATAAAACCTCTGTAAAACCAGGTCAAGTGACATGCACAATGCATAGTCCCTTGTGGAAAAATAGGTTCAGGCAGCCAACTTAAACAAACATCGTTTGATGGAAAATACGAAGTTTTCAAGAAATTACAGTAATACTTTTTTTGGTTAACAAAGTGCAATTTTGCTCAGCTTCATTAAACTGCGGATATCAAACTGGGCACCATTCATTGGTTCTTACGTCTCTATGCATTGCAGAGTCCTCAATACGGTGAGCAGAGAGAGGATCGATTAAAGTACGCAACGCTATATCTGCCTAGGAATAATCTGCTGCCAATTACTGCAACTATCTCCCTCAGCGGAGTCTAGCCCGCATCTGCCCATATCGAGGAATCAATTTCGTATCTTCATTTCCCCGTTGCAGAATGTTCAACATCATGCATGGTGATTACCTGTGGAGACTGCTGATTTGCAGCAGGAGCGCCACCAGATGCCAGAAGTACACTCGCATGCGGAAGTCGCGTTCCCTTACGACCCACCGGAGGGCTGCACACTTTCCGCATAGCACGCTTCCAGCCCGCAACCCGCTGTTTCTGTGCCACCGTAAACGCCTGTAAGATATGCCCTCTTTTATTAAGACTGCGTGTTCGTGTCTTAGTCCAGGTGTGTATTTCTTAGCCCAATGAGAGCAATACACGAGCAATATTAAAGCGTGCTATAGCGCATTTCATCCACCCATTCCCTTCCTCCTTGCCTTCCATGTTCTTACATGGAAGGCAAAGAGGAAGTGGATATATGGACGAATCTGCGCGCCCCTCGCGTTCATTCCCTCCCTGCTTGAACTGCGCCAACATTCGCCTGTAAAGCTTCTAAATGCTGAGGAAAATAGAACATTTCAACATTGTTGCTACCAACATCAGACAATCAATTCTCAGGATTTCAAACAAACGAAACGAGTCTGATCAATTCTGTTGCAGAAAGCAGCTGAAGATTAGGGAGCAGAAGACACTTTGAAGGTTCGGCGAGGTCACTGCTCGTAGCGGCATAAGCCAAAAGTTATAGCACAGTACGCACCTCATGGTTGATAATTCTATCGTATGTCTGCAAAAGCCATCCATAATATTCATCCTCAAGTGGGGGCATGATACGCTCTCGTGATTCCATTACAGCGTCATGTACTTTGCCGAGAATCCGTGTAATGTGACCCGGTAGATTCTGAAACATTTATATGCATGGCACTTTATCGATTGCAAACACCCATCAGAGCGATAACAGTTCTCTTAAATGGCATTCCTGCTGATGGATACGCCACATCCAACCATGTACGTCAGTTTAAAGTAGACAGAGAATCGGACACCTGCCAATTGCATAATTGAAGGTCCCTGTATTACAAAAGGTTGTCCTTGAAAGACATCAATATTGAAGGAGAAGCCACCCGGACGATCTCATATAATTATGCAGTCATTTTTCCAATCGCAGAATCTGTGCACTACAGAATTTAACCATTTTTTCCTCAATTTTCCGACCACAGAAATATTCTGATTAATAGGTGGCAGTCAGCACTATACTCTAGATCGAATCCTTGCACGCTGTCGACTTTTGGCTTAACTCAACTTCGATGTATAGAAACATCTCAAGTAAACACCTGTTCCAGCGGATCCGCAACCTCCTAAATTCTTAAACACGCAACATGCCCTTCATCCGCCAAAAGCTTTCCAACGATCAATCCACTCACCTCTCCCATTATTGCGTACATGTGTTTATTCAATAATCCAAACTGCTGGTACCTCGTCATCGAGTTCATCAGCTGTATATCCAATGCCATCGATGTGCGCCTGCGTATACTGGCCTGGAAGCGCACCAGGCGGCGGGAAACTTCGAATAGGAGTATTCATAGTTCCACGCAGCTCAACAATCACACACGCGACATCACCACCCCGCTCTTCGATCGACTGAAATTCCCTCACATATTACTCACCTTACAAGCTCATATTTATTTATGCTACACCTTATCAATTCACCTAACATGAGAATCACCCTAAAAAAATTTAAAGAAGTCAACAATGACTGACTACTAGGTTGAAATGCAGCAAGACATCAGAAATGAAGCGAATAAGCAGGAGAGAGTTAAGGGGTGCTTTTGAGAAGTCGAATAAACCTGCAAAGAGGAATTATCTCAGAATGGTTGGACAAAATAACGATACTATCTTATTTCGTTCACACACTCCAGCCCTTACATAATTGACACTAATCATTCTTGCGATTATTGCATTAATAGAACAAAATGCAACAAAACTACCTTCTCCATTTGTTTGAGCATTGGGACTCGTTCACGTAGTTTCTGGATGCTTTGCATGATCTTCTTGCGTGCTCCCTTCGTCACGTTTAACGCCTCCAATTTGCGCTCATCAAGTGCCATCATCTCGTCATATCCCATTTGTTGCAACATTTGAGTGTACTTATGCAATCGTAACGATTTCAACCACATCGGCACATCTGCAAACTTAATATCTTCACACAACATGAATATGATCTAGGACAAAACATTTAAATACTCTTATCCTTCATCAAAAATCAGCACGGAATCTTCTTCGGACTGCGAAATACGCAAGAATGGATAATAACAGAGTCTTGCAAATCCTTAGCTTCTGTTTTGCATCTCTACGCTCTTTCTAGCTTTGCAACCTGCGGATCTTCATGCACCTAATGATTTCACATTAGCAGACTTTGTCAAAGGTGGCAACCTTGCATGAATCTTCCGTAACTTTTCGGAAAACAGCACAGTTCAAACTTGACGAATTCAAAAGCTTAATAACACAGGAGCTCCCGTTTAGGCGATATGATGAACATACTTTCACGCACTAGAATGCGCTCTAGCGAGGATAAGACATTACATGGATAACCGTTTCCCCTCCCCCCTTCCCTCACATGGATCAACGCTTCTGTCAGATGATCACTGCACATCAAACAACAACTGTTAGAACAAATTATAGGCGATTACGAAAGTAGTATCCGTCAGGAACGATTAACATTTAACGAAAGTAAATCAATTAGTTGCCAAAAACTACACTTATTTTCTATACCGAAGTGAGCTATTTCGTAAATTCACTAGACTTTAAAAACAGTTTGCATTTGCCTATTAAAGGAAATTTTATTTCAGCACCTGAAAACGTTTTCAGAGGTAACCATTACGCAAGCTCAATTCAGTTCCTACCACTTCAGTCTTGAACATTTTCAGCAAATTTACAACTCAAGTATGTCGTTATTTCGTACACTAGTCACTGGACGCATGGGAAATGCAAACTGTCCAACAGCTAATGTGGTTTCCACACATGTGCCCTCTTATGGGGTGCTCAGCTGTACAAGCAATACTAGGGTAAGATGATAGAATGACTGAGGGATGAGTAGGTTGGCCACAATCCATCAATTGCGTCTTGGAGATGTCAACGCAGAGAGGCGATTCCCCGGCGATAATCGAACCTTATCTACAGCCATCTCTGCAAGTTTTGATCGCTGGCCACGTTTGCCTGAGTAATTCTCGACAACGGCGCACATGATTTGCTAATCTCTCTTTGAGTGCACCGTTGTCGGTGCGCACATCAAATTCAACACTTTTCTATCGTACAATGACTAAACCACTTTCATGTATCCGATCATCCCTAATCTTATTCCGATCATCATATACTCCAACTCGATGTTTAAATAAGGCCCTCAATACCTACCGCTACAACCTTCAAGGCTTCACGCTGCCAACTCACAGAAAGATAATGAGGAATTAGCATCATTCTGCCCCAAAATCAGAGACCGTTATTGTTCTGAAGGAAGTTATTCAATCTTCGCTTTTCTTCAACGTGTCGTAGTTTTCGTTCGCCCATTCTTCATCCACCTCTAAACTACGACCTGACGATCGCTGCTTTAGCACAAAAACTCTTCACGGTCTAGTTTATAGGCCGTATTTTGAAAGTGGTGGGTGAGCGCTACGAACAACAGCCAAAAATGCCGCCGGGTTTTTTTTTCTGGATGTCAAACACAATCGTAATCTCCTCAAAGCCTGCGATTCCCTTCAATCCGCATCACCGATCTAAAATTCACATCCTTCAAAACTGCGGCTCGTATACCCACACATGGAAAAGAGGCAGGGTGTGAAAAATGTTTCATTGGAGGCGTTGCGAGAGGATAACATATGCAACATATGTCAAGGAGATTATCTGTAAACGCGACTCATAATTAACAATAAATCGGTCGCCAACACCAATAAGAGCATCTCTCCGTAATTCACCGTTCTCGAATACATTCACTGCTTTGCTGTGATCTCTACTGAGATGCATCTGAACTCAATCTCATAAACAATCACATCGCAAGATTATATATACGAAAAAAGCAGAAGGCGGATATTTCGCTTGTTTACAGAGTTACCTCAATAAATTCCAAAACAGAACTTATGATAAAAACCACAAACGAAATGCGGAATAATGCATTCATATATATTTTAGACCAACAGACCTTACGTACGAATTTTCTACAAAGAATGTCCTTACCTAAACAATTGATCGTGATAGGGAAGTAAATTTTTTGCATTTCGAAGTATTCGCATTTCAGAATTTGATGAATCAAGCTCAGATTGATTTAGGGATTTCAATATATTTTACGGTTGGTTAAACTCAGCAAATGCCCTTATTTTTTTGTTGGTTCGCCTGTTAAAGCCATTGAAGAGGCAAAAAGATAACACATAAATACGTATGTACAAACATCAAGCTGGTAAAACACAAACTTTTAAAAGTGCATTGAAACGATAATAAAGAGATGCAGTTCGTGCAGTACCTCGAAAACAAGTTCAGCTAAAACAGTGTGAAAGAGATGCGATAAAATATACAAAGCATTATAAATGCCTCTGCTCGTTTATAAGGCCGTTCTGGTTGAGGCTCGTTCATCGAGCGTTGAGTTGTAACTTACGGATACTCATGTTGCAGCTAAGATGCTACCCTCATACTATGCGCAAATGATTGCGCTATCGGAAACGAAGACCGCCTCTCTGTCAATAATATAACGAGCAGGATACCCTAATATCCCGGCATATAAGCCAGAAGATCGATTGCAGATTTGAATGCACCCTTCATGAGCTCTCAAATTCAATCCCCCTAAAGTGAAGTACACAGGGACATAAAAGGAAGATAACGTTGTGATTACGCATCTGAGTGGAATGAGCTCGGCTCTAAACCAGGAGAAATGAGTAGAGCATTTACTCATCTTTGATAAGGCGCGTAAGTAGAGTAATATAACGTTGTCTTGGAATGGATCGGTCGCGAAATTGAAACCTAAATTTAAAGATTAAACTTTTAATTTTTGCTATCTCAATCCTTGAAAAATTCGGCGATCAGTAATTCTGTGCAGCGCGCTAAGCTCATACTGTACAACTTATTACATTTAATGTACCGAAATTGGTTGGACGACATTACGAATAAGGGAGCTTTTTGAGCACTACCAGGAATTTCGTGTCGCTTACGCCAGCGGATAAAGCTTTAGCTTAAATGGCCCGTCGTGAAAGCATCTAAATGAAGTAATAAAACGCTGCCTCATTATTTGAAAGTGAAGAATGCACTTAGCAACATGTATTACTTCAGCTGCAAAAGTGAGGATTGATGAGCGGTATAACAGCACGAATTTCCAGCTAAGCTGCTTCTAAGCATATTTCAGCTGCAAACAAGAAATAGAAACACTGGACATTACGGTGTATACGGAATGACCGAGTAAGAATTCTTGGCCATACTACTTCAATTAGGCCAATTTACTTTCAGTAGCTCGTAAACAAGCAGTGCCAATCGTTAAGGCCTGCCTGAATCCTGCGTTAGTTTGGAAATGGGTTGTCTCCTTTTCAAAGTGCCGGCTCACTTTCACATCGGAGGTGAAAGACAACGATAAGACCCCTGCTGCTAGCGCATTTGTATGACGACAATTTGCTATGTGCATCTCAACAGGGGCTATCGTATAGAGGTAAGTTGGCGTTGCGTGACGAACCGTTCAATCATGTTTTGGGGCGCCTTGCCGTGATCATCAAATCTGCCACCAACGCAGTTTCGGATATCACCCACATCCCGCTGCGTCCACTCACTGTGTTCTAATTTATGCGTCTACCTCACACCTGCCACCCATGTCTTCACAACCAATACCAATATGCGCTATCCTAACATGGTCATGGCATGGTCGAAGAGGAGGCGAATATGTCAAAAAGATTTATTCAACGAGGCAAGGAACTAAAAGAGGAGAGAAGAAAGAAGTAAAAAAAAAACAATACTGACAACAAACACCTAGATAAGTTATGTTAAGCGTGGTCTAGTCGGCAGGATCTAATCGAAGCGGATTTCCTTGATGACGCGAGGTGCTGATAAAACAATCTACGACAAAAGATTTTCCTCGACGAGATCAGCAGGCCATATCCTTATGACAACACCCACATCAGGGCTGTTCAACCATATTTGGTGCGAATATTGTCACAATGAATCATGTAATTAAATGCTGAATGCTCTAATTAGCTAAACATCGCGCAGCGCAAATATCCGACGCGTTCGCTTTCGACAGATTCTAAAAATTGCGTGAAATTTACTTACGAGACATACTTCAATGTTAATTAATATATTCAGATAAAGAGGCGAAAGACCAAGGAGGTAAATATGCCTTAAAGTTCACTGACAGTAACGCTCTATAACGTGGTCCCCCAAGAGAGTAGTTGCAGAAATTAAAAGACTGAATGCAATCGGTCATACGCTACAATATCACTGCAAGCATCTTAAACCACGCCAAATCCCAACTAATATTATAAACTGCACACGTAGATTATTGCCTAGACCCCTGACGGCGCCTTCTTAGTTATGAAGACGTCGAAACCCAATGGTCAACGATAACGGATAGAATTAGGGCAGTTAAAGTACAACTTTCGTAGAAAGGTTTCGAGATACTTGACCTATGCAGTACCCATCTGAAATACCTTTGAATGAGGGTAACAATCTTACAACGATGCTTCATTCCCCTATAAAACTTTTGCATTAATATTTGCAACCAAAAACGAGATTTATTTTTTAAATTCGTTAGAAAAAAAGCGAATTCGATTACGTCATTGGCGCCCACATGGTGTCCTAATAACAAAAAAGTGCAACAGCCTTATCACTTTGATGACGTTCTGCAAATAAACACAATCGTTTCACTGAGTCCGCATTGGAAGCATGCCAAAACAAATCGTTTCAACATCACCATACAAAAAAAACCATCATGTCAGCAGCACGCTACCCCTTCCCTTTCCTTCAAACAAAGCAGTCGCACATGAAGCCTACTAAATGCGACAATCAGACGCGTGCTTATGCAGTCATGGAAGGAAGATTCGTGTCACGCTATTCTTCTTTCTTCCTCACTGACTCGACTATTCCCAAAAAAATCCCACATTTTCATCCTTCAGCACCTCTATAGAGTACCCGTGCTCTCATTCTCCCATTTCTCCCTATTTCACTTCAGATAGTTTTTTTCATCCTTTCAAATTTCTATCTTATTTCACCTTAACTTTGGCGAGTTTCCATCACCACCGCAAAAACCGCCACCATCACTTCTAAATGAGAGGTATAATGGAGATCCAAATTTAATTTATGAAAGGACTCTACGTGGGTGATCAACAGCAATAATCGTTCGTTCAATAATTGCAAAATCACAGTAATGTTGCATCGTCAACCATTTTATGATAACCAGAAAAAAAAAATCAGTCGTAAAATTAAAAAAAAGTGTAAAGTGCCGCTTTTCATGCCGTCAAAACTCTCTCTTCGGGCATTCACAATAACAAAAAACGTATTCCACAAAAAGCGAACTTTATACATCGTTCTAAACGAGTGTAAAAAAAAATCAACGAGGCGGCAGACGTGTTTCAATTGAGAATATATATATATATACCTCCGAAAAAAAGAAGTAAAAAAACCCCATTTTTGGCGCGTAGTCATTTTGTCGTCGTATTGAAGCGATAATGAGTGGCGCCAAGCAAAAGCTTTTTTTTGTGAATGAACACACTTGTTTCCGTCAGAGAATTGCTAATCAACAAATATTACTCAATCACTGATTTCAAAATATCAGTGGTTTTAAGCAAGCAGAATCATACTCATAAAAAGCATCACGCATGCAATCATAGCCTTTAGTTCACTGAAACGGCATCCCCTAACACTTAACTTATTTCAGCCTATTTAGATGATGATCGTATCCTTCATCAGGGACATAGAGTACCACTCGAAGATGACCTTCCTGAAAAAGTATGATAATGGGCTTCGCTAAAAAGTTGACGAGAATCCCTCTCTGCACAATGACGAAGAACAGCCGGACGAAAAGGTGTGCTCGATGCGCCTCAATAAAACATGTCGAAAGGAGTGATTTAGAAACCGAGTTATGACGCCTACCAATCCCAGTCATTATTGCAGCTTATTTCCAACGAAAAGACGTGTGTTTTCCGCTTTGACACGCAATTTGCCTTTTATTCCCTCTTCGCAGCACATGTTCGTCTATATGTCCATCAGCGCGAAAAACGTTTCGTTTTTATTTGGAACGCTCATCTGGACGCTCATTTGCCGATCGCTCTAAAAGCCACACCGCAGCGCTATAAACCAGCCTATTTGCCATAAAACAGCCACAAGATGATTCGTTTCGCTTTCATCGAAAGTCATTATCCATCGCTTCCGAGAGAAAACAATCTCCATATATCGCTAGCAACGACCTCTTGCTCGACAAAACAGCTTAGATAAAAAAAAAAAAACAGCCTTTTAAGAAAACCAAGTTATTAAGATTTATATCCACCACAACGATAAACAGATAAAATATCTAATGACACGACTGTTGCCACTGGATGATGTGACATAGCGATTTAGCCCTCGAACGATGAAAAATCCTAGAATTATGGTAGCTTTTTTCCATAACCGCATTGAAAGTTTTTGGTTCAATGATGTACTGTGCATTATAAAAGATGTAGGTTCATTTGCAAGTGAAATGAAGATGCACTTAATGAAGCTTATATCCACGACATGCTTCAAGTGGACGAACTATTAAGCCAGTGTTCACATGCTGGCTATTTTATGATCCCTTTAAGGGTGTTCTAGTAGCACATCGTTGAAGCACTTGTTGGGCATAATCCACTAGATAGGATTGGGTGCGCATCACGACAACAGTATCGTCAAAGGAAAGCGGATCAATGATGAAACGGATATACGGCGGCTGACCACGCTAATGACAAGGTGTGCCGGCATCATCACGTTGCAAGCGTTTACGTGGGTGTGAGTGCTGATCATAATCTATGTCGAATGGCGTCCCCTCACATCCTTCATTGCTTAATGACAGCACGTATAACGAATGTCCCACTTCAAAAGATTCTGCACTACCTTTATGCAACGGCAATCGATGTCCCTCCAAGTT
This sequence comes from Baylisascaris schroederi, assembly GCA_006503575.1. Taxonomy (NCBI): domain Eukaryota; kingdom Metazoa; phylum Nematoda; class Chromadorea; order Rhabditida; family Ascarididae; genus Baylisascaris; species Baylisascaris schroederi. The sequence goes on from QEWY01003062.1 coordinate 395,913, forward strand.
GGTGCCTATATTAAAGTAGGCGTAGATCGCCGATCGCTTCGCAGTTTTGTGTGAGTTGCGGCATTTATCATTTGATGACATAAACGCTATTGGTGACGTCATTCGTGGTTTGTCATTTGATTGCTGCTACAATATACTTCGACTGCATCACTCTGAGTAGTAAGTAAAATTAAAAAAGGGATATGCGACATCAAGACAGATCAACGAAGAACACAATAGGATATTCTATTTCCAGTGAGGTGATATTTCTACGAACTCCGAACTGTGACTCGAAGCACGTCTCAAACAGTATGCGCTATCCTGCCATGATCAAATGGGATGGTTTGTACTACTCGGGAAGTGGTATGGCGTTACCGGCACTGGAAAGCAGGACATCCTTACTGCACGGCAAATCGAGCCCAAAACGACAACCGATGAGCCCTGTCCAACAGTTTGGTGCTACGTGGAGAGAGTTTACCTGTGAGATTGCCGGTCACACATCCATCCAACACCAAAGCATCATAAGTACACAGCGAATGAATGCACTACATACATACATCATGCACCAAACTCGACTGGCTACTAGACGATCAACTATATTGAAGCGTGAATTGAAACTAAGCGGACGCAAATGTTTCGGCAAGTTTCAATTTATTATTTGCGGGGCAACCCTCTTATCCAATTTTCCGCATGTCGCTTAAACCATACAAATATTACTTTCCCACAATATTTGAATAAGCATTCGAAGCAGCATAGGGATTAATGTGGTTTAAGACAATACTGCACTTCAGGTAAACCATCCTCTCCCCTTTTCTCGAGTATTTTCGACACAATACGGAACAGCGAATATGATCTGAGATAGTGTTGCACTCGCTGCTCTCTCTTCCGGTCTTGTGAACCAATATGCCCTATTCAATAGGTGAATAAAATCGCTAGTACACTATAAGCGATGCATATAAGTCGACGTATTTAGCGAGATCATAGACGGATCCGCATTGAATCAAAGAGACGGCGGAACATGCGCACTCTCAGAATAACTAATCTCTATGATATCGCAGCAAACAAATAACAATAAATATACCTCCATAAGTGCATTTGCTTTCAAATATGCTCTCTTCAGTCTAAAAGCTCGCCACTATTTTCGTAGAATTCAAAGGGAAGATTTAAACATTTTCCCTGTATAGCCAAATAATGGTGCTACGAGGCAAAAACATTTTTTGGTAAGTATAATCTTGTATGCACATTTATGCTTTTGAATTTCTATGCTGGATTCACAACGTAATCCTCAATCATCAAATCAACTTAGAAATGAACGTAAACACAATAGAAGAAGATAGCTGAACATCTAGAAACAAATCACCGCAAACGAAAATGAAGATTGGCAAACGAAAGTGAGGAATGGCAAATAAAAATGTGAAAAATGGCTGCAATAAAAGGGCGAAAAAGTGCAAAATTTGTGGACAATTTGTTGTTAATATTTTCCTTAAAATAATTGCACGAAAATATTTTTGAACAGGGAAATATTTTCTTTCTTTCAACGACACATTCATTATACAGCATCAATATAGAAACTGATAGATGCAAATAGCGATATGAATAACACTATTTTTGAATAACACTATTTTTTTACTGTCTCATATATTCAGTGTCATTAGTTACTCTCTGAGTACATCACATATTCATGTAAATACACCGCTTATTATGTTTCTGCTAAATTATCTAATTCTTCGTTATAACGCTATCCCATATGTGATTAGTGGCACTCGATCGTTACGAAGCGAAAATATTCGAGCGAATGAACATTAAAATCAGGATACGCCAAAATCTCGCCTACAGGATCTTATATAAAACATCTTCCCTCTTTTTTGCTCCTCACTTATTTACATTCATTTGCTTATCGACGCCCAATATCAAATGCTATTCGATCGCCTATGCAGCGCAATGCAAGAGTATAAAAACGTATTTTCTCAGTAACGAAAATCGATGAATAACATGCAGCTGGAGGAACATCATGATGGTACTAACAATGACAGGACTATGAACGCATTACTACGTTTACTATTGTGTAACAGCCAAAAATCAATTATGGGAATTAAAAGACTGTGCATTAACAGACGAATATGAACGCATAAACATGCAAACAAACCATCTCTACAACATGAAAATATCAACAGGTGCGTTTGTCTGATTCAGCTGCGTTTCCACCTAATCAACACAACAAAAATACGGGCCGAACGAACACAATGCCACCTTTTTCATAGCGGCGCTTTGTAAGAGGATAAGATATAACTCACCCTTCATGCCGTTCTTTGCCTCAATCGGGTACATATTCCTCACTTGTTTCATTGAGGCGTTCTCGACATAAGGTTGTCCACTGCCGAAATTCATCGTACCATAGGTCGATGAAACGTGATGGCGTGCAGGAGGCGGCTTTGAGAGTATCGTCTAAATAATTCGATTAAGATTATTTCTGCCATTGTTCATATAGGATTGTGGATGATAATCCAGTTGGTGATGTGATCAAAACGTAGTCATTTCTTACTGATCTTCTACATTTTCCAGACACATGTCTGAAACGCACAGAAAGAGAATATTCAATCGTTCAAAATACTCTGGCAAATAATAATGAATAAAGCTTAAAGATAAAAATAGAGACACTCATCGTAGTTTCTATGCAAATTTCTTTCGAAACAAACGGTGGGAATGTCAGAAAGGCAAATCGCAAATACTGACGGGAAACTGGTTCGACACTCACAAAGAGGTTAACGGCCAAAGTCATTCTTCCGGAATCCTTTAAAAACTCGACGATATTAAGTTTGCAATAAAATAAAACGCAGAATTTGGCTAAAATTAAGACAGCTTTCTGAAGATTTAGTGTCGCCAGCTTCAGCAAAAATTTGGGAAAAACCTGAAATTGAATAGGCCTCCTGCATCCAAACCTTATACTCTTCATAGACCCCTATGAGAAGGTTCTAGAAAATTTTGCCATACATCCTAAACATCCAGTCTAATCAAAACCGCAACGAAAACATTTAGCCGTCTAACAACTACTTATGCATAAATGAATAAACAGCAGCTATCAGCTATACAGTCATTGAATCCGCCCAGCTGGCAGTTTGCCGAGACGAAGATTGCAGCACAATTCCTCTGTGTCCTTTTTTCTCAACGCAAACCACGATCGTATAAAAACCCTTATAAAAAACATCGATTCACATTCCGAAAACCAGATCGAGAAGAAACGCCAAAAAAAAGAACAACCCCAGGTGTCTTTGCTGAATCTCTGATCCTAATGGGCCGAAAAAATGCCCATTCAACCGGATCGCCATCGTTTCAAAGATGGCTTCCACCTACAAATAAGGTTTTTTCTCTGTGCTTTCTCAAAAGCCTATTAATACTTTACACTGCCTTCCGTTCTCCTATGATGTCGTTAAGTACCCCGACTTCAGATAAACAGGCTGTCGTTACGAAAAAATTTACTATGGAACATAGGGGGAGAAGTTGCATAATGAATTATGGAAACGAGGTTCAATTCCCACATTCACACAAAGGGATGGGCACTTCGAGATGAAAACGAAAGTTTCGATCCCCCCCCTCTTCTAAAACAGACGTTACACCCAGGTGGTCCTGAATTCTGTTGAAATATGGTGGCAGGACTTGTAAAAACAAAAGTATCTCAAAAATGGTAGAAATATGGGAGGAGATGACGGAGAAAATATGAGGAGAAGACAGGAAGGAATCGAATATACAGCACAGAAAAAACCCCCAAATTCCTTCTCCGCGTCGAACCTTTTCAAATCCCAATTATCAGCAACCGCAGGGTGTTTCTTAAAATTGAGAAATGAATTAAAAATCTCAATATTCTCATGCATTTCTATTATTCGAATCGACTCTTGTTGATTGCAATGGTTTCGATCGGCATTCTTCAAACAGCAATGTGAAATTTTTTTGGCAATCATTCAAAATTTCTGATGCTATTTTCCGAGCGTTTCAATTTATCAAACGTGTTGTCATTTGTTGATTGCAATAAAAGCATCATACAATTCACGAAGAGAATATGGAAGAATCCGATTTCATACGGTATTATCGTCTTCTATGAAAATATTAAAATATGTAGAATGCTGGAACATTGTAATATATGTCACATCCCTCGCTGCATTAAAAATATTTGTAGCGTAAAAATTTCTCACATGATTATCACAAGCGGTGTTAATGATGTTGGAAAATTCCCTACTCCTCACTGTTTTGAAAAAATTTCACGTGAGAATCCCATGAAGATGATCGAAACTTTGCTTGCCATAGGATGGCTCATAAGCTGTATTTTCGCTGCTAATTAAAAATAACCAGGTCAGCGCGTCATCTCTCGTTTCGCTCATATATATGCATAATTCGTAAATCTATATACCTGAACGCTTTTGTATGCGCCGGCGAATGTCTTTTGATTAGACAATCCACCATAGTAGATGGGCTTGGCTGCAACTGATGAATGCTGTGAAAGAACCATAGTGGAATGGGTATTCGTCGACGTAGTATGAGCCGATGATGAGCACTTCGGAGAACACCTCTCTAGAGTGGTCGTTGACAAAGTCGAGAACACGTTAGTGGTGGTGGTCTGCGGCTGTTGCGTTTCCAAAGTGCTATCTGAGGCTAACGCCTGAGTCGAGACAACGCATGCAGGAGAAACACGTTCGTTTTGACACTCTCCACCTGCAACATAACATCTGCCTTCTTATTTTATTATTTACTTCAACATCACGAAATGAGAAAACACACGAAAAATATATGAATGAAAACACAAAGGTAAAGAACAGAACAAGCGAGGGGCACAATAACAAATGGGATTAAGCAAAACATGCCCAGCTGGACAGAGTTCAAACATCTCGAGGTTCACTACGTAAGAGAAACTACAGTGTGCGGATCGTAATGACTCAACCGTGCTTTGAGAGATGAAAATTTGGGTGGATTAAGGATATTTGCAGCAAGCAGATTTCAGGTTCACGAAGTGTGAAATCAAAGCTTTGCAGAACATTGTTAAGTGGGTCGGACAATTTGTGAGGAAAAGGTTCCTAAGTTTATCCTCTTAAACGTTTGAAGAGTCAGAGGTCGATTTTATTGATGGCAAGAGAATTTTTCCACAAAATTTTGTCCTAAAAGCGCTTCGATAAGGCATGATAATGCGACATCGCATACGTTGTATAGACATTCGATAACAAGTGAAGAAATATTTCGGAAGACACTTCTGCATATCGTTAATTCGACCAACTAGATCCCTTCATAGCATCGATATACGCAAAGCAATGTCTTCATATTTGAGATAGAGCTACAGTTCGCACAGATCTTCCACAAACATTGAGTTTTTCTGAGGCCCGATTGATGCGAAACGTACACAAATTTTTTCCCATTTTTAAACTTTTTAAAGTTTTATGGATCGATGTGAGTTATAAAAGTGGAATTCCGTCTTTCTAGCCTTAGCATTTGCCACATTGGAACTATCGGAAAGACAGACGTCTACAAATGCATTCACAGACATGACATCGTTTCTGTAAAGATTTGCAAAAGCGAAACTTTTTAAAGTTTTATGGATCGATGTGAGTTATAAAAGTGGAATTCCGTCTTTCTAGCCTTAGCATTTGCCACATTGGAACTATCGGAAAGACAGACGTCTACAAATGCATTCACAGACATGACATCGTTTCTGTAAAGATTTGCAAAAGCGAAAAATTAATCGAAGTATGCTAGAAAAGCTTGCAAGCAATACACTTTTGCACGACGCTTATCACCTCAACAATCTCAAAAGTCGCCATCAAATATCTACGTAAGTGGGTATTTACACGAATTGAGCCCTCTTATAAAAGCCCTACTCAAAAGAAATTCCTTCTGTGAGCGAATCAATAGAAGGTGTAACGCAACCGTTTGCACTATGCATTCGAATATTTTGGCATTTATAATTCTTTCCATGCTGACGGATTATTTCAACGAGTAGTATGCATGGGTATCTAATTTTATAGATGAGATGTATCAAATTTGGAAACTTCAGCATTAGTGATTGTCAAATTCAAACCGCATAGACGGATAAACATAAATATGCAAAGAAACATCAATATTGTGCATTCTGCAAAAGTATAAAATGATAAAATATAATGGTTTCTAATATGGATTCTAGAGTGACCCCATAGGCTGAACTCTTTGCTCGAATTATGCTCTCTTATCGATATAAAATTCATATTGTTGAGTGCAAAATTTCTCATCGCGAAAAATTCCTTCAAAAAATTATACATAAAATGTCTAGGCCAATATCACTTTCGATCGAAACACTGAATGACGAGAACTGGTCGAAAACATCATCAAGTGTTAACGCGACCAATAAAATTCTAAATAAGAGGCAAACCACAAAAAATACCGAAATTTAAAAAAAAAAGAAGAATAATATTGGGCAACCTGCCAAGATGTTCTAGCAAAACATAGTGCAAATGCATTGACAGTAATTTACTCGCTAAATGACAGAACAAACAAAATGTGACGTGTAAGAGAATCATTATGTCATACCAGGAACATACAACAACCGACAAACTACTAAACGCGGTAGGCACGTTTCGCTTCAGAAAGCAATCTAACCTATGTATGAACCGTTGACATCCAACTTCTGTGCAATATGGGCGATTTCCTGAGTCGATGATGGGAATCAACGAAGAAAATGATGGGGAGCAATTAAACGGTGAGGAAACATGATGAGGGCAGCCTGAATGCAGAAACAAAATGATCTGACCTTACTATCATTAGTGCAAACAAACTCAGTAGATCCATAGCTGGTTACTCAGTTTATATAAAATATTAGTGCATAAGCAACGGGTGCATGTAAAACAAATACAAATAAAGCATCCGGTTTATGAATCATAAAGCTGTAATTCGAGAGGAGTGGCGCAAACTTAACTTCAGATTATCAATGCTCAAATTCAAAACCTATCAGTGCTATCAATGCTCAAAAACACGTGCTTGCAACGATCATAAATGCAATCCACATGCAACATTTGAAGAAGAATGCAATAATAAAAACATCTTTGCATCTTATAAGCACAATAGAGTTCACTCGACCGACTGCAAAAGAAAAAAGTTTGGAAACGATGCAAGTATACCCAACTACAAATCGATCTCAATGTGAAACCATCGATCAAAGATTGCTGTTGATACTCAATTTGTGATTTAATCTACTAAATAACATTTTAATACTAGATAAGCTTTCCTTTAGAAACTTTTTATTATTCGTTCATCGTTTGTATGCAATCATTTGTGCCGCCTGTCTCAAAATATTAATGTAGGTTCCTTCTCCTATCTATAATTTCTAAAAAGAAAACCCCTCCGAAAATTAATTTTAGGTTCATTCAATCTTAGGTTTAGGGCTCTCGAGAAAATCCGCAGAAACTATTGCCGCAATCTTATGCAGCGCTAAGTGGAAGCCACCCGAGATACATACATCGTGTATGAATTGCAAAAGGCGCACAATGATAAAACGTGACGCAAAATTTCCATTGCACATTCAATATGTTGCCGAAACGAAATACGAACAAAAATCGCTCAAAGTGGAAAAGATTTATATATATGAATATAGCAAAATTTTATTTGCAACTGTCTGGCAATACGATAAAGCGGCTTATGCATTATACAAAGAATATCAATATTGAAGCGTTGTTATTAACGTTGAACGACACTTCCGGAAACAAAAAAAAAGCTTTAATTTTTGATGAGTGCAGCTGAAAAATCATGAATAGCAAATTGAATAAATCGAAATTATTCAGTACGAGGCTACAGAATCAGCTTATTTAATGCTACAAATGCGGAGGAGGTTTTCTGATCGGAAAATCGGGCTGATCTGCCGATTCAATGGCACCGCGTAAATCATGATCCTTACTTAGCGTTTTGGACAATTAAGATATATATGTCGTTGAGATAGATGTTAGCTTCTTAGGCAGAATCAACAAGAATGTTTCGATAGAAGGAATCAGAAGAAACATGTAAGCGAAATGAAACAAGCAGCGATCCCAGTGCGGTACTATGCTCCATGCAACAAAGATCGGCAATGCATAAATCTCTTATAACATTCAGACAAACCAAATTCCTTCTTTACCACCAAATGAGAGTGGATCTTTCACTGTGCTATCCAACCACAATAAGCAACGAACCAATTCTAAGCAAGACTACTTAACGACAGATGGACTACAGAAATGCATATGAGGGCACAGGCCAACCAACCAGGGTTGCGGATGTCGGAACAGTGACCGCACATAGTGTCTATGTGAGCGGTAAGTGAGCGACAAACCACAGTGGGCGGCATAGGAACGCACAGGCGTCGGCTGCCACTGCCCACCGCGGTGATCGTATTTGGCGTTAGCCGTCGGTGGCACGCGAAAGACGTGTGCTTCCACGGTTGCATATCAGTGGCTCAAATGCCGACCGAGCACATCGTTGACCTTAACTTGATGACGCCACTGATAACCATGAGCACCGACGTTCCTCGATAAGCGGCGCCCGCGCTTGTTCTTCAGCCTCCCCCTCCTCCCAAACCCCCTATCCGCCACCCGTTAGACTCATAACAATTACAGTTGGTGGCAATACAACTCACACACTTATCGTTCTTGAAATCCAACCAATGATACCAATGACAAGCATCGCAGCATCACTCGCATCACAAACATAGATACGCCCGCTTGCTGCTCAACTCAGACTGCTGAATAAACACTGCATTTGAACGTTGCATATTAGACAGACAACAAGCATGAATACTGTTGTTAAATTCCTCCTTGACAAAACGCATCCACAGCTAACTGCTAATAAGAAGAAAACGAAATTAAAACAGTGGCCAGCGATGACGATGCGTTTGGCATTTCTTTATGAGTTGCTAAATTGAATTTTACTGCTAAGGAATAAAAAATTTTATATTTTATGAGGTTCTTATTTCAACATATCGCAAGAAAAGCAGAATCTTCTAATGCAACTCCTTCGGTTGATGGCTTATACGACAAGTTGAATAAATACCGGTAAAGAGAGTGGGAAGTGATCAAGTGAGAAGACGTTTCACCATTGCTGTTGTTTTTCGATATGTGATTTGAGTTATATTAGCGAAGATATATCATCGCACTTATCATTAGATGATAACCGCTGATTTGGTTGAATAGAAAAGCATAACTTCGTGGCAGAAAACATCGCTGAAAACACATTTTGAGATAACCTGGATGAGCAGGGGACGAAAATCACTGTAATCACTAAGTGATATCATTTTTAAAACGAAATGTGTCATGAACGTGTACCATTGACAGATAAACAACTTTTACTCTATCGAATTCTTTGATCCGAGAATTACTAGATGCCTTATGTAAGATGACTTCGGTAGTGGTGCAAAAATAAATGACTCTGGAAGATATTGAACTAGAAATCAGTTTCATGCAAAATAAAATGCCATCAAAGACGACATCTCTGCTCTAAATAAAAACAAAAATTTTACATCATGTATCAATTGAATGCAGCACAAAACAAATGACTATCTACATGCGAAAATGCAATCCCATGAAACTGCTGATAGTATATGCTATAAAAGTGGATGCTAGTTGGCCACTGTGATCCATAAAAAGGGTACTACGACGATTTTGAAGAGTTGCGAATGGAAGAATGTTAACTGATAAGTCGAAAAGCAAAACTCAATGACGCCATTTTATTAGCAACCTATGTTTAGAAAGCAGCACACTATCACTGCAGAAATGAATCGGTAGAAAGTAATTAATGAATTATTTCACGATATATTTCCAAAATTAGCAATAGGAAACTGATTCTTTTTTGGGATGAGGGAGGGAGGGAAGGGGAGGGGAATGGGGAGGGGGAGGAAGGGATTGCAGATTGTTTCTAAAACATTCAGATAAACTCATAGCAAATTAATGAGAAGGCAGATAAAACATTACTAATTTCCAAACAGAAAGCATAAATCAGACAAATTTCAACCGTCTATGGACAGAAAAGCTGCTATTTAAATGCTATAAAAATTCATTTGCAACTGCAATCCTATAAACAGAACAACCTGCTAAAGAGATCTACACTATCGTGCTTTTTGTAAATCTTCGCAGAGCTCTATTATCTGAGCATCATAATGGCTCGTTTGTTCTTAATCGTTTACTTAAGCAATAAGATTTCAACTTTCCGACCAATGAATGAAACTAGGCAAATTAGGCTCATAATTTCGACCTAATTTAGAGGAAATTGTAGAATGTTACTGTTACCATTCAGCCATTTTCAAGTGCTGATAACATTTTGAAACGAGAAAAAATGAACCTATCGTTGATGATGAATACAATCAGCCGATTTTATGGGAGAACGCATCCAGACGACTGCGCCATTGCTTTCAAGCATTTATACAACTAGCTAGTCTGACGAATGGAATTGCAAAAAGCGCATTTTTTTTTCAACTGCTCTAGGCCATTTTCTTTGCAATAATGAATTTTATGAAATTACTTAGAAACTAAGAAAGGTTTGATTTACTTTCCTTACATGAGTGAAAAATTTGTTGCCAAAAATCGAACACATTGAATTTTCAACAATTTTTACACATTCGGGAGTTGACAAAAAAAGTTGCTTCGAAAGGCTAACGAAAGATTACAATAAATTCAAAGTAGACAGACTCTAAGAAAGTTCGCTCCTCAAACTTTCAACACTATCAACTGAAACATACATAAGCCGCACAGAAATGAGACTCTAAAAACGCCCTTTTGAATACTCTTTTAAAAAAGGAGCAAAAGTTGTAAAAAAGAGTGAGAAAATAGTGCAGTAAAAAATTATATGACATAAAAGAAAGAGCATAAGATTAGACGTATAATATCGATAAAATGATTACAACTACACTATGTTTTTCAAGTGAGAAAAAATAAATTTTCCCTTCAAATGACTGACATCTCCAAGTAAAGTTATACGCAACCAAGTTATCGGGACTGATTTATTCTCAGTAAGCAATGACAAAAACACATAGTGACATATGATATGATAAGTATATAAAAGTTTGATATCAACGGATTTCTAGCTGATTTACTTCTATCAATGCTTGAAATAATTGGCAACGTTTCATTAAACGATTACAGCAATCGAGTTTAGCTATGTGCGACTCGCCATTCGCAGTGATTGTATTCCAACAAGCGCTTAATCATACTTTCAAACAAAGAATATAACCGACAGCAAATTATATTTCTCGATAATTACAAAGCAATTTTTTAGTCGTTAAATGAAGAATAAATCAATCATATATCCACTATGGATTAGAACAACTGCTGTGTAACATACTTACAAGTGAAATTTAGGGATAATTTATGCGATTACACTATGAACAGTTAGCGCTTATTACGTCACAAATGACAACACATTTACCAGACGATGAGAGCTCCCAATGAATTACGAAGAATAGATCCCATCCTTCACTTCTCGGCATCCCTTCCCCTCCTCTTTATTAAAAACGGATAGATAAGTACCGAAAAATTGACAGTTATAAAAAATAACGTGATACTTTATATATAGCAACAAAGAAATTTTAAAAAAGCGGGGGAAAAAATTGTTACTAAGATTGATCTTTTTTTTGCACATTTATTCGAATATGATAACAATGCTAAAAAGAATGTGGTATGCACATATAAGCAATAATTAACACCTATAAAGGTATGATATAAGAGTGGGCAAGCTATACGATCTTGCATTTCATTTAGGTTGGAAACCAACTTTATAGAATGTCAACGAATCAAACGGCACACACTGCATTGCATTCTTGTTTCAAATGGCTGAACCATCATAAAGAGACCTTTCGTTTAAAAATACCATCTATTTAGAAGCATTCTTTTCGACTCAATGAGTTCTAAACGCCCATCTGCTTTGTAGGGATGCCTTATAATTTAAAATACTTTCATGTGACCATAAACTGCTTGAAATTGAGTGATTAAATTCAAGTGTGGCACAGGAGATGATCATATGGCATTAGTGCTCAATAACTTTCAGAGTTTTCAAGCTTATCTTTTGTGATAAAAAAAGCATATAAAACGATGAATGAGCAAAGACGCAAGTTGTAAGACATTGCGAAAAGCGGTGGAAGCAATGAAAATAACCAAATAAGCAAATGCCAATCTTTTCCCTAGTGGAAGAGGTTAGCGGAGACAACAAATCGGAGATCATTGTATGTTCACAGGAAGAGAAATACACTAACAGAATTGACTGAATATACGTCTAAAGATCGAACTTTTTTTCCATAGCAAAGAGGAATGAAACAAATTCGATGAATTTACTGTAGTATCAGTCAAATAGATCTGCAGGGAATCACATAAAAGCTCTTCACAAAATTTCATTGGACCATTTTGTTGATTAGCGAAGAAAATAAAGCATTTCGTGCAGTTTCAGTGAGTGAAAACAGGCAATAATACCAATGAATGCATTCGAATCGAAATATTTTGAATTTTTGATTTCCATATACCCAATTTTTTAATTATAGTTTCTTGGGATTAATCCTCATAATTGGTCGATGACATGTCTTTTACAATACAGATGATCGTAGGCGGTAAAGAAATTCTTTGCTTACGCAAGAATTACTATACTATGAAAGTGGGTGAATTATTATAACATTTGAAAATAGCAATAGAGTAAAAAATAAATCAGCATCAAATTGAGCCAATCCCAGGAGATTTCTTAATAAGGTGCATTTTCCAAGATTGCAATCGCATAAAAAATTGCATATCGCAATTATGGAAATTTCGTTTTCCATATGAAGTCGTGTTTTCGATCGCATAATTTATTTCACATCAGACGAATAAACCGAAAAAGAAATCATTAAAGGAAGATAGGAAGAGGTGTATTGATGGCAAGAGAGTCTTTTTACTTCGATCGCTATAGAGAGTTGGCATTCAACGCAAAGAAACGTTATGACATTATAATGACGACATAAATCCTCTACGGGATCGCCTAAAGCATATGACCCTGTCTAGGAAAACTCTTCTAGATGATCAACATCTCTCTTGGAGCTTAAGCAAATTAGAATCACAAGGCATTTTGTTGTAGCGTTTTCATTGTGAAATAAATTATAAAATTGCAATGTAACATTAGAGGGTTTTTCGTTGCAAATGAATGCAAAAGACGTCATCAATGTGTGAAGTGAATGTATTGATTGTAGCCATTTAGCTTTAGCAGAACTACTCTATATGCGTAACTATTATATATAGAAGAGAAAATAGAAAAGAAATAAAAAACAAAAGCTTTCAGTTCATGAGAGCCTTAACATTGATAAAATATGAGGCACTTTAAAGAAAAATCATGCAATGAGAATGAAATTTAGATAGGCGATGTTTGTTTGATTTAAATTCCTTATTTGACAAAAACTATTTACTTTATAATCCTCTATCGGCCGTAAACAGGCTCATTTAATTTCAAATAATGAAATATGAAAGTAACATCCAGTGGGATAATAACAACCTCATAAAGATACTGTTAGCAAAGATTCAGATACACGTCCTATCCTAAAATAAATGATCAAGATAGAAGGGAATTGTGATGAATATAAAACTTTTAATCGCCACAAAAGAATCGTCAATCGATCTGGATAATGCGCATAGACAAACGACAGATAAAAATTTGTTATGTGCATATCTAGCTGTGGGAGTCATAACGTTTCCCGTAGAGACAATAAATCACTCATTAACAATCTGATAACTATGCAAGTCGAGGCCAATGGGGTTGTTTCCAAGTAGAAAACTAAGGCGATCATCATATACCATTGAGGCTATATCACCTATGATTTGCAATAAACACTTCTACACGCAAAAAAAAAAAAAAAAACAAGCACACACGACAGTACTTCTCGATTTTTCAGTAGTGCTAATAAAATCCATATGGTTCATTAGTAAAACTCAAATAGTAAAATTCGGTAAAACACCCAACCCATGTCCATTGAATCCGTGAACCTCAACATCGACAAAATCCTCGAACTTGAGCACCGATAAAATTCTAACGGTGAATATATGATACAATTCGAAAAGCGTTATACCAATCGTTACTAAAATGAACTGTCAGATGAATCGGAAAACAAGTGTTAAAATGTTAAACTTACGCAAACTCAATAGTACGCAGTGAACGCTTTTGTTAAGTTTGCTTCACTACATTATTTTTCAAATGCTTTTGCGAATATTTAAAAAAAGAATTACCTCTTTTTTGAAAGAAACATTTTTTTTTTCAAGTTGAGCCAAACAGCGCCAATCTCGTTTTACAGAGATGAATAACTAAAAGGTTGTAGCAATTTGCAAATCTGATATAATCTGAACGAAATTGGATTAACACGTGCTGCCATGTTTACGATCGACCTTTCGTTTCACTTTCTGCCCATAGACAATATTTCGATTACTGCGGAGTGAATTCCTTAGAACTTCCGATTTTTAATTTCCTAGTGATCTAAGATTACTGAGTCATTAAGTTTCCTTCGAATTAACTCTATGAAATACTGTTATTAGTTAGTTGCACTCATCAACTCAAAAAATTTACTTCCGATGTCCGTTGAGTTCAAGAGAAAGAGCTAAATCTACTTTCGGTATCGCTGGAATGTCGTCCCGCTTTGTGGGTAATGTCGTCCCATGCAAGCGTACTATGAACAGTGCTAAGAATGACGAAGATGAATCTTTCGCAAATGGAAGCATTCGTTTCCACCCACTCACCCCTCCCCCATTTCCTTCTCCCCTCCGCTCCCAGAGTCCGAATTGAAGCGCGCTTGCGATTCTGGCTTGAAAACTAGTGAAGGCGAAATCCAGACAATCGAAGGTAGTCAAGCGAAATCGAAGAAACTGTTAGCGTCAATTAAGTTCTACTGAAATGTTTTGCATCCAACAATTAAAGCATCTCATTTCTAAGTGCAAATTTAGGCTGCACTCCTAAACGGTTGGTTTTATGTGCAAACAACAAAGTGGCAATCTAAGAAATCTGTCATTGAATCGCCAAAATAGCATAACTTTCAAATATTCGTTTCCATATGAAGATATCTAATCACTTGACAGGGTTATCAAGTAAATTTCAAAAATACGAAACATTCCATTGAAATAGTTTTTGTGAGCATTCAACCGCTTCTGTAAGCAATCATCTTTCGCCTGGCCAAAATGAATTACGGAAATTACCACTCTAGTTCCCCTCTTGTTACGGCTACATTTATTGATGTGATTTCCTACTCGTCGTTCAAGAAATACCTCTTTGCAAAGAACGTGGAAAGTCGCATGAAGGATATATGCCCCAAGCATTATAAATAAAAGAAATGCGTTAGAGAGGTAGAATCAATGGTTCGAAATGCACTCTTGTTTTCCGTTAATCTTGCTAACAACTACTTTCATAAATCACCAACAAAACAGAAAAAATATGGGATGATGCTTTCATGTTCTATTTGAGCCCATCTCGTATGCCAGTCTATAAAAGTTGGATTTTGTGACAAGACATTGCAAAATTATGCAAATTTTTTGACTTTCTGAAATTTCTGTAATCTCGTTCCAACTATAAGGATCAACGTGCAAGATTATGCAGACGATTTCGAAGTGGAAACCGGAGGATAGATGGAAAGAAACATTCGTGTGCTAATATTTGAATTTCAGAACATTCATACGTGAAGTGATCAATGGTTCGTTCAATGCCAACTCTTCTCAAGGGCTTTTTTGCTTGGAGGCAAGTGTCGAGAGCGATGTCGAATCATGAAAGCAGATGGGTCAAGTGGTCAGCCACCTAAGGCTAATCGGACAATAAAAAATGCACTGACCACCAACACCAAGAAAGCAACGATTAACGAGCGGTTGTCAATCACATCGCGACATCGCTATAAAACTGTTACGATGCAACAACGCGCACTATGCAAAACGTATGCCCACCAACAATACCAAAATCGGCGCAGTCTCTTTGCGTTGTAGATAGCGAAAAGAAAGATCATGATCACAGCAGCCCTCAAGTTGACAATGACCAAACTATGAGCCTCGGAAGCGTTCTGTGAGAAAAGCCTCAAGCAAGGCAATAGTCCCCATACACATCCTTTTTCTTGATCCCATCCGAGTGAGGATTGCCCACTGAATGCAGCTAGTTACATATCAATTTCCGCAATGATGAAAGGAAAATAACGGTCAAACACTGCGTCAATTAACCCTCTCTGAAGGATGATATAATCGACGATGTGGAAATATCCGATAGGCGTTCATAACGAAACAAAACATAGACATTATTAGATCACCTTAAAAGAGCGGCGGAATCTATGAATGAAAAGAGAATCACTGCAGTGAAGGGATCAACGTCGCCTGCGGCATAGTGGTTTATTCTAACAAAATATGGCACAAGGCAATAAGACGGCCTATATTACACTTCTTCTTTACTCAGTGAGTTGATGAACTGAAGTGCTAATAGAGCATACTAAAGAAAAGTAAACAATCGAAAAGCTATGGATTAGTCAGCTGCATAGATCGGGTAACTATTAAAATTGGCAGTCCATAATAATGGCTGGCAAGAAACATGGAATATAAGTAGAAATGAAAGACCCTTCGACATGCTGTCGCTTGGTTTGAACATTTTTTATAACGCATTATCAACCAAGTGGGACATTCGCCAAGAAGACACGTGAAGCCTATAAAAAGTCAGTGAGACTTCGTCTAATTACTTGCGAATTTGGAGGAGACACGGAATAAAAGTGACATTTGCGCCACAAAGAATCATGCAAGTGCGTATAATCAGACAACACCTTCCATCGTCATTAAAGGTGATCCAAAAATTTACTATTTAAGGTTTACTGGATACTACGGATTTTTAGTATTTGACAAACTATGCAATAATCCACTTCACTTATCTCAAAATTTATAAGGCTGCCATATTTTATTTGAATCCCGAATATTTTCATGACAGTATTTTAATTCAGCAAAGTAAATCTTGAGTAAAATATAAAGCATAAGTTAGTTATCAATAAATTTTCCATATTATCAAGGGAAAATATACGACTGACGATTTGCAACGGTCTAGAGATGAGAAAATAAGTGCTACATAGACTGATTCACAGACCCCCTTCAATAACTGCAAACAATCATAATATATGAAAATATGTGTGGTAAAATTTGTTAGTACACCATATAAACTAGGATAATAGAATGAAATTTCGAGTGGATTGTTCAATTTTATGGTGATAGGAATCAACAATTCAACAATGAGTCCTATTTTCATACACAACAAATATTATTGCTGATTTATTTGTATTGAATCAATGTACGAATCCGATCGATAACAAAAAATAATAAAAACTTATGGAGGATTACAGTAAATCCTACTTGCATAGATGAATGGAATGTTTCGTAGTTTAGAAAAAGGAATAGAACAGTATATGAGAATAGGAATAGAATAAAGACAGTTAATGCGTTTATTCAATGCTCATTCACATGAATGAATATATGACAGTCACAGGCATTGCGTAATCAATGGGATTAGCGCTTCCGAATATTTAAATTAGCTCGCTACTATTCACAACAACAGTTTCCTACCTGAACAATAGATTGAAAAATGCAACAAGAATATTGATTCGACGAGGGGATATCTCGGATTTTTCTGTTTATATTTTTCCGCCCTATCAGCTTTCCTCTGGAACATATGCATGTTTTGGAAACTTGTGAATGTCGCAGTTTCGTGCAGTTGGCGTACACCAAATACACCAAGAACACCTCTTATATGACACAATGGCACATTGAGTTCAGAAAAACGTCGTAGTTTTGAGATGCGATAACAGACTGGAAGACGAAGATTCCCTATATATGAAGTCCCACCCCACTCTCTTTCGAGCGCATGTCCTTTTTCACAGCGAAGAACAATGTAACTCCTTTTCTTTCTTCAGAAGGCATTCACTTCGGAAACATGCCAAGACCACTAGCCAAAGGTTCCTGAACTGAAAATACAGTAATTCCTGCAATGAAATTAAAGCACCCCTCCCTACAAACACCCCGAAAAAAATAGAAGTCAACTGTCTTTCTACTGGAAGTTTATAGTTCAAATTTTGATTAGTTTTAAGGAGTACAAATGCGATGGTATCATTATTAACTCAACTTCAGTATCAATAATGCTTTAATTATTCCGGCGTTGCCAGTGTCCAATTGATAAAAACTGCTCTCCACTTCAACGACTAGACGTACAATTAAATAAAGTAAAAAAAAAAACACGCGGACATAACCAGTAAATGTAGATATAGCGGAAGAAATTGGAAACAAGTGAAAATGACACAATACGGCTGTACCGAACGTGGGCTTTCCGCGAAAAGAAGCTGCCACTCTACAGAACGCAAGAAACATAGCATTCCAATGCAGCCCTAATGCATTACCTGGTGTATGCAACATGAACAGCAGACTTTAAATAATACAAGGTTACTGCACGAATGCTTCTTGAATGCAACGAAATTAGGCATCAGAACTATTTTGTAAAAATAGATTTAGCCAAATCAAATAAAGCGTACATGCTGTAATGCGAAAGTGGACAATAGCCAAGTAGAACGAATGACCACACGCCTTTGGCAAACTTCTAGCTGGATCTAGAAAGAACTGCAGCTAAGCGAACAAATAGACCAGCCAAACGCGCATGTAGACTCTGGTTGGGCACTTATGAGGCAGATAGAGGATGCAAAAAACATGCAAGCCTTCTAACAACACACTCATCTTCTGCACTCTCGTTCTCTTTTTTTCTTTGCATTTTCTTCGTAAATGTGTGCTTTTTACGCTTCTTGCATTTTATTTCTTTGCTTCTCTCAGAGGAAATGGTAGCTTTTTTTTTTTTCGTCGGCGGACGCAGTATTCGGGATCCGCCCTTCGTGCAATGAATCTCTCGGCGTTTTTTTTTTTGGTCTCCTCTGGAAGCAATATAAGTCGAATGCAGAATTCAGTGTGCATCACCGAATAGGATCCTTTAAAAAAGACAAAAAAGCGCATTTGTGCATCGCCGGCGCCACGCTAGCAATTCGTTATTCCTCGCTCTCGTCATCCCATTGCTTTCAAAATATGTCCCAAATGCGTTCAAAATGCTAATTGCTATTTCTATGTAAAACCGATTCCTCCCGCATCCTCCTATGTGTGGCAAGAGTAAGGATGAAATAAATGAGCAAACACATTTAAAAACCATACCTCTCACCGAATGCCTCCTGTAAGCTAAACAACTAAAACCTCTAATCGCTGTGTGGATCAGCTCCGTAAATTGTGCAACTCTAACGCCCTCTAGATGAATGAACAGCAACTACTAACAGGCACAGGTAAGACGATGTCATGCCTCGAACGCACTTGGAAGTGCATGGTGAACGGGATTTTTATATATATGTAAATATATATATATATATATATATATATACATATGTATGTATATATGTATAAACACCCCACTAAGTGAAGCTCCGGCGTAAATATATACTACTACTCCACGGAATGACTCGTTTAGTGCTATAGGAATCGGATTCCGAATACAAAAAAATTCGGACGATTAACGGCCGCAGATCACTATTCATTGTTTTGAAGGATTACAACTTGCGCTTTCAACAACAAAAAAACAACAATAAACTGAAAGAATGGCACAACGTCCTATCGTTGTTGCTTCATAAACGTCAACGATACGATCCAAAAAAGGTGCCACGTTGAGCAAAACCGATAAACGCACTGAGATGACACAATGAAACTTAATGGATCAGTTCACCAATAGATAATTTTGTACGCTGAACCTGTGCATGGGATATTTGCATATTAGTTGCAACCCAAACAGCGCAGTTGCCCACCACCGATACTGGTATGGCTACCTAAGTCGGAGTTGGTGATGTTGAGCGAGTGGGTGGGCAAAATGGCCGTAAAAATTCGGAGCCACGAAGCGAGTGGGCTGGAGTGGTGACGAAGCGCCAAATGGCTTTGTTAAGCGTGCCAGTTGTGCAACACATCAACACTGAGTGGCGACAGACGCGTTGATGCACTTTTCTTACAACGGAGCGCACATTTTATTGCCAGCTGCTGTTCATTTAACATCACCAATGATTCCACTCAAAAAAATAAAAAATAAAAAATAAAAATCGCTTAGAAATAACGCTTTCATTTAACGGAACACAGTGACGCATAAATCTAACAAACTTAGTGGAAATTAAAAAGAACTTACCCATTACTTTCATTGAGTTTGTTTCACGGGAAACTTTTAGATGAGTGTTACTAGAGAACTAATAAGACGCTTTTGAAATAAAATGAGAAATTCATTCCCGATGAGGAACTTAAAAATGCAGAATAGCAATTAAGCTGCTTCAAGAATCGAACGATTTCCGGTTGGTCGAATGCACATAGTGCATAGATGCTGTATGTAACTTTGAAGAGTGTATTCGATCTAACTGTTTCTAGTGCTCTCGCAATGTCATCACTTCCTGTGAGCATCTAAATGATAGATGAGGTGATGCAATAGTGGCCGCAAATAGCTTACAAAAAAAAATGAAGAAAAAAACAACGAAAACAATAAAAGTAAGGGTAAATAAGTTCATCACTAATGTTCAATATCTCACCTCTTTACTAATCTATCCTCTTATTGCTATTGAGACACTCATTTCATTCAAGCACTTCAGATCAGTTAACTCTACGATGGAAACTTTTGAATATTCATGCAAAACGATATGCATACGTGGTTTCATATATTCAATACACTCAATCAGAAGCGTTTCTAAATGTATTAAAACCGTTAGTGAGCATCCAACATTAGCACATCCTTTCGCACAAATGTGCTCTACAGAAGGAAGCTCGCTTGGCATGCAAAATCGCGTTTCCACTAATTCAGCTATAAAGTTATCCGAGATAAGATCACAAAAACTTCTCGAATGATTCGTTTTGTGCAAAGATTTGTGCATAGGTCTAATCTAAAATTTCAAGGGAGCCATATTTCTTTTGAACCTCAATCCTCTTCATATTATTTTGTATTCTTGATGTTCTAGGAGATCGGAGTTCACAGCTAGGATCGGGAAAGCAATAGCTTTGATTCTTGCAGATTTCAAGAAACATAACTTCTTTCATGCATCGAATTCTATGAAAACAATAATCCCTTTTAAAGTATATTTCTGAATGTTTTTGGGATAACGAAATCATCGGAATCCAACCCAATCGATAAGTGGTTATCTTCGTTTCATTACACGAACTAAAAGACTGATCTCTGCACAGATTGTATATGAATACAGAATTAATGCTCGTTCATCGCCTTGTCGAGGTTTTATTGCCACATTAGTTTCAGTTATACTTATTTGGAGCCTCAATGAGTAGTCTTCGAGGAATATTAACACCGTTATTTTACAGCACTTAACCAGCATGCACATAACAAACAAATTAATGCACAACAATTTGGCTAATAAAGAAACAAGTTCTCATCTGCAGCAATGGATTCGAATCTATGCGAGCGACTTTGCACAATCACGAGAACACAAGCGGTCCTCCAGTGAAACCCAAAAGCAGCCGTCTGCAGCCTCATAGCGAGCAAAAAAAAAAACTGTCGGTCTGGCAGCATGCGCAATAGAAAAGCGAAAGGCGTGGCACAAATGCCTTGGAAACATGCCCTAAAGTACATATTTGCAGCCAATATATAAAAGCAGACACAGAGAGAGATAGGCACTAGAACTTACGCTCGAAAAGGACGGAATGACAAGCATACAAATCTCGAGAACTCATTTAATGCATCAAGAAAAAGATGAAACAGATGAGAAAAGAAGAGATACAGATTTTATGCAAAAGACTTCAACAAACGGAAATGAAAAGTTCACCTAGACAGAGTAGACAGAATAGGAAATACGATTGTCTTCGAGAGATGGAGAGTAATCATTGAGCGAGCAGCAAAAATAATACTTGGAATGCGCGCGAAACGAAACGCAAAAATCGTGGGAATGAATTTTTTGATTTGCATTTAGGACGTCAGACAAACTCCACAGGCAATTGCCAGATTCCTTGTGTATTCGTCATCGGAATTGCAGCTCTCGCGATATGGTTCATCTGCCGCGCACGCGCACACACACACAATCCAAACATGTATTGTTCAAGTGAGATAATAAAGGTTTAGCTAGCAATTGGATAACAGCTTCGACGAGACAGGAAATTCTATGGGAAATTGAAATCGCAAAGCAAAGTGATCTGTCTACATAGAGAAGACAATTAGTAAGATCTATAGCGCATCAAATCACCACGTATACAGAGTCGACAGTAGGAAGAGGAAATGGGGAGGGGAGGCGGGAGTGACGAAAGAGCAAAATACTCTAAATAACTATAGCCCACATCAGTAAAAAAGTATCCGAATTTTGAGTCCAATAAAGTCTCGTCAGAGGTAGCTGGCTGGCAGAAAAATGTTCTCATTTCCTTTACGCATCGCACCATGCTAAAGAGGTGGCCAATTGAAATCTTGCAAAACTGCAGCTAAATACCGCCAATTAGTTCACATAAACGATAACACTACATGAAGTTGCTCACTGAACAATTTTCCGACACGATAATAAATATGGAAAAAAATCGTCAGTATTCGTCATAAATCATAAAAGGTGACACTTTAAAAAACCAACTAATGAAATAGAAGAGCGAAAACAATCAAACAAATAACAGCGATCAATTCACAAAAACGAAACTTGCTCATAAGTGAACCGTCGTCGCCACGCATTCCACACAACTATGCAAACAATGCTTAGAGAATTGATGCAGCAAAACGATTTTCATTTGAACTAGAATTCCTATTAGGTACATAGTAGGAAACGAACTCTTGGGAAAAATTTGAACTGTTTGCACCAAAATGTTTGATGAAGAATTATTTTTTGGTGCGAAAAATTTTATATCTAATGCATGGAAAATTTTGTGAATTTGAGAAAAGAAATTTGCAGTTAAGATGAAAGAAAAATATAAAAAAGTGAGACAGAGATTTTAGAACAGGAAACTGAGATTGAGCAAATGGTGGTAAAATAGTAACTACAAAGCTGACTGAAAACTTGAAATACCGCTATCTTACGTTCACTCCCCATAAAACTATCTCTTTTAATTCACTTCAGAACATCTTATTCCAGAAAGACGCTGAGATAGATATCCACCGTATTTAATTAGCGCTTTGTTCTCCTGATCAATCCCGTGCTATGCAACAGGTACGGCGAAATATTCAGAGACCGTTAAAACATATAGCTGTGTAGCAAATCGATGTCCGAAATTTTTGGGCATAAATCTGTAGCCATAATGTGATGGTTTACGAGTGATTCTGACACATGTAGTAAAGCGTAATAGAGGAGAAACTTACTCGACTTCCGCATTATGGCGTCTCATATATATATATATATATATACGCAAGAAGATTCTTCCTTTGTTATACTTTCAGTGAAATTCCAGAACTTTTGAAGGTTTTTTTTTTTTTTGCAGATGGCTTTATTCGTCGCGAAAGGCTAAATTGATGACTCAACAAAAAAAGAAAGTGAAAAAAAAAAACCGGTCTCTGATGGCCAAGCAGCAGAAATCAATCGTATTTGAGAACTGAACTGCGAGGGAGGTGAGATATAAATCAAAGCAGACAGAATCGCAGGCAGTTGCAGCTAGCTGCTCATAGATGAATGAAGAACAACAAAAACCTATCCCGTTTATCAAGTGATGTAAAGCCGAGTGGAAAGCAGATTTAAATATCTGAAAGGTGGATGCAATAAAAGACTGTCAAAAAAGAACGGGGAATGGAAAAAGGAAGACTACCACTGCACCGAATCCGATCTGTCAACTTGGTCATTTTTGTTACAAACATCAGCAGCACCGATAAATTGCCTGCAAAAGTATAACAAAAGAAAATTTACTGTTTACGCACATGTCTGTGTTGTGTGATTACTGGAGAGCTGATGCAAACGAAAGAAAAAAGGAGAGGAAAAAAACCAATGAAAGGAGAAAGATGCAACCGGAAGGCGATAGCGCAATTGATGGGTGAAGACAGCGTTCTGCAAGATTCGGTAGCAGACAACACAAATGGGAATCAAAATCGCTGCAGCGACATGACAAGCTGGCCGGCGAGCGACTAGGCTGCTGCTACGAATACGCAGGAAGGCCGCTGCACGCTGAACACGACAGATGGCTGGCAGTAGATGGGAGTGTTCACTTGGCATTTTCACAAGAATCGAAATGCTGCTGCCTGGCGTATGGCCAAATGCACTTTCGCTGCACACGACGTTCGGCGAGTAGAAAAAATTGGATGGACATATATAGCAACGCATTTGTGTGCGCCGCTGGTTGCAGCTCTCTCTTTCACTTGATACTTTTACAAGCCATACTCGGATCTAGTCATTGACGCATGAAACAGACATTACAGCCCGGAGTTCAACTTACTCCTTCGGACTCCTCCGGAAAGATCACTCATTGACCTACGATCATGGTGGTCTGCGTCACACAGCGCGCTCCAAAACTCCCTCACCCCCCAGGAATTCAAAAACTACAATACCTCCCTAAAGATTGTTTGGCACGCAGATGTTGTTCTCAAAAAGAACAAACCTTTCATATAGTCAGCGGAACGTGAGAAAACTAGATCAGAACGATATGCGCTGAAGAGAAACGTGACGCAAAAGGCTTACTAAAACAACAACAATTAGCGGGGATACTACAAATCAGCTCTGTCATTTCAACGCGACTTTTAATTTATACTATACTTTACTCTACTTGAACGGACAGATGCGCCAATTCAGACCAATTGATTCTTCTGGCAACAACAAACCAAGCGAGCAAACTCAGTCACAAAGAAAACGCTACCTGTGAATGAATATTAGAAACTTACAGAACGAATGATGACCACATCGGCTCCTTTCAATCTAATGTCCATATGGATAATTCGTTCCAGATGGATATGAAACGTATGTTGAAATATATGTGCTAAAGTAATCGATGAATTTCGATAACAAAATATCACACCAGAAGCACCTCTTACTTAGATCTGAGGAGTTGTCAACCACTCTTTACCTAGCAAAAAAGAGCAGAACACATGACATCAGAAGTTTAAACCCGATCTTTAGACATTACTGCTATTATCCTTAATGTTGTTTCTAGAAATAACAAAAACTCTTTAAAAGCTAAGCAAATAGCGTTATCGAAAAACTGATCCGTTGCGAAATGAACGGAATTAGGAAACATCAGCACAACAAGAGTCTAAAACAATAAAACAAGTGGGAAAATTTTAGCATACCATGAGAATAAGAATAAATAACGAAAATGGAGAGCAATGATCCCAGCTAAACGATCTCTATTTCATTCGTTTAAGCATACCTACAGTCTATGAAAGTGAAAGTGAAATAAAAATAATCAAATATCACCTCATATCCTGACCGAAACGAGTGCGACCTAAGTGATTCTATTTGGTTGTGAGACATTTGTTGATGGAACAAGAGAAAACATTACCCCAATCACCGACTGCATCATCCCTAAGCCGCCGAATATTATTCATTCGTAACTTATCTTTAAGAACTCGGCAACAGCTACCTGAACCGAACACGACGCCAAATCCACCTTCGGGAAAAAAGCAATCATTGTGTCGAACTGTTTCTGTTCTAAAGAAATGGTGCATCAAGGACGCATATCAAAAGTTGCTAATTTACCGTAGTTGTGCGCCAACATGGCATGCCGCATTAACATTTACCACACAAGAGGGCATTCTCATATTGCTCCCCTCCCCTTCCTCCCTCCCCCCTCCCGCTCTTTAAAGGAAGTCTGTGCGAGAGCCGTCCGTCCCTAGAGCGGGTGAATAAAAGGTTTCCGAAACAAAAAGAACTTTCGCGAGATTTGTCGGTGCAAAGAAATTCGAACTGTTACATTGTGACGATTCATCCTGTTCCACTGCCATGATACTATCGCGGGGCATTTCTCCTCCATCTGCGGAAGTCATTTCCGTATCCTATTAATTACTCAGTCGACACAGTAACTTTAACAATTCAAGTTCTCGCAAACATCCAATCGCGTACACAGGTTACACGTGCCTCGAACATACACTTAGGTGTGCTTCAAGGACATTTTGAGAATGAACGCGTGGAAATGCAAATTTCTTCGCATCAACATACCAACAAACAGAACAATTTCTGCAATACATTTTTGCTTCAAAAAATCAAATTTAATGTTTTATTGCGTTTGAATGTGACGTTCCAAATGAATCTGTCAAAACACTTAGGTGTGCTTCAAGGACATTTTGAGAATGAACGCGTGGAAATGCAAATTTCTTCGCATCAACATACCAACAAACAGAACAATTTCTGCAATACATTTTTGCTTCAAAAAATCAAATTTAATGTTTTATTGCGTTTGAATGTGACGTTCCAAATGAATCTGTCAAATCGGTTAACTTTTTGTTGCATAAAAGTATCAAACATCAACAGTATTCATCAAAGACTTCTTTAATGAGCCTCGAAGAAAATAATATCGCAACTCACACGGAAGTGAAATAATTAATGAATATCGAGGGAAATAATCGATGAATTTTTTGACGCTTTTGTCGCATCGGTGAACATTCGAGAGAATTTGGGCGTTATCAGAAGTAGGAAATCCACTTGAAGCGTCTTTTATATAAAACCAGAGTAATTTCATAGGCTCTTCACGGGAGCAATGCGCCCATCTTTTTAGGAAAACAACATCACAGAGCTGAACTTATTGATGACTTCGCAATGCATTGATAATATGCTGATAATCTAAATAAAATGTTAAATGACTTCTCCGGAAATCCCCTTTGTGTTCTTTCTGGAAAGCATGAGACGAGCATTTGGAAGTGTTGTTAATAAAACCCACTCGCCTCCTGAGGCGATCTGCATTGAACTAACGAACAACGATTAGGTTAGATGAGTGTTCTTCGATCGAAGCTAATGCTGTGAGCGCAACACTAGCGTTCTATGTGCTTCATGACTGCCTTCCGTTTACGAACACTTGCTGTTATGTCATCCACAAGTACTTTCATCCGAATATGCAATAATATAGACATGGATCAATCGCCGTGACAACGGGAAAAAAACCTTCGGGAATCAAATGCATTGTGGACTTTCAATTGCGCCAAATTATGCGATTAGAGCTTGATGAAGCAACGATTACAAAGGGTTTCCATTATCAACAGAATTGCGTATCGGTTGCAAGTGCTACGTTTACTCACAAAAAATGTGCTATCGTAGCAACTTTGTTATCTGCTGCATATAGCACACCTTTGTTAGGTAACAGACAAATGCATTACGACATTATGCTTCCTTATCAAGCATTTTTCCTGCGATGAGCTATGAGGATTGCTGATAACAAGGTAACAACAGTTACGATTGCAAATACGTAACCTGCATGAGTTCGCTTCATTCTTATGCGCGGATCAAGGAAGACACAGACCTGCAGCATAGCAGGGAAGGGGGTGGTGGCTGGAACAACAGTGTTCGCAGTGATAACCTTGACTCACTGTGCCTAGACAAATACGACCTCGGGCCAAAGACCGTGCGTCTTAAAATAATTTCGATCGAACACGATAATAAGAAGAAAAGAACTGTCGCCCCTGTAGTTTAAGAGTACATAGTAAAGAATCTAATCATAAGAACATGGCTGCCTCTCCCACTGGTCACACCAATAACCACATAAAGTGAACGGATGTGTGTTGCGATCCTTTTGTCGGATGTAGTGAAAGTATGAAGAAATATTAAAAAATGACAGCGGTAATAACTGGAAAATAATCGCTTGTATACGAATATCGAACGTTTCGTATCATAGGTTAAAAGATGAACGTCCGCCTTCGACGAGGGAACTTCAGGCAGGGACACAGAAAATTGCTCTAAGGTGAGGCAGGTTTGATGAAGTTGTGGAGATGGTGAAGTGATTTCAAACATATAAAAGCCCAGTAATTGACAACTCTTGCACGGAGGGATGTGGTGAGCTGATATATTTACGAGGCAAATAAACGATCATTAACGGTTCCAAATGCTTCTGAGGCAGTTGTAAGAAATTTTTCTTAACTGAAAATATCGCAATTTTCATAGAATGTTTCAACACTATATATGTGTCTCAGAGGTAATCGAGGACTGTCAGAACGGTAACGAAACAAGAGTAAAAAAAAACTGAAGCGGGTGAAAAGTGAACAACTTCCGCCAGCTAGCATCCAGAAGTACGTAACAACGATCATTACAACAAACGCGTATTACAACTCGAGAGCAGCCCTCGTACAGATTGTTCATGGCGACAGCCACTTCAAGAATCCCAACGAGGCGAGTGGGCACGAGAGACAGTAAGAGAGAGCACGCCGCAGATGTGAAAGTGCGTCAAAACAAACGGAGTGCACTGATTGGCGCATCGTCTCTTCCGGCTCGCTTCTTCCACCGACCGAGCCAACCCTCCCGTTCTGTATGTAGTCTCTCTCCACACTCACCTTTGTCTCGTCGCTTTGCACGAAAGCGCGCTGAACTTTTTTGGCGCGAAAATTTCGTCATTTGCGTTGTGAGACCCAGCTGCCAGTCGGATCACGATGTGTGGAGCAAGCAGGCATCGTTGCTGGGGAGAGTAGAACTAGTTGCCAGTCGGCTGGCTGCTGCATGGTGGACTGCTAAGCTTTGGCTGAGTGCCTCCAGGCGTGCGTAGCAAGCAAACGCATCACTGCTGGCATGGTGAAAAATCGCACATATGCGACGGCACTACAACCGAGGAAGCGGATAGACACGTGTGTGCGCTTGTCTAACCAAAAAGTGCATCGCTGCACGCAGCCAACGAGCGCAGTTTTTGTGTTATAGGAAATTTATTAGCACATTTTAGCAATGCCTGCAGGCAGCTTGCAACGTCTCCATACACCTCATTTTCACTCGCAACCTCTCTCTTCCCTCGTGCCTTTCCATCTCTCCCTCTCTCGTTCCGACCACGGGCATGAGGCCAAGCAGCAAACGAGCAAATCGGCAGCCTCAGAAGCACATTGACCGCATAGTCAGCATATACAAGAAGCGATGTGCTCGTTGGTGTGAGTGCATCAGCTAAAGACGAGGACATCAGAAGCACGAGAACCTCACGACGAGACCAATTTCAGCTAAGCAATGTCGAGAACGATGAACGGCGAGAGCAACGATCACTTAAGTAGCGTACGGGCATGCACCATAAAAAACAGCGCCGAGTACAGCGTTCGGTATGACCCGCATTCTACAAATTGCCAACAATGCAATGCAACACCCGAACAATTGCAACACAGCTCAGCTGCGCCCTTGATCGGTCGTGTAACGTCGGGTACTGTAGATGCTCTGGAATCTTTCAGTGTTGTATTACTGGTTACCTTACGTGCATTTTACCTCAAATTAGGTCATTTCTGCTACTGGGCGCTTTAGCATAGTTTACAATCCAAAACATGATGAAGAAATATGTTGTGCCCATCATTCTGTGTAGTAATGGTATGATGTTCATTTATATGAGGATAGAGAAAATTGTTTTTGGCCATCGAAATAAAGAAAATAAGAAATAAATCAATATGGCATCAATGATATTAATTGACAAATGGGTTTAAGACGAGAAATACAAATAAACTAAAGAAATAAACTACTCAATACTGGAATGCATATAATCACTGGAGAATCAATGACCAAATAAAACAAGCAGCAAAGCGGACGAATGGATCAAATATCTGGAGTAATAAGCAGACGAAGAAGACATTTTCACATGTCGTAGTAAGACTTGACTGCAGAAAACGACGTGGTAATAGACCGCTAAGAAATAGAATATGAGTAGGAATGGAATGAGAGTCACCGAAGAAGTCCACATTAACGCAGATCTGGGATGATATAAAAGTCGAAAGCACTTCAATAATTGCAGCGATTAGTTGTACCAAAAATGCATAGTCCCAATCCTCAAAACTACTGAGAATGACAACTGCCGCAAAATTTTAACGTTGGGGAGGGGTATAGGTTGTGGGCATGATAACCTCTACCTCCCCAACCTACACCTATACCTATACCTCCTCGTTATGGAAATTCAAAAATGGGGGATGTCGGAGGGTCCCTGCACGATTTAAAAATATGACTAGAATAGCTTTGAAGCGACGACGTACTAATGATTCAACGGCGAAAATCACCATATGAATTTTATCGCAAGGATGAGAATTTACTGCATAAATCTCGCGAAATGCTGTGTTAGTTTTTAAAAAAATCTAACGTTTTCAACAGCGCTGATTTGGAACTCATTACGATAGCCACATAATACAAGAAATCGATACTTTTGCATAGTAAAGAAGTCCGACCAAGCAGATCGAAATAGCAACTCGTTGGCTGGGAAGCAGCTGTCGTTTTGAAAGTAAAAGTGCTCATAAGACAGCTGTCCCAAATGTGGATTAAGTTTACGTCGATGATTATGCGCAAATGATCACTAGTGGATGCGAAAATGTCGACAATGTCGAAGCATCCTATACATGGGAACTTATCAAGATACGAAATGAATGACCGAAATGACCAAAAGCCCTTAAAACATATTGTCAATGAGCACGCTTGTCATTGCTACTTCACTGAAATAGACATGACAGAGCCATTGGAGTGAAGTGGAGATACATCCACCTCCCCCCTCCCCCCCTTTTCTGCATGCTACTCGGTGACTGACGGCACTTCACCGGGAAGGCGACTGAAGGGGAGAGGAGCGTATGCAAAAAGCGATTGGATTTATGGAATGGATGAAAGTTGCAAGCACCTCGTCCTTCACACATTACTAGTCATCAAAAGTTCCTCGGCATTTTTCTTGCTATTCAGATGGAATCCACATGCGACGATATAAAAATACGACAAAGTGCTGCCACTGTTATGCATCCGATAACCAGAGTGGTGGATGAAGTAGCACAAAGTTACGTAACGCCATATTTGAGCCCTCGTTGTATCGCTAAGCATGACACACTGCATGTAGCATTCGAGAGCATGAAATTCCTAAAGGGCTGTACGGGCGTCGGCGTCGTTTTATGTGCACCCATTTGCATCTCATCAACGAATAACCAGTTCATTATTTGCGCTATGAAGCCATTTATCAAGATATACGCGCGAACGGTTCAAATTTAAATTTATCTGTTGCCTCTGTCGGGTTTGAAGTGTTTCACTCGCGGCAACGCTTTGTATGTGACGGGTGGAAACGTTCTCAAAAACAGGTGGTGTCAGTTGAAAACTTCGAACATACCTCCTATTGCACTTATTAATCATCTTGGAGGCAGCTGCTCTACATGAGTAACACTCCTAATGGTGCTTCGTACGATTTCATACAGCAACCAACTTTTATCGTAGAATTTAGAGACTCCGAATACATTGCACTCGCAGAAAACCTAGGTATAGGAGAAGGACACGTGGAAAAAGTGTGTCAAAGAAGCTGCTACAATATTTATTTTCGTAATTCCACTTATTGGAGAAACCAGTATGATAAATTGCCGAAAAGCAACAAAAGGCGTCAAAAGATCGTTTTTCCTACTCGTTCTGTTAAAAATTGCAATCTGACCGGTATTCCAATGAATGCGCGTCTTGCACTCATAGGTTACCTGTTTTCAGTTTCGGTGGTTCCTGAGTCAAATCTACCGAAGACACAATATTACTACCAGCAGATACGGCCTGACCATGGTGCGATTTGTAGATGTGTTTTGTAAATCGCACGAAAACGATTCAGGATTGAAGAGTTATATAGGGATGGGATACTGCGATGAAATGCGCAATGCAGATCAGAAATGCAAACTGTAATTTGAATCACGGATGATTATACAAAAGTGTTTCCGGAAGCATTAAATTAAGCCCGTTTGCACTATTAGGCTACTAGAGGATCACATTAAGCTTTGGATGCGAAGAAGGTTGACAGACGATTGCGACTTTAAGTGATGCTGCAATATTGTTTCAATACAGAGAAAGCCGCGCATCTTCTCCCTGATAGCATGTAGACAGATATCGCAAAAAAGAATGGCACATACACCTTTGCTTGTTCTCCACGCATAGCCCTTCCAACCTTATACAATAAAGATAAACGAATAAAGTAAAAACTTTGCTGGGTATTTCATACGGAACAATTCTGAAAAATCAAACGACCAGAGAATTAATAGGAACCTTTATTTTAGTGCACCCAAAATTAGTCGTTAAGAACTTTCAAAACTTCAGCTTCAGTTAGGCTGAAAAAGAGGCAACTCTGGCTTCTAAACATTTCATTCCTATTTATTGGGCAATCTTTCAGTTACGATGTGCAATCTGCCACCGTCGAAAGTGAGGCGTAAGCGCGTTATCATAGGAAGGGAGTTTTCATTGTATCATTGTGTTCAATAGGTATAAACATTAAAGTAATATTCATATATTTTTCATCAACGATTACCATAGCGAATATGAGAGAGGAGAGCAAACTCATTTCGCTAGAAAAAAATACGGCAATGCCCATCGATGAACTCAACATCAGTCATTTAATTACAATATCATAAAACTACTTCTTAGTGTCTAAACTTATGAACTGCATATATCGATCATTGAAATATTCTCATCAACTCATCACGAGAAATTTTATTCCTTAACTACGAAACTAATCGATAGGAATATTCATCAAGAATGATAATCGAGACGCTAAATACAGCGATATGCAAATTTGAAACTTTCGCTTGAAACTTACTTGAAGCTTTATGTGATTCCGTATGTGACGTTTACTGCAAAGCTCTAATTCGTGCTCACGTCATATGTGAAACTTTATGCAAATGAGAAAATTTCAAGGAGAACGCAAAATCTCTAAACGATTCAATATGAAATACTATTCAAAACTTTCTTATTCAATTCATATGCTTTTCACTATTAGCCGCACTCATCTACGTAATATACATTCGTTAATTGTATCATAGCGTATTCACTTCTTGTTCATATCATCACTTGCGCACCAAATTACCAGCCGGCTGAATTTGTATACACGACTTATCAGTAACGCAATATTAATTATCACTTCCTGCCTTAACCTTTATAGGTGATTGCCTCACCTACGCATAAAATTCTATTATTGCTCCCTTTCAACCAATGTCTTGAATAGGTTCCCACTGGCACTTCAATCCTGGAAAGGAAATTGAGTAGCTTTTTGTGCGAGTTCCCCAAGTTATATTTGCAAAGCTTAGTATGACGGTGTTATGTCCATGGCTGTGCGGCTTTCCACTGAAATTATGAAATTTAATGCACAGTCATTTTTAACTTTTAGCTCACTGTACCATATGGTAATCGCATCTATCATTTCTCGCGATCAGCTATTAACACCGAAAGCATTTGGAGGCATTTAAAGGTAGAAGAAATTTTATACTTTGAGCCGGTAGAATTTTCAATTTACGCCGATTGGCGCACACAGAAGCGAATTATTTGCAGAAGAATGTTGCAAGTGGTCCACTTAGTTGGTGATGGCCTTTAAAGAGTAGGCGAATGGAGTGCAAAAAAAAAGCATATTGCGCCAATCATCTCCCGTGGTATTCTCCTCTATTATTTTAACTAAAATTTCTTATGAGCTGAAAACAATTTTGGTTTTAATGAAAAAGGATATTTCAGAACAACACAGAAAAGAGAGAGAGATTAGTGGAGACGTTTAAGGTAGACCAGTCGGCTATAGATCAAGCGAGAATAAAGCACCATGCAAAGTAAATCAAAGAAGGTCAAGAGCACAGAGGCGGATCAAACGACTGCACAGCATGTATTGTGATGCTAGCATGAGGCAGAATTGGAGGATACGAAAGATTGATCAAGCATTCATCCCTGCTTCTAGATTGTTGGCAAAACCGAGCGGCCTACAGCTGGCCGTGGGAGACGTGAGGAGATCGATGGCAGCCTGGAGTTCGCCGGGTGCGGCTACGAGGTCCTGCCGATGATCTAATAAGCCATTCTTGTGAATGAGCCCCTACTTGTTTGCCACCTGACTGTACAAGTGCCATAAATTGTTCGCCCTCGTACCTGTTCCGTCTCGCAGTTTAATCGACCACATCTCGAAAGAAGGTGCAGATCCTCAAGAAGACCTGGACGATTAGACGACCAAAGGTTTAAGGCCTAACGTAGACAACGAAACTATTATTATTTGAAGAAAAATAAATAAATAAGACGCGAACAAACGTAGAGTGGACGATAAAAACTGCAAAGAAGCGACGCTCATTTGAAGGGAATTGCAGGTGCAAAAGCACTATTAAAATCATTCATTAATCACACTGTCATTCTTAGCGCAACTACATTCCATAAATGCCGTTTAAATTTTCTGTCTCTCTCTAATTTTTTCTCTCAGCAATCATACGCATTAACGTGACCGCGATGCTTGTTCGACACTCATTCGCTGTTCTAGAAACCACTGCCAAACGTTTACAACGTATGTGATTTGTATCGACGCCATTTTAGTTTGTGTTGCTTCTTTGAATGACTTGAATGTATGGATCACCGTTTAAGGAAGCAAATCGGTTTTGAGAGAAAATAGGAATTGAAGGTAAAGATTACACGGCATGAAAATTCCGGCATTGGCTTCAATGATACCGTACTGCGAATGCCTCTAGAGGATCTTTGCATTTGTTTTTCAACTAGAGAAACTTTGAGAACTTTAAGTCCGCTTATCCAACAGTTTTTCTTTTATAAAACTATGCCTAAAGTCCACCTATACATTTGTTTTGTTTTACCTTCAAGAAACTTTAAAGCACTTTATAAAAATCCGCTTACAAATTTGTATTTTCTTTTATAGGAGCATAAAAATTTTTAAAAAAGTCTACACATACATTTGTTTTTCTCTTTTATAAAACCTTAAAAAATGTCGGAGTTCATTTACAGCCTATGCCAAAACGATCATATTAGGAGGCCAAAGTAAAAAAATTTCAGAGGGGTTTCGACATTTTCTTGCGAATCGTTGCCCATCAGTGGTTCCTTGAAAACCTTATATTTCTTAAAAAGAAACATTCACCAAAGAAAAACAGAGGAGAGGGCAAATAATTTAAGCAGTTCAGTGAACATGCACAAAAATGCAACAATCCTACTGGCGCACACCGTACCGACACACATTTGCTTCAATATGGCGCCGATAAGTACTCTTTTTTGAAGCCACCGGGAGGGGTTGACAGAGGAGTGGCGTCAATTCGAGAAAGACCTCATTCTAATGCCGAAAGTAATGCTTGCTTGGGGACGAGTAACTAATGGTAAAAAAAGATCTTTGATAGTGAAGTTTACAACGTTTGTATGTGATGGCGACGATTGTTAAATGTTAGCTGCAGTGTTTCGCAAATGCTAAATTAAGCGCTATCGAAATAACTTCATCAATCTTTTTTTGTCTAGGTCATTCAAATATTTATTCCTCCTAGAGCATACAAATATTTATTCCACCTAGAGCCATCTTCTCAAGGCACTCCTAAATATTTCATGTTCACGTACCTTCTGGATCTATTTTTCACCACTTTTCCTTACTGGGAAGTGGAGTAGGACTATTTATTTAACCATACTCGAGTAAGGTGCACTAGCTACATATCGAGATAGAATAATCTAAATTCATAGAAACACCTACACAATCCATACTTTAGCAAACCACTAATAATATTCACACTATCAATAAGTATGCAAAGAGTAAATGCATTGAACGATGTGATCGTCTGATATGATCAATGACCTAAATGGTAAAAGGAATGTCTATTAAGTGCAAATGAGAAAAAAATTCATTCAATAAAGTGATAAATAATGATTAATTTGTGTTTGTAATCCAAATCGAAGCAATGAATTATGTATGAATTCTACCGTCACATATTTGTACTCATAGTGATGCATTTTTGCACAAAAAAAAGTAGAAAGTGTAACAAAGCGTAATGTTGAGAATAAATGTCGGTTGCTGTTCGCATCAACAGCTATCACTGATGCCAAAACGTTTCCATTGCACTTTGAGGTGTTCATTTATCTTAGCCAGACTTATTTATCTATGGCCACCAACGCTGTGAGATGCACTCTCAATGATCACCTCCTACGTCGCTAATAACATTTAGACAGCAATAAGAGAGATGACTGACGGTGATTTCCTTTTAACGAGTAAATTATACACAAAATGAGAAGTAAATTTTTCGGTTGAGATAATATAAATGCACATACGAATGTAATATAGATAATATAAATCGCGAAAATTGTCGAGACAGACAAATGAACGTATATCGTGAGAAAAGAAAAGCGCAATTAGTAGTTGAACGAATGTTAACAATAGGGAAGAAAAAAGAAATTAAAATAGAAAAAATAGCTTCGAAAAAGACATCGTCGATGGAACATGATAACCTACGAAAAACAATCACTATAGTAAAGGAAAAATATTGCTGTGTGAAAAGTGATTTAGTTAAGACCTGATTAAGTTAAATAAGCATGTAGAAGGATAAGAGAGATAGTTGCTTCAATAAATGTTGCTTGAATTATCCAATGATAAAGCCACTGACGAAGCCATTATGCATATATCTTTATTCCCAATCAAGCAGCCTCTCGAGGAAAAAATTTTTTTTCAAAAGCCTTTTTTCAAGATTGCTTTGGTGGTCGATGAATCGAACGGGAAATTTTTTTTGAGCTGCTATCCTAATTTCAAACGACAAAGTTTGTATGCTCAGCTTTTTTTTTTTAAACTGAGATGAAATCGCACAACGAGTGGAAACATGCACATATAAGCATCAACGAAAACATATAGATAAACAAGTACGTACTTATGAATCAATACAAAGTGCACAAAAACAACCGAAACGAATAAAAATAATGTGCTACGCTAGAGCATTAACCACTACTATAATCATGCAGATCGCGTGTGGTATTATCATACCATTGTGCATGCGATATTGCCAGTGAAGATTGACTGCTTCGTCACTAGTAAGTCAACACATCCACGAACACAGCATTGCTTCAAACTTTTTGACCCTGTGGTATTGTAGGAAATCGCATCTATTCGAAGATCCTTCGAACAATGCTCGCCGATCGAACTAAACTGGCTAAAGGACAGGATCGCTTTGTTAACTAAATTAGAATAATTTTGCAAGAAACATGGAACTGAGAGAACGAGTAGACGTTGTCCGTAACGCAACTCCTATTTGCGGCGCTGTAGTGATATAGAGATATGCAAAGTTCACTTAGTGGCATCCGACTGTCACAAGTATCGATGTCACCTTCGATGTCTTCTTTGCTCTCTCGTCTATCAATAGCGTCGTCTACTAAGAAAATGAAAAAAGAAACGCAGACGATGCAAGTTGATCAAAAAACATTTTCGCATCCCTTTGCTAATATATTACCTCTTAGTGGCTTATTTCACCTGCAAAATACGTATGAAGGTGCTTACAACCACAACATTTATTTTGCATAAAGACAAACTTAAGTATTTTTGAAATGCGTTCCTAACCGCAATCTTCATTTTGATCTGAGAACACGTAAGAGTTGGATTCCAGATGTCGAAGTCAAACAACCATAAAATACAATACTAGACTTTTTTAGGCGTTCTCCTTTGCTAAAGCAAGTCAAGTTTATCTAGCGGATCGCTGAAATATTTGGCGAGTAACGGAGTCATGCGAAACGTTTCGAATGAAGCATCTCTAAGAATTTGTGCTTATTTAGTAAAAGTTTGGAAGAAGGAATGAATAGGATGCCGACTTATTTACATATATTCGCTCTCATCCTCAATGCATATTAAAAAAAATCATTGCAGTATGCACCTAAATTGTATTTTAATGGTACATCAATGCTCATCAATCATGAAGAAAACAGCATCTAAAAAAATTCGATTAGTTGTTCAAAATCTGCGCCGGAAAAAACGTATCACAGAGGGAA
The DNA here is from genome assembly GCA_006503575.1 of Baylisascaris schroederi. NCBI lineage: Eukaryota > Metazoa > Nematoda > Chromadorea > Rhabditida > Ascarididae > Baylisascaris > Baylisascaris schroederi. The sequence goes on from QEWY01003062.1 coordinate 433,636, forward strand.
TCTCAAAACAATCTAACTATCAAGATTGAATGAGAGACAAAAAATTGAAAAGTGCATAAAAATAGCAACAAAAAAATTTACAATGCGGACGGAAATGATTCGTTCTGAGACAGTTGAAAAAAAAGGGAAGAAGAACGGAACGACCGTTGCACTATAGATGTTCAGACGAAGCAAAAGGTGCAAAACTGGATGCGATAAATGGAATGCAAGGAAAACTATGATGCTTGATGAAAGCATGACAAACAAGCAACAAAGCAATGGAATTCCTTTCAGAAACTTCGCCTTCCGCAGCCAACGTTGAATATAAGGTATGGATATGGACAAAGGGAGGTCAGACAGCACAGTCAGCCATTAAATTGGGCGACCTTTAAAGTTTTCAGTAATAACCGGCAGAATGCTGCTGATTAATCATTTCTGAAGAAAAATAATACACATTTTGAATAGTTTTCTTGTGTAATCGAAAATATCAAAATAACCCACATATACTTCGAAATCATTTAAAAAGAGAATGACGGGGAGTGGAAGATACGCATTCACCGTTTTTGAGATAGTGAGATGTGAATTTAGCTATGAAGACTGAAAACATATCAAAAGAATCTAAGTAGATACAATGAAAAAATATTCAAACAGTGACCGTAGCCAAAATAGTGCGCAGTAATGAGTTCTTGAATGAGGTGAACGATTTTGCGATCTCAATTATCACCTGGGCAATTAATAAGTGAATGCTTGCTAAGACAACAACTCTGTTTAACAAGTTACTTGCTTGAAACCGTTCTTCCTATATTTGTTATGTTATGTTTGAAGTAGGTAACCTTTTTTACGAAAAGTGAAAAACCATCCGAGCGATTACTTAAGTGACTCTGAGGTTTTTTTAAAGCTCCAAGTTCTTCATGAATCCCATTCCTCCCCCATGGAGAGTGAGCTGTTTCTCCGTCGGGAAATACTTTTTGAGATCTTTTTCGATGTTTCCTGGATTTTGAAAATTGACGAACTTCTTAGCCGTCGTCATTCTAATCTATGCACACCTCCGTCCATAATTCTTATTAAAAACATTTACATTATACCCTCGGATCACTGATCAGAAATTGTCGACAAGGCATCTTCTTTTCGGATACCTCGTTGCAGGTGTGAGACATTAAAGGTCCCACCCAAAAATTGGAGTTTCACCGATCTTTTTCCACGGCATAGGAAATACTCTCCGAGTGATATGCGGTAAGTTAATCGGATAACTCAACAGACGATCGGATGTGCATTATTGAGTTTAGATGCAGGCGATGGTTCACTTGGCATCTTGCAGTGAGAGAGATTTGTGGTGGGCTCGTCTGCTGCCCAAATAGGTCTCATTTCGTCAACGGTTGATGTGCACCAACAAAACAAAAAAAAACGCATTGCACATCGTCGAATGCTGGAAATGGGAATCGGATGTATGGAATGTCTCGATGCACTTCCTTTCCAATGCTAACGATGCACATCTTCTATTGTGAAAATGAAAAAATCTACACAAACAATTTCACTATTCAAAGAAATATCGCAATACTTTCCAAAAGTTAATATTATTATCGTTCAAAATTTAGTTAGCAAACACGATATGGATAGAAAGTGTTCATTGCCGCATGTGTATACATGTCGAATGTGCAAATGCGCATAATAGAATAGCTATTTTTGATTTGCTTCTTTAGAAAATCAGAGGGGAGAGGGGTGGGGAAATAACGCAGTCTCTTTTTTCTACAACAAATGCATTTCAATTCGTTTTTTTGCCATCCACGTAGCACCACGAAAATCCTTCTATTTAGTAACGCCTATGTATGAAATGAATGGAATAGTGAATAAGTTTGGAAGAATTCTAGAAAAAAAAATCTAAAAAAAAATCAGATAAACAGAAATGTGACACACACTCAATCGCTGATGTCTTATCATCATTTCACACCCCGAATCATTTCACCTCGCTTTATCGAATGATCACCATCTATGCCTGCATCTATGTATGGGTACTCATCTTTGAAAGGAATTCCACTCAGCGTCTGATTATTTTTAGATAAAACAATAGTTAAGGAATATTTTTCGAGGAATTCAGCGATAATGGAGGATACAGTTCCTCTCAGAATATTTTTACTTCGAGCATGAATTGAAGGATTCGTTTATCAGGCCATCAGTACTAAAGAATATAGGCAGACACCGAAAAGATAAGAAAATTATTAAATCACTGTCCACTAGCCAATCATCTGCCCATTAATACTTGCTAGCTAACCTTCCGCGCTCCATTCCGGCCACTTCTTGAATGGTCAAATGCAGTGCTGAGATGCACAGTGAACAGCGCCGACAGAGCTGCAGTAGAAATGTGGATATAAGGAAGTGGTAGGCAGCAGCTGCAACAGTTGAAGAAGGGTTTCCTTGTAAACCATTTTCTTGAAAACCATTCATGATCAACAAATGATTTTAGGACAAATGCACCATCAACAACTGTTTCCATATGAATTAGGATCGTCACATAAACAGGAGACCTCACTTCGAGTGCAAAACAGAGGCTCCTGGGCTCATATCCATTTAATATTCTCCTATTTTGACTACGCCAGTAGTAGTTGTTTTTCGATGAAGAATATTTCGTTTGTTATTAGGCGTTGCTTTGATCGCAGATATCTCACCACATCAAAGGACAACAGTTTCGAAGTGCTCACCCTTCTCAAAGGTCATTTAGAATCGTAAAATGCACTTCACATATACTGTACAATCAATGTATCTGAAGATAAAATATATCAAATCATATCATATCATAATACGTTGTATCATATCATACCACATTAAATTTCATATATATATATATATATATATATATATATTTATAAACATATGTAATGGAAGCTAATGGAAGCAGGCCCTACAAAAACCTTTTAATGAGTTCTACCGAAACAGGGCACTTGTTGACAGCGCATAATTTTTTAACAGAGTCTGCCCTCATACGTCACTCTTCGAAGCGATGACACTGTAACTCTACGGTATTGGTGCATGGATTAGTGCCAACCATTCAACCTCTGTGAGTACCTCTAATTCTCTCTAGCTCTTTCTTCTCATTTTTGCGTTGCCCCTATCAATCATCAATGCATTCAACCTCTGTTCACAGCGTTAAGTTCGTTCTTAAGCTGACAGAGCAGGTATTAGCGGTCTATACGCAGATGTAACTCTGCTGCATCTAAAATATGCTATTTCATGCATGATACTGGCTAGTGACAAACGGTGTTAATGGTAAACAATTTTATGAACTTTATTTCAGCCAATTTTGCAAACTATAACGACCATTTACCTGTTACTCTAGAAAACCACTGAATTCATTTATTCCATTTCTGATAACCTGATAATTTACCATATCAGCAATCGACAGCTTTTTGATGTGATGGCTATGCACTTCCTGCAGATACTCAGCCACTGCCGTTATTGCTTGCACTTGTGTGACCAATTCGTGACCAGCTCAAAACAACTGTGTGACCAGATTTGCAATGTCGAATTTTTATGAGTGCATAGGTGCCTTCTGTTTTTCATACTACTCGTTTAAAGATTTCATACTACCCTTCACAATCACCGTAAATTGGTTGGTGAGACCACTGAAATGACCTCACAAATGAATTTATGCAGCTTGTAAAAGCTTCGGCCATCACCATATTGCTGCGATGACATCGGTGTTTATATATTCATATGACGGGGTTAGATCTAATAAGTTTGTTGAACGTAAAACTGCCAAGGGCGTAACAGCGGATTTCTTCGGTTGCATCAAGTTGGAACAGTAGCGAGGACATAATTCATAACTTGAGGTTTACCATCTAAGCGGATTCGGAAGTGAAGAATTATATCATACATTAAGTAAAGCGAATTAATATAGGCACAGCGCAGAATTTCTTAGTAACCATAGACTATGCTTACAACAATTAACACCAACAGTCATCTGCGAAAACACATGTCAACGCATCGATCATTCATTCGTTGCAGAAGTTACCCAAACATAAATGAAAAAAAAAATGTGACGAAACGTCAATGATCTATGCAATTTTCTGTGCTTTGTTCTGAAATAAACGCCGCTTATTTTTTCAAGAGTGCATCTGATAGACAAGAGTATTACATTTTAGAAGATAAAACTATAGAAAGATACATTTAGAGATTAGTAAACAAAAGCAACCAAAAATTGTGGATATTAAATGAAGGTGAAACTACACTGAACTTCGTCAACACAAAACACAGTGTAAAGAATTGCTTTACCCACATAAACTGCTAGTGAAATTGACTGTTCCTTTCAAGAGAAACCTGCTGTGAAGAATGCTCTCACTAAATAAATATAAAATGCTCTTAAAAGCTATTTTCTATTCATAATAAATGCATGCAACGAGGCCCTATAATATAAATCCACCCATATTTTGTCCCAACTCAATCGAGACGCTCCGAAATGAAACAGAGTTTTCCTTTCTACTCCTGATCGCATCCTAGAGCTAAAACACCTCAAAGCCATCGTCATAACGAGGTGCAAAAGTGCAATGATCACGGGCATCATATGCGCTTTTGTGTCGCATTTCATTTTGGAAGCGGCTGAATACCTTAAAGAAACACCAAATTGCCTAATAGTGGATTTTGCAGGGACTGCCAGACGACTATACAAATCCTGGTGAAAAAAATCGGTGTGCAGCAAACCATTTGTAGAGTAAAACTGACTTGGAAATTTTATAGCATATTTAGGTATGAACAATTCATATAAAATGCGATGAATTGTTAGAAGTTTTCAAAAGGCCATTTGCCGCATGTATTTGTGAACGGATTAAAGAAGAAAAGTGAACTTGACAAACGAATGTTTCTTGAAAGGTCATGGTTAAAGGTTTACAGAAAGTGGAAAAAGAATGCCACTTAATCGCTCCCAAGTAAATGCATACAACTGTGCCACGGTTACATTTTCAGGACTGGGATAATGTTGTTATGGTCTCAGGAGCACTATTACTAATGTGTCACTTCAATCCTTTCACTTTCAAATTGTTATGCACAATTGCTTGTTTATAAATGGGTTGTATCTACTTCATCGAAAAAATCTTTGGCTGTTCCTGTACTATAAATTTTCAGGCAATAGTTAATCGACTGATAGCCAATGGAGTTACTGCTAAAATGTCAAAGTTTTGAAGCAAGCTGCAATAAGGAAGAGAGGATGACCAGATACGACCTTCAGCCTAAGATTTAGCTGTCGCATGCTGCATTTTTTCAGGCTTTCCTTTGTCGTGAGATAGACGCGTTCCGAGATTTTCTACTGTTGCTTTTTCTGATGTATTTCGTCGTTTAGTGCTAACTGGCTATGAAACATCCTCACATAATTCATTCGTGATTGGCTATAAGGATGTATGCTCGTGGCGCAAGTGTCAGGGCACCAAATGAAACCGTTCGACATTTGTAGAGAGTGACAGAACAGTTGCGAAGGAAAAGAAAAAAGCAATAGAAAGCAACAGAAAGTTGAGGAGAAGTTATGAAGTAGAGACTAACTGAGAAAAAGTCGAATAGTGAAATAAGTTGTTTCTTAATGCTGCCGTCATTTCGGCTGGCAACAGCAGTGGATGAGTGGTATATTCCTAGAATCGAGTTTTTCAGCGCCCTGAGTTTTTAGTGAACTGGCAACATGGGCTGAAGCGAGAGTGTGAAAAATCATTTGCACTCATCGTTTAGGGGAACTCATCTCTCGAAATAAACTTAACTGTAAGTTCTTAAGTTCGGCATGAAAGAAACATGATGTGGGAAATTTTTAGAGAAACTTCGTGCGATGAGCATTAGAGAATTTCAATTTTCATTTTGGTTCTTGAGTTTTTGTTCGACCCCGAAAGTGGTTCACATAAGAACACGATACTTGAGATGAACACTACAACTATCTGGGAGCTGATCTTGAGTCAAAAAAGTAGCCTAGTACAAGCTTTAGTAAAGGCCGGGCTGCGAAATTGACATCAACGCCTGCGACGCAAAAATCCAACCGACGGTTTTCAAGCGCTTCGCTGTTCAGGATGTCTTCGAGCAAACTAAACGGAAGCTCATGACCTATGCGAACTTCTGCCGTTGTGCTTTCGATTTGAGACCCTTGAGGAACTATTTATTAACGGACGAAAAAGTTAGTTGTTCAAACGCTCAAAAGGTCAAGATCAGGCAGCTGTGGAAAAAAAGCGAATTTATTCGTGCTTAGAATCCACTATAGAATATATTTCTCCTAGTCAGTAATGCTGTCGGTTGATCTTTGGAGTTAATGGATGCAGAATGGTAATGCGACGACGTACTTATAGGTATGCGACGCGCTATGCGGCGGGACAAATTGCAGCTCTTCCCCCAGGGGTCGGGACTTCCTATGACGACTACAACTGAGGCTTACCTGCAGGGAAACGATAAGGTTTTATTTAATCCGAGTGGTGACGTCTTTGCAGACCGGATTTAAACCGAATGGACTATTCTATGAAGTTTGCAGTAAAGGGGGTTACTCGTAAAATAGTCGAAGATTATAGCAGGATTGAACAGAAGGATAATTATCAACTCGAAAGCACTTTCTTGTCTAGGATCTCTAGATCACAATTGCAAGCTGTTCTGGATAATGGCAGATGGAACTGAAAATAGTCGAAGATTATAGCAGGATTGAACAGAAGGATAATTATCAACTCGAAAGCACTTTCTTGTCTAGGATCTCTAGATCACAATTGCAAGCTGTTCTGGATAATGGCAGATGGAACTGAATCATTTGTACAAACGGGAAGTGGCAGACTTTAATAAATTTTTTTCCCCACTATAATACGTGCAGTAAAAGTATACGTGAAGGTGTTTTCTTTCATAGTCTAACAAGTTTTGTTCGAGTGGTCTCTTGTTTGAATAGCTTCAAGCGGCTCTGAATGCAATCATGGCAATATTTATGAACAATCCGAAAAAGATTTTAGCGGCCTTTTATTATATTCCTTCAGTACGTTTTTAGCCGTGTTATAGCTGATGTTTGCTTCTAAAAGATGCCTCACTTTTCTTGCCCACTTTGTATGTAATGCAACCGTGTTGCGCAAGTGCAAAATTTTGCAACAGTAGAAATGAAGGCTGATAGCACAACATGCGCATTTTGCAATTCCATTTCCCACATCGATCGCTCGCAAAGCTACCAATGACAATGAATACAACATTGGGCGATGTGTTTTTAATTAAACTAGCCAACTACATGAATAAATCCTCTGCTAAGAAAATCATCCTCTTGCTAGTGACCGATCAGTCGTGAAATAATATACTGGCTTGCAAACTTCGTAGAATGAGTATCGATAGCTTCCGCGGTGAATGGAATCGAACAATTGATCCTTATGAGAGAGGACCGATTTTCTAATTTTTTAAAAGTGTTTCTAGAGATCAAGGCTGGAAGTGCAAAAAATAGGGAAAATAAATGGCCGAATTTAAAATTGCTTGCGATGCTCGTTTTCGTCGATGGCTGTCTTCTTTTTTTTAGTCGGTTGCGAAGTATCATCGATCAAATAACACAACGCCAACGCATCCTTTCACAACGGCTCATCGAATGCACAATGAACGAGACATTTTTGCAGACGCATGCCATTTAGTAAAAATGCAACAAACGTTCGTTTTTTTGCTTAACGATGAGTATCCACCCACGCATAAAACACAACGACCATTGCACAAATGAGATTCTAAAAGAATTCTATGAATTCTTCGCAAAAGTCCTCATTTCAACTAAACAACTGCTCATCTATAATCAATCTTCTTTTACATCACACTAGAGTTCATGATAAAATAAAGCTGTTGCCTACTGAAAACTCTATGAAATCACTTCGAATACTATACGATATTTATAAGTAATTATGCAAATTGCTTCATCTTTATAAGTAATTAAACAGAACTGTGGAAACTGCTAGCCGACAAGAAAATGAATTCGAATTAGCATACAAATAGGCACTGCAAAAATTTCAATAATATTTCAGGCGAACTTCCTATTACAAACTTAAAATATTCTATGAAAGAAATTTAAAGAAAAGCTACAAATATCACGAAAGAAGTGACATTTCTCGTTTTTCATGTCTCAAAGATCAAATAATTCTCATATTTTAAAAGGCAGTAAAATTAACTATTGCCTACTCAAATCCTTTAAGATAATATGCATAGTAAGGTGAATGACTACAAACAATCAACGTTGTCATAATTTTTCACAACGACGCAAACTATTTTCGCTGTTATATATGTTACGATGAAAAACAATTGGAATAAGCGCAATGTTTGCTCAAGTGTAATACTAGGCCTTGCGTGAATTGCTCAATGAGGAAACTAGCTACAAACATTGGCTTCAGAACCTAAGCATAACATAGATGTATTCGACCATCGATTGTGATAGTGGTCTCAGTTGCAAAAGTGTCATTAATTGTGTTAAGTTTGGCAATTTAACATCAAAGTGTGTTACGAAACATATCATTACATAAGCGACCAGAATTGATTACATTGCGCATTCTATGTGCATGCTCATATGCACCAATCATAAGCATTACTAAGTTGCTTCAGAGAGAGTGGAAAACTCTCGGCAGCGAAACTTCTCATATATCGGAAGGTTATCGCTACAGAGTATAACTTGACTCATTTCACATTGCCGGTTGTTTCTCAAAATGAATCAAAGGCAATTAGATTGGTAGTTGAAAAGCATCAATAGAACATCGCAACAGAACATCGAGTGCGCGAAGTGAAACACTGTTATTAACTAATGCTCACATCTGCATGAACTCTACATGATACTGTCTGAGTGCAAGAGCGCATGTCTCATCGATACTCATCTTCTTGATAGGAAAATTTGAAACTTCTACTTGCAGCACCGTTCCTGCACCCCTGTTTTGAAGCTCAAAATGAGAACGACCGTTACTACCTTTCAGGATGAGAATCAACAAATGTTGGAAAATCTAGTCGCCAATTTTTGGTATAAAAAAGTTACGGCAGGAATGACATTGAGACCCAATCTTAGCCGAAGAACTTGCAAATGTAATGATTACATATTGAAGTTGCACAAGTTAAACAATTCTCGACGAGCTGAAGACCACTTCATTGTCTGTAAAAATCATTCGGTATCATGGCGAACAAATTTCTACTCTATTAAGGCTCTTGATCGAAATATTCCACTTTCGTTGCTAAACACTCATCGATAAATGCACACAAAGAGTTGATCTGTTGTGTAGCACATCGCAGACGCTGAAAAAAGCGTAATGCGAGATTTTAATGAATGCAAATCCACCATGGATCCAAAGTTGATCCAAAGCTAATTTGGTTTTCTTTTTTTTTTCTTTGGTTACGTGATGATATTCATGGGAAACTAAACACACATACATCACACTCGCACAGCGTTGCTATAATTCAAATGTACTGAAGCATACTTTTCCCTTTCATTCAATTTTAATAAATCATTCATCTATCAATACGCTCATAATTAACCCCAATTATGCGAACAAAATCGATCGGGCATCTGACTACTGCTCTCTTAATTACTCGTCACAAACGTCCGTACACACGTATACGCGAATGTGCGTTAAACCTGTGCACGTTTATATGTTTGCGCTTATTTCTGCTTATGCAAGTGAGTTCAACTGATAGACTCGAGCCCTTATAAAAACTCTCAGCAGTAATAGACTAAAGAGTTGACCATCGCCCATTTAACTACAGTCCAATAGTACATCACAGACTAACACCTTTCTTCAATCTTATATCTAATATATTATAAATCCTTGCTTGCATAACTAAACCACTTTCATATTCTAGCTACAATTCCCGATGTTCGCCTGAGAATGCATGCGCGTGCCTGCCTATCGCTTACCTTCCATAATGAAGCAGCGCTCAACCGACCAAATCGTTCTCAAATGGCCCAACTGAATTTATATGATTTGGCGGTTGCTGGCTTTATTGCTCAAGCAATGAACAAAATTGCACATTTTATAAAATATCAACTCGAGTGGCGCTGTGCATTCAATTGCCAGACAGTTTTGATCACATTCCACTAGTTCAGTTAGAACCAACCCTGCCAGTAAGTCCATTATACGTGAGGCCATTTGTTGTGCGTAAAAGAAGCATGACTAGGATGGTGTTTGTTTCCCTTCGCCACTATTGGGACGCACTAGTTGTATTGGATCCTCACTAACGCTAAAATATTTTCTACCGTTATGTTCACATTCCCACATTCCACGAGCATATTTGTGCTATGCGATTTGCTCCGTAAAAAAAAACATCGTATAAAGGAAAATATGCATCACAGACGTGTAGTGTTATTACGCATAGCAAAGACGAAAGAATAGCTGCCGATTGGTATGCGCTGAGCAATAAAAAAGCATTTTAAGACGCTTTTACAGACGAAACAATGTGACGCTGTGCACAAATGTGAACTAATTTTGTGGAAATAGAACGGGGAACCGACAGCATTGCCGTATTTCATAAGCCTTTTGTTATATCAATCTCAGTTTGTATTTCCCACCTTTCTCACCTTGTTCATAGATAATAGCATATCTCTTTCAAACAATAAGAGAAAGCCAGAAGATTTGCTTTAGCTTCTAAAAAATTCCTTTTCTGCAGAATCTACATCAAGGTTCCATAGAAAAATTTTGAAAAATCAGCTGCTTTCATCGAAAAAATGGAAATGCTACGTCCGAAACGAAGATCTCAAAAAAGACAAAGTTGGTGATCACCTTTGCCAACAAAAAAGTTGGAGCACCATGCGCTTTATGTTAAATTTCTACAAGTGTAACACAATGATGATTTCTTGAGAGCGACCGGAACGTCCTATTGAAGAAAGTGAAGAAATTAGGTGCTAGAATAAATAGTTACAAAGGATCAAGATGGGCTCATAAGTGCTGTACTGAGGCTTTCGACGCATTTTTTTTTTTTTTTTTCAGTTAACAGCTATGCTCAGCGGTATGTGATGAACATAGAGAGGGCTTGGGAATAGACTAACATACACAGGCGCCCCTTCCCAATTTGTAATGGATTTTATGGATACCAGCCTACTGTGAAAAGTTTGTGCACCAAATAACGAAGCCGTCGATTTGATTTTAGGTGAATATCAGCAATTTTTTTAGGAATTGGAAATATTCAACGATAAGATTAAAATTTCTACTCAACGATAATATCAAAATTTCTATTTTTTGAGTGCTTACTCGTGGCTTTTATCGTAAAGAACACTTTTGAAAATCCGCAATTTGCAGAAACTATTTTTCTGATTTTAAAAGAGTGGAAGGAAGTGGCAAAGTAGGGATCCAAAAGTTACATGCAAAATTCGGCATGTAAAAGTTTCCATATTAATCGAAAGAACAAAACATTCTCCAAAGGATTTCGCAAAGAAAAATTTAGTAATTCAGAGAAATCTCAATGTTATATGTGCCAACGATACCAGACGATGAAAAGAAACCCCAACGAGATGTAATGCTGTATGCTTTATCCACTTCTTTCCATTCCATTCCAGGAAACCGATATTGCCCACACAGACCATCAACACATCTGTTAAATTCCACTGTAATGTTCAGCTCACAGCAATGTTTCAATAGCTCCCTACCACATCGCAACACCATTCCTACACAACCAAATTGAATATTTTGCGAATCGCATAGTTGAAATTAGCTTCTAGAATTTTATTGCCTATGTTACTTGAGTTGTGTGTAATTTTGAATGGTGAGATATGGTGAGCGGAAAGATGTTAGGCTGCCATCTCAGAATCGAAACAAATGAGGAAAAAATATCGACAAGATAGCTGTTCATCCATTAGTGTTGGAGATGTGCTTGGAGGACGCGGAAAAAAATTTCATAAAAAAGCGCCCTAAAGGAAAGATTCATTGACGAATCACCGGAATGCTCAGCTTCCGCTTCCAAATTGCTTCCAAAAGCCTCATGAAAGCGGGCTATCGATCATTGACACACTCACCTATCCCGCACAGACAATGCCATTCAGCGATGAGCGCTCTAAGGGGTTGTCTGAGCACTCCTTCATAAAGCAGACATATCTGAAAGTTCAACTGATGCAGCCGTGTCTAAGTATAAACTATAAGTATAAACTAACGTTTTTGTTTGGCAGTAGGTCCGAGACATTAAAACTGTTCAAAAGCAAACGTAAATCCACCTCAATATCAAACGTTCCTGAGCGCAAATTCAGCTCAATATCTAGAATGTTGCATATGCAACATTCTCTTGGCAAATAAATATCCAACAATACAGAAAGTAACAAAATCTTGTTAGTGAGAAAAGAAATACGGACAAATAAGGTTCCTCCTATGCGATCGCTTTGCAATAAACGTTAAAATATTTTTGAAGGCGACAGATCGTGCCTGCTGCAAAAATATCCTTATTAATCGCTCACATCTCAACTTTATTACTATTTTTTGAGCGCATTAATTATCGTTAACTATATTTTAGGCGCATAAATTCAACACTTCTATGCGTATTTTCCAAATCGAATGTGGTCGTTAACAAAAGAAACATTCAGATCTATGAGTCTACTGAGTGAAACTAATAATGACAGTATTAATGGAAGAACAATGCCATTCAAAAACAAGTCATTAAAACCAATCGAGTTTTTTATCTATCACACGCAAGGAACGAATAAAAACAATGACAGCAATGCACATTGTGAACTCATTGGGAGGATGGGAGGGTGGGGGGTTGGGGGAGGCCGAAGGGAGAGGGGAGGGGAGCAGCAAGACTAGGTAAGGTGGATATTTTACACACCCCGCGAGTTGTGCATATTTCCCATTCAGTCCAACGCAAGTGTTCCGATCAATATCATCGAGAGTATTTGCTGACCGTCATAGAACGCATCCCACATTTCAGAGACATACAATACGTGCCAGCTAAACGCTCATCTCTAGGCATAGAATTCACTAGAATCAGTGACGTTAAAAAGCGCCTAAAGAAGGAGAGTTAATTTAAGAAAGCCATAGTGATTAATCGTAAAATATCGAAAACGTCATGCCAGATGTCTAAAAGGTATCTCTTCTCCGCTTCACCTCTCAACCCTTCCCCCTCCTGTACCTCCATGTTTTAGAAGTGCACTTAAAAGTGGGTGTAATCTCATTTGGTTTGACACGTTGTCAATACAAACGCAATAAAATTAGTTTTAATGCATGAGATGTAAAGAAGATCCTGAGCACAAAACGTTGGAAAAGTTGTCAAGTTTAAGCCTATTCTAAATTCTCCAAACATCTTTTTAAGCGAATTATTTGTAAGCAATTCACTCCATCTTCAATAATTGCACATCTTAAAGCTATTCTTTTTCGGTTCATAGGCATCACCTTTATCGCACACGCTCATTCTGAAAAATTAATCGAAATAGGCAAAGCGACTGTATTATTACTTACTCAAATCGGAATGGACATAATTAACCTCAGAAACGCTTCTATCACATTCAAATTATAAATAATTAGGGACAAGATGTTGTAAGATTGCTTGTTAAAATTGAATAGAGCATTTTATGCGAATATTTCCACTGGCAGAACTGTCGTGAGATTCATTTAAGATTTATATTGTAATTACATTTATTTATAATTTATAATTATATTTATAAATTGCACACATTTATCATAATTCAGTGCTTCCGAATAACAACAATGAGATTTTTTGATAGAACAAGTTGGTAAAAATTTCAGTATAATAATGATTGCATGGAATGGGATGTGCAATACAAGAAAGCATTGCAAATGAACCGAATGAAGTTTCTCGCAGCTAGAAGGGCGGTGTGTATGAAGAAGGATTGCTTTCACAGAAATAACCCACTGATCCGATTGCAGACAGCTCTTAACTAGCCTCTTGAAGTACGTTCACCAAATGTTCCACTCTTAGCGAATAAAACAACGCTCGGCAAACAACTGGATGCGCAAATCCAAAAAAAAAAAAAGAAGAAGAAAAAAAAAGAAAGAAAAGAAACCTCGTTCTGGTGTCTTTCTTAAATGTGACAAAAAAAAGCTCGCCTCAAAAATTGACTCCATCGCTTAATTTATGCAAATTAAAAGCATAGCAAAGGAATATCTTCGACAGATCATAGATGCAAATAACATCAGCAAAATTTGTCTATAAGGAAGAAACTATAAACGATCATTCACATCCATCATCAAAGAGTATTAAACAGAATGCGAGAAATTAACTACGCTATTCATCTCCTCCTTCTGGCATCGTAATTCATTGGCAAATAAAAAAATCGAATCGAAGAGCGAACTAAGCACAATCTCATCATCCATCTTGCATGGAAAACACAATTGACTCAAGCTACAGATTTAATGATTGCATAAATCGGCGTATTGTTTCCATATTTCATGTTATGGAGCTGTTTGTATCTTGGTGCATAAAACTCTGAACATTTTGCTATCAGCAAAGACCCTCACTCTTCTTTATGGTTGTGAAAATAGGATGAAACGGAATAACAGGAATCAATTGGAAATGAGCAAACCGGAAAGCATGACGACTGGTGGTTGGATGCAACATGAATTCATTGCTTTCTCGACACCATCTACGTCGGATGCGAACTGTGATATCCTCGACGTGGAAGGCGATGAATTGCTCACTGAAGTTTATGTACTCATTTAAAAATTTTCTCACATTCAGAGGTATAGTCTATTGATTTATGATATCCACAACTGCGGCTCAATATCCACGCTTCCATATGTATTTGAATTCTGGAATTCTACATTCAGACTTGCTAAGGAAATTTACTAGCCGCTAAATTTATTTCGAAATGAGGCTCAAAAAGGGGAACTTAAATATCAAAGAATCAATGCAATAGTAGAGAAATCAATGCGCAAAATAGAATCAGCCATTACATTTAAACCCAAACTGAGTACTTCACAGACCTCCTCTTCTTGACCGCATGATGTGTCTCAAAATCGACTCAGGCATTAACAAAAAGTTCTAATTGAAATTGACTGAATGGGCACGCCTCAAAAGCAGCAATTAAATGATAGCGGCAAGAACCAACGAAGGGGTAAGTTTAATAATGATAGCAATAACAATAAAAGTGATGATAATAAAAATAATAATAACAATAATTGTAATTATAATTGTAAAACTCATCGATAATAATAATAACAATAATAAAATAGTAATAATAGCAATAATAATAAAAATATTAACGCGGCCAGATTTCAGAGCTACTAAGAATGAAAGCTAGTCATCGCTTTCAGACATAGAACAGATTGTGATTTGAAGGGTCGACGATCTCAGAAAGTTAAAGTCAAGAGTTGCCAAAAAACAAGTACTAATAGGTGTTTACACTCGACCGCTCTCAAACAAAGCTCTATCGTTTTTTTCCTCGAGGCTGTTTGCAAACACTTTACGCTGCTTAAGTGTTCATAATTTTTAAGTTACCGTTTCCCAAAAACTGTGGGCATGCATTCATTTCATTTTATGGTTTCCATTTACGAAACGAAAACAAGTTTTAAAGAATTCCTCAGATTTAAAGGACATGAATCATTCGAGGGAATAAAAGAAAACAACTAAATTCCAGATAAATTTTGATGACTCGTAAACTGTAAGTGAACTCGAAGTAGTTTCCGGTTATTAAACCAACCAACCTTGCAATCACAAAAATTACTAAAAACTCCCTCTTTATTATTAAGGCGCACTGTGATGACTACTGGACATTAGGAATGGCTTACTGAAGATGAATGCAAGAGACGCAGACACAATCACTTTCAGTCGTCCAGTTTTCTACCGGATCGGAGAAGACTGGTGCAAATTTTCCACAACTGATTAATGCTCGATTAGGTGTGAACTTTACGTACGTTTAAGTATCTAAAGCTTTCGCAGGTGGCGAAGAGAATTTGAAATTCAGAGGATAAGTGCACACAATTATTTAACTATGCATAAGCATCGGTCGCATGGTTAGTTATAATTTGTAAATGCAAATTTCTAAGGCGCGTAAAATAGCTGATGATTAATTTGATCGTATCAGTTGACGCCACACACCTTTTATTCACCACCCCATTGCTTAACATTCATTTTTATGCACTCTTGCAAATTTTGTAGCAAGAAAAATTTGCTAACCTTATGCTTATGTGGCGTATGTCTGTATGTTGTATGTCTTTTCAAAATAGTTTCATGACACATGGGTACGAGAGTTATTAAAATTGATGGATAAAATCTGCATTAGAGGTCAATCCCCACAGCAATTTTCAAGTAAGTTCATGTGATTGTGTAAATGCAACAAAGTGTCACTGAAATTTCTTTTATTATGTCAACTTATTAATAAATTGATTTCATGGTTATCCCATCTTTTCCATACCATTCGACTAAATGAAAAATAACTCATTCATAGCAGATTTGTTCCAGTAATGGGATAAATAAAAAAGCGAAACATATACTGCATATAACGTACATTTTGTTATATCTTGCTACTATAAGAATAGGAGATGAATGCAAGAGCGCGTATCGCTGCAACTACTCTGAGATGTTTTTTTTTCTTTTTTTGATTTCTGAACTGACAGTTGAAAAATAAAAACGCAAACGGTAAAACAATGCAGCAAAATTTTCGCCACTTATTAATGCCTGGATCAATGTGAAAGATCATCAAGAAGGTGAAGAATCTATAGGTACTCGATACTCACCGAATTTCATTTCTACACCTTCAGCGGTCATCTCTTTCAAGTCATCTCGTTCAAGGCATTAAACGAATAAGCAGAGGGAAGCACAAAAATGTATGTATAAGCAGATACGACGTCACCATAATGCGCTTTTTGTTGTGCAAATCTGCATAAAAAACGCATAAAATTCATAAGGGGTGGAAATAATCATAGCTTGACGGATCCCAATTTGAAGGCATGGAGTCTAGGTTTATGGCTTGTCAATAAGCATGTTTGGTGTTCCACTTTTCTAGACTCGTATGAAAATCACCTTCGTCACCTATCTTCGTTAAATCACCTACCTTGCAACAACCCTTCGTTTAATAGCCAAACATTTCTTGTACGTGTGTCCGCATCCACGACTGAGAGAGCCTCAGTGCACGAACCGGTTTGTTGCATATCCATCGGCACACATACATTTGGAACACAAGGCGATGAGAAATAACAATTTTGACGAATAAAATCTGAAAATACCACAATACGCATAATTTTCTAAAACATCGCCATTATTTCAGGTGTTAACTGCATCCTGTTAAATCACTGACGTAACGTAGTATGTAAGAGCTTAGAACCTCTCATGCAAGCAATAATGATATAGTTTTATACCAGAAATAATGATAAAAACAACGACTACCTCTCTGAAGAAACGGAAGACCACCGGATGCACTGGACATTCCCATTGCAGGCAGGGTAGCGGCCTTTTGCGATCCCAGGAAACCGCTTGGTGAATGTGTACACGACGAATATCTATTATCCATTGTATAACGCATACATCGGTTCTTAAACCGCTGCAAAGCCATGTACTTGATTTATGCGATACAGTGAAGTGGACGAATAGCGCAAGGATGAGAGAACACTACGCATCAATAAAAACGATAATCTCTAGTCAATGAATAATGTGAACAGCTAAACATACAATGGTAAAAAAAAATGAAACCAAAAAACATAAAATCAACCTCAGAAAATCGACTCAATAGAGGCGGTGCAATGCATAATCTGTTGCATTATGTGCACAGCGAAACTGTTGTTATCTAAGAAAGAAACAGTGGCAAAGAGAGGTATCGGTGATGAATCAGCTAGTTAGAGGTTTAATTGGAAAGCAGAAGGTCACATGTTCGAATATCGTCTGCAGGCAACAATATTTTTATGCATTATGAAACGACCGTTAGTATGTAAATCTGCGTCAGGCTAAAGGTGGCATTATCACATGACGTTAACTATGTACATAAAATTCATTAGCTATAAGGTAAGTGATAATTCAGTAATCCTGAAAATTAGAAATTCAGGTGAGTTTTCACATCCCAACACACAATACGGAAATTGCTTCCTTCATCTATTAGCAATATGAAATGATTTACTGTTTACCTATGCGCTTCAAAGTCGACAAATCACATGCCGCACTAACCTATTGTTGCAAAAGAGATGGCTGCTTTTTGAAGTGCGTCTGATCTGTCTGATCTGTCTTTAAAGCAATAGCTGCTCTTTCACGTTTTTTTTTTTTTTTTTGCACCGAACGATCCACGCTCAATTCCTTCAAGATGTTTGGTGGCTTCGGATAATAACACCAAACAACATCTCTACCGGAAACCGCTACATGATAAGAAAACAGCATACTGCGCAACACAACTAGTATTAAGTTCTCCACCTTCTAGTGCATCATTAGGCATATGTTGAGCGCTGCAGGAAAATCAACAGAATTCAAATGAAACCTGGCGATGCAATGGAAAAAATTATTGGAAAGGTATAGCGCTAAATCAGAGCGAACCATAGGAAACCCTTTTCTTTCGTAGCCCAAACATGACTCACTCATGTTTCAGTTCACTCACATACGAATTAAGTACATAAAACTTGGCATTCTTTTTAATATAGGATGTTTTAATCTAATACATAATTTCATAAAATGATGAAATAATTTTATGAGTGAATTGCACTCCCGTGGATTCACATGAAGTGCCTGAAATAAAGGTAAGTAATACAGATGGCAAAGTAAACGATAAGAATGAGCGAGTACAACGAATCTACACTGCAAGAGGGCAATGTAGTGCCGAGTCGCATATAAGCTGTGCAGAAGGTATAAACCTTTAAGTGTAAACAATAAGCAACAGTAATGAAAGTGTTGCAGATCGTGGAAATCATCGACCACAAACACATCTAACGACATGTAAACTTTGAAAAAAAAGTCGTATGAAAAAAGCGCATGTGTTGAGCAAGGATAATATTGCAAGAATGCCAGCAGACATGAGCGCTCGCCTTGCAATGTCTACAAACAAACCATCGTCCGGAATCGACGTTACTTTCGAGCACGTTCGCTATAGTGGCTTATTCCACTAAATGATGACGTTGAAAGTACACCATCAGTGGGTACTTTTAAGGTTTTCTTTAAAATCTGCTCCTATTAAAATTAAAACAACCTCTAACGTCATCATGGCTCAGCTCGCGACAATAAGGTGGCTAGACGCGAAAGAATAGGAATGGCAGCAAGCTTCGGCTTAAATGGCGCTTTTCATATATCGATGCGCTATTCCACTATTAAGCAGTCCGTCGGAAATATCCGACTCCCATCCAGAACGCAGCGTATTTCAATGACTTATCAACGTTATCGCGAAACATAGGGCAATTGCGCAAAGAGAGGTGACAGGAAGGTGTGCGATGTATACCAACAGGAAAGCAGAACATATTAAGAGGAAATAATTTACAAATCAAGATTTTATGTGAATAGAATAATGATGGTATATGCAGCAACAAGAGGAAGTTCGCAGATAGACAGCTGAAAGTAACTGAAAATTGAGTTAATAGTAGGTTTGATCATATACGATTGAATTATTTTATTGGAAACACAACAGTGAGGTCATTGTTTATTTCTCCTGAAAGATATTATAAGTACATAGAAATCGTTACCGCACCAACCCAATAACTTTTTTTACAGCAAAATCCCATTCGATTTGCCAAATTTCATTGAATGCCGAAAGTGGGAAAGAAATAAATGTACAGTTGCAATTGAAGAATCTAAAAATAATTTCTGAATTGCATAAAGTGCGAGAAAAGACGAGTAACGCTAGAAGTTAAGTCCAATAAGAAACTAATTACGCGCACCATTCCCTGCAAAACCCAAAATACTATAACCGCAATCAAGAGGTACGTGATGGCAAATTTTAGCAAGTAAAAAAATGCGAAATATTGCGTTGAAAGGCGTTTAGCTCTTAAAGGCAAGTTTGTTCCACCATGTAGTTCATAAAGGTCATGAACTATGTGATGGAAGTTTATGAATTTTGCGAACACGAATTAGCTTTTGTTTTTTGTTTGTTTTTTTTTTTAAAACAACATTTCGTCTCTCTATTTCGGGATCGCTAAGATGGAGAAAAATTTGTCTGCTATATTTCAACTTGAGCTTGGCAAAAGGTAAGAAGATGATAACTTCAGCGTTAGTTGGATGAAACACGAATTGCATGGAACAGGAAATTAACTTGGATCTATTATTTGCAGGTAATTCAGGAAAAATACAATCTAACAAAAGTTGCATTTATGTATTTGAAATAAGGTGATATAAGCCAACTCATTCTTAGCAATAAACGCCCGCAAGGGGCAGAAAACTATGAAAACCTCTTAGGGTTAAAATTCAGGAAGTATACAGTGAGAGAGTTAGTTTCAATGACATGGAGGTAACCTTTGTTAGCAGTGCTAAGGTGTAAGGACATATTTTCCATTTGGTGAAAATAGCGTGTATCACTCGCGAGAGAAAACGTTCAAATTCGGAGAATCGTGATGATGGCCATTAGAGATCGTAGTGCATACACACGACAAGTGATCATGTGGCAATAGTCGATGACAACTTTTCCTGATATATATGAATAAGAAAAACCACAGCGTCCGACGCTTTAAAATGCAAAGAAATACAGAAGGCATAAAACGGATGAAAAACAACAGAAATAAGGATTTTGCAAATGTAAAAAAATATAAATAGAGAAATCGATGCATTTACGCATTAGTCGATTTCTATTCAACCACGCATGCCAGGATACAACTGAAAAGAGAAAACACAGTAGAACACAAGAGGCGATGAGCAGACGATGTGCTAGATATTGAGATCACTGCTCATATACTTGACTGGACAGAGGATATTCCAATGCTATCGTCCAACTATTCGAATACCACAAACAACATCTGCGTAAAGGTTATGCTTATTCCATTAAAATAAATCAATTCTACATTCACTTTCAAAATTTCAAAGGTCTAAACTGCGGAAGCAGGGTGTCCACCCCTAAACCGTCGAACTAATTAAAATATTTTAGAAGAAGACATCTCCACAAAAATCACCTCAATAAACAGATGGATGATAATGCAGTGGTTGCTATCAAATGACGAGTCTCTTGTGGTCATTTAGTGCAGTATGACAGTAACTGCCAATAAATATTGCGCGCTTACAAGTTGCAAATTAACTTCTAAGTTCGAGGATTAAGAATCATGACATACTGTTCATCATGAAAGAGGACATTTCATTAGCAAAAATTATTGAAATTGCAGTACCAAGGTTTTCTAGCAACCGATTAGATCGACTGCTTCAAGGAGGGTCAAGCAAGATATCAGAGAAAATTTCGCTCATGCATAATGGTGAAATAGCATGAACTAAAAGTAATTGAACCGACCTATTCTCTTCGTTTAGCGTGTCCCTCTTATTTAATAGCTTGTCTTTTTACTATATCAAATAACACAGCTTTGCATCATCACTTATAGGTCATTCAAAGATATTGCCCTAGATATAAGGTTTCTCATCGGAATCCAGTGATAAGATATGACTTTATTCCTAAGTAATAAAGCCATGACGAAATAAGTGCAATCGAGGTGTAGGAAATTGTCGCAAGTTAAAAGGTAACAGATGCTGCAGAAAGATTCCACCCCGAATCATGCGTATAAATTTCCACTACTACCTCCAAGCAGTGATATGCGAATAGCTGCAGTCTAGGAATATGACAAAATGGGTCTTAGTTGGATGGTTAAGAAAGAAGGAGAAGAATTAAATGTGAAACAAAGAGAACCATTTGAGATACTGATGGAAAATAATGAAAAAAGTTCGATATTTTTGGCGACTTCAACGTAGTTATCTTCTGAATCTAGAATCCATCAAAACTCATTAATTTAGGTCACTGAAAAAACGCTCTTCCCAATGATTTTTGGCATTTTGCTGATTAGTCTGCACTTGAGAATCATGGGTCATAAACGTTAGCCAAAAATCGTATGCCCGGAATCATGACAAAAAGAGTGCCATCCGAAAATTTGACGGAATTGGAGAGCGACGGGGTATAGGAGGGCAGAGTTGTGCGAGTTGCAATCACGTATATTTCAACTGCAAAATATATGAAAAGCACAGTATCAACGCCATGTGAATTCAAGTCTGAAAGAGGTACAACAATAGCACTAAGTACCCATAGCAATCGCTCGACTCAAGAAACTCGTTCGTCCTCGAGCGCAGACTCGGGCAACTTTTTTGCATTGCCAATCGGAAGAGACATTCACATTCGTGAATTTTTGATAAGAAAACGAAAATAACATTGTCAATAAATGCAAGACAGAGACAAACATTTGCCTCTCAAGAAACAGCATTAGAAAAAGAGCCAATGAGAGGCTGCAAGCGATAGACCGAAATTGAGTTAACATTGCGCTCTAGACGCAAATATAACGCAAACAATAACACGTTAAACAAATCGAGAAAAGTGCTACCTTTATACAGCATGCGCTTTTTTGCTATTGAGTTAAGCAATTTTATAAGAAAAACACAATGGTACGATGCTGCTGCATAAAATTATTGGTATTATAAACGAGCACGTAACCTAATTTAATATCCTCATGCGTCTGCCTCAACAGCAGAAAAAAAAAAACTAAAAAACTAGCGCCATAATCGAAAAATTCGCAAATTAGAGAGGTAATTCGTTGATGTGGCTGGTACATCCTAACACAAACGTCGCCGTCCAAGAGGTAGTGAAATTCATTGAGGACTGAAAAAATTTGGGACCAATATGGAACGTCGGGATCGTTAAAAGACGACCATGAAATCACTGTGTTGTTGAATAGCACTTATTTTGAAAATTATTGCAACGCTGCTCTGAAAGACTATTCGTACCTTCGTATACCAACGAAACATAAATATCAGCCTAACCAGAGTAGTAGCAGAGAAATCCGAACTATAATTAGTAAGAATCCGTCCACGCCTTTCCTCATAGCTCGTACACGAGGGCGGAGCGGACAGGAGTCTGAAGGAGGCTTAATGATATCATCGAGTCTAAATGTGCTGTAGCAAATGCCCAAGGACAGTCGTAAGTGGCCAGTTGCACTAATGAATGTTTGCCATAGCACAAACGTCTAGACGTCTCCGACACCAACTTCAAGGAACTTCAATATTCAATTTATCGCTGGTGTGCTAACCAAATTCTGCAACAGTAACACTCCTTGCCGATGGTCGCTTTCTGCATTATTTGCAGTTTTTAAGCATTTGCGCCAAGTGTGCTTTTGTTCACTGCTAGTTTTATTAGGAAACCTGTGTTAGGTGTCAATATGGAATCCTAAGGTCTTTCAATGCAAATGCCACTTAGTATGAATATTGGCAAATGCCTTGAAATGAAAAGTGGATAGAATTGTTTCCCACTTTCGACTGCGAGTTGTGGAGATATCATGAGGAGCACATATATTGTGGCTCGCATCCGTTGAAAACTTGCATTACAGCTAAGTGTCAACTACAGTAAGTATAACAACACAATACAGAATTAAAGGCGAGCACTGTTTTATTTTATCGCATCAAATAGCAACATCTCATATCACAAGAGGAAAAAACAATGCATAGAAGATATTTCCTCTCCGATTACCACTATCCTTTAGCAACTGCATACAAAAAATATGGAAAACCTTATAGAGAAGAAATTGTAGACCGTAGAAAATGATGGTATATATCAATATCCCTGCACATTTCAGCACAGATACAAATTCGGAACGCTAAAAAAAATGAATTTCAAAAAACCTCTAACAGTTTTAAAAACTATGGGTGCAGAAAATATGCGCATCAAAAACCACTAACGGTTTCTGCGGGATCGATTTTCCATAGCTACAGCCAAGTAGCGCGGAATCTGTACAAAATTTATCAAGACGCTTCGTGGAAAGAGCCTGAAGCAGTGTCAACTTCTGAGCGTCTGGTTAATCGTAATTACCGCATGGCCTTCCAGCATCTATCACAGTACAAAACTTCTGTATTCTTTGTCGAACAAAGTCTAGAACAGTTGAAAAGCTATGCTGTATGCATCGATGACGGCCACTCAAAAACATTGTTGAAATTTTACAAAGTCAATAAGATGCCTGAGATGCCATTAATTCCACATACTTTAATAATTGTACGTCTAAAAACTACTCTCGTCCTATTGCATAGCCGCAAACCTCAACAGCACATAGGCACTGATTAAAAAAACACATCATGAAGTTATTTGACATCGCAGTAGAAAGCATCAAAGAAAGAGTGTATGTTTGTTGACTAAAACAGTGCCTACAGTATGAACGCCATATTCGATACATGAGTTGACGCCGTGCCTGCGACCAGCACGTTTACACACGGCGTACATTCCGATCGTTTGACGATAGTAGGACCGCACCGATAATTTCTCAAACAAATAGCAAAGGTGATTCTGTATTTATCTGCAGTAACCGATCACGATACATTTTATAAGTGCTTATGAAAATTCTACAGTTCTAAGTGTCAGCTTCGTTAAAACTTAATGTTAAAGTTATGGAGATTGTAGTGGAACCGCTAAAAAGGCGAATAAATCGAAACTCTAGGGAGAAGAGGGGGATAGAAGAGTAGAAAATAGCAGAAAATAGAAATGGTTTATTTCAGTAGCGTTTATTGATAATCATCACGACATGTTCATCAGTTCTTTTGATAGTAGGAAAACTGACAGGTAGAATATCGAAAGACCCGACCCACCTTTTAGAAATTAACTTGAACTTTCGACAAAGAAGGCCACTTTTATAAACAACAATGAGTATCAATGCTGCCGAAAGGTTGTTCAAGTGGAGCGCCTGCCTTATTTACGGGAAGAGAAAACACACGCTAACAGCATAATAGTAAGTGGGTGAGACTTTTACAATAAGCCAACAGAAAATGAGTTCTAGTGGGTGATATGGAAATGGTCAGCAAACAGTTTAGTCAATATCCAAGCATTGCTTGACCATCGCCCACATTCATATCAGGATGCGCACATATGCACAGCCAATCAACAAAACCAAAACCGGAAAATGAACGAATACCTACCGATCTGTATGTTTCTGTTGTAATATGGCTTGTGAATGATTCGGGAGCAAACGTCGCGCATGTGAAATGTCTTTCGCTTGAAAGCATTAGCTGCCTATAGTCGTGTTGTGAAAAATAAACCAAATAAATTAAATTGAATATATTAGGCCTTTTTCTGAAAGATCTTCCTTGAGAGTTTTTGTCCGAAAACGAGACTCAGCCTCCGAACTCATTTGTCTCAGATGAGCTTATTTCATGGTCCCCTGCACATCATTCGATTTCGGCTTCCAATTGACCAAAGGAAATTCGTCGCAAGACTCGCAAAAATTTACACTCAAGGATTCTCTAGCTCAATTCTACGATCAAATAAGTGAGAGAAAAAAAAATTGGTGTTCACAATATGCTTGTAATCAATTGTCGCATTATTTAATGACAATCGCCGTCTTATTTTTTGCAGCTCCTACCTTTGCGTCTATGAATAAACGGCAACGGCATAAATAGTAATAACAACAATTGAATTGGCAAAGCGTACGGTGGACAGCACACTTGTAGCAGAATTTCAACGAGCGAACAATTTTCTCTGTAAAATATTCATATTACTACTCGTGGAGTGAAACATGACATGATGTACATTCTACTGCGACGATAAAATAACGATTAATATATGACTAGCGCGGTATATTAAAAACTGAGATGATAGAAATAGAGTTCTCAAGGAAAACGTTAAAGGAGTGGCTGGCACGCAGTACAAGAAGCTGCGAATCAAAATCAAGAAACTTCTTCTGCATTAGTCAATGTAGCAAAGTGAGACATCACAGCGGTGTTGAGACTCCTTCGCACTTTTGAGCACCATGTAACACCCTTCCAGGCTCATGAATCAGGAAGACACCCTTCCAGGCTCATGAATCAGGAAGACAGTGAAGACCACTCTGTGCATTAAACCCATCAAATTCCATAAGTCTCTAGCGTTAGTGGTTTGGGAATTGAAATTAGTGAATACTGGAGCCTGACTGCAAAAGCGAACAGTGTGCCTGCCCCTCCGTTACGTTTATCCACTTGTTGCAATATTTGATCGCTTGTGCAAACAACGCTTAGTTAATGATGATTAGAGACAAAAATTATGCATAGAAGAACAACCGATAGACTGTAGCATAGAATTACAGCGCCAATCGCGTAAAACTGCATAAAATTTCTGACACTGGAAACTACAGTTGGCAAGAACGCCAAGTGAACCTGGTGGGATTGAGATGGACTGCCGCCATATCTTTCTACTAACCATCTTTTGCTGAAAATACATACTTTCGAAAAACACTTAGCAAAAATGTTCTCAAGTGTGAATTAGTTCGTTCTTTCGAACTACGACCTATGAATTTCCCCTGGGAAGGAGATGTGGGGTAACAAGAGGAAAAGGAAAAATTAAGGGTTCAACGAGTTTAAAAAATTTTCATATCGGCAAATGTGCCCATGGAAACTGTAAAAAGCCCGCAACTGTTAGTAACTTAGTAACCCTCTGAAAGAGCGCTGCTTCATCCAAACAGTAGTGATCCATAAAATTATCGAAATGTGCTCCACTCTTTTTTGCTATGCATCGTTTAAAACAACCCAAATCAGCTATTTTCGTTCATTTCTCGTGCATGCTGCGTCATTTATGCGGAAGTGGCGAATCAGCCAGAAACCACCTCCACTCATCGATATGCTCTGCCATATCATAGTGATGACTCGTTCTTCCCCATGATCACCCAGAAGTAGAAAAGAATATGAAATGGAATTTGGAAGTGCTTCTGAATAAACTTTTTCGCTTATTGACTGACGCATTTTCTTGCAAGCGCATGTGTACACTCACACAAGGATCGATACACACCACTGTTTAGCAAAAGCAAAAATGCAAAACGCGCAGCAAATTGTGCGATGAATGTTCCATTTGCAAAAATAGTTTCCTCGTGGTGGGAATAGCTATTTGAATTATGCGTAATTTCAAAACAGACAACCTAACATCGAGAGCATTTATATCATTTTAAAGAATACAGTAAGATGTTTCAATGCCTGAGCAAGAAACTGTTCACGAGTAGAATCAACAAGAAACGCTTAGAGAAAGTTTAAAGGCCGAAAATGAGCCTTATACGATCCGAATTCATGAGAAACGCACAGAGAACAGCCTCACGGTAATGAATCGTTGAGAACAGTGCAATGTTTCATTGATTCAAAACATAAAAAAATATTCTGTCTCACAATAACGACAGCAATTATTGCTGCAAATGGAAACGAGATTCACATTTACAAGAATTTATGTTACATTAGCGAAATTTTCATCATACCTTTCGATGACACGCAAAATACTTTTACAAATAGAAAAAAACTACGCCAATAACGTACTGCAATGATAAATATACAGCAACCACGAGATTAATTTTAAAATTGCACGTTAAAAGCAATATGGGTGGAAAGAAATACGGCAATAAAAAAAAAACTTGAAATGTTCCGACTGATTTGAATATAATGCTATTGAACTTGCAAACTCGATAAAAGTGAGTGAGCAAAAATTTGTGGTATTCATGCAGGGCCCTTGGGTCAATGGCATTTATACTTTTCAATGATATCTTTCTAATAAAAATTCACGATACCTTTTGAACTATTCCCTACAGGTCAACGTAAATAATAGCAAAAAATCTGATGACGATTGTTGCCCAGGATTATAGTTTAGCGCACATCAGCAAGATTGTCAAGCTTGAATAAAATTCTACTATAAGTAGTGATATAGAGATGCCGACTAAGGATTATTTATTTTGGATGCATCACTTAATAGCAACAATTTTTATTTTGAATAAGCTTTAGATTACTGTCAATGTATACAGCGCTCAGATAGGAAAAATGGGAACAACCCCTTTTGAGGTCATAGCTGTAAACACTAATGATTCGTCTCATTTTTGATATTTCTTTGCAAACAATTGTAATCGCCTAGATTGATACGTAAATGTTGACAAAATCTACAACTGAAATTTCGATAATGGCCAATGGAAATAGCGAATATTTAGGAGAGTGGACGCCTGCTACAACGTACCAACATTGCTGCAACGTTTGCATATTGTGGGCAAATATACAAACGACAAAACGATGAGCCATACGGATGGTCACGCCCTTTCCTCGAAAGAGTTCATTTCATGGATGATTAATTCTGTATCGGCTACGCGGAAATCTTGTGACTGTTGCCAAATTCTCTACCACTTTTCAAGTGACACCTAATTCATTACTGCTATGTTTACGGAAATCGCAAAATTACTGTCATTTTGTATGATAATACCTTTACCGCTGCGAACATTTCTACTAAGTTTAGCTCAGCAACTTTTGAACAAGGTACTTGATTTGTATATGAGAAAGATCGAACATGAAATAGAGCCATCAAAGTGTATCAGAAAATAACAAGCCAGTATTCGGGCACATAACAGCTATTAAGGCACATATGTCAACCTGAAGGCCGTGTTGGGACCTTCTCCTACAGCTCTAATCGCTTCCGCAATTCGTTTCGAAGTTTTTTTTCTATGCAGGTGACATTTTGAAATCCACCTGTCCTAATAATAAAAGCAGTTTTTAGATTTCAGAGAAAAATTAACACACACCAACGGGCAGCTCAGAAGACTAATATCAAAGTAGTCTATATCTCGGTATCTGGCACCATTAATGACAATTGTTGTCCTTTCTCATCTAATAGGAAAATGTGCATTATTGGCATCCTACTTGGCAATGTGAATGCGAGAGTGGCAAAGAAGGTTGAAGACAAACTGAATGAGAGGGCTTCCTTAAGGCTGCGATGATATTGACAAGTAACGGCCGCTAGGCATGCTTGACGTGAAATACATATTGTCACAGTTCAATACGAACGTGAACATTTATTAGCGTCGAAATTCGATTCAGCGCTGTTCATTTCCCATTTGCAAATTTTTTCAACTGAGTAAGCTATGTGAGTAGAAATGAAATGATATTTTTATGGGCATACCTGCGTGGACATCCGCATACCTTCTAATTGCCTACGCGTTCTAAGCACCGGCAATAAAATTTGGGATGTAAAACCAACGTCATTAGCTGCTTTTCCTTCGAATTAAATTTAGTTTAGATTCATTCATTTACAAATTTTGTGGACACTCGAGATGAATTGTCCACATCGAATAAATGGTCGGTGGAGGAAAAAAAATTTTTGGCGAATACATCAAATAGATGACAAGTTGAATGCAATGAGATATTTCGCTTGTTTTTTGTGTGTACTCAAATGCTCCATGTGCGCAAATGCAAATGCAAAAAAAAAAAACGCATAAAGCTTAAATCTCACTAGAGTGTTTTCCCGATTGGCTTTTTATTAAAAAAAAAACGATACCTTTGCGTTTTTTATCTACTCTCCCTCTGGGTGCGTAGAACAACAGGAAATACGAAGTTATTGATGAAAGAAAGAATATCTCATCACTAGTGCAAGCCATAATCATATGTTAATTATTGAGCTGTAAATTTTCAATCCTCCTATCGCTCCGACAGTTCAGTAAAAGATCATAAGGGCAAGCTCAACTTGTACAATACACAGTTCACGATCATCGAATGATACGTGAAAAGATGAAATATAATTCGTGAATAAAAAACATAAATTACGCGAATCTATGAAAGGGATACATATCTAATAAATGTTGCAGCCACGGCAGTTCAAAACTGAGAAGACCACAGAACGATCATTCCTCATCATACGAAACGAAAATCATGCATAAGTATATTTAACCCAATGAAAATAGGAATCACTGATTTGGTTTGTTTTTAAATCACTTTGCAAAAACCTCGATGCGCCTTTTGCCCTTCGCATTTAAGGCAATCCACCCAAAACTTTCATTTCACTCACTCTTGCAAGGTTGAATCGCCGAATCTTACTACTGCAAAATGCGTATCTATGTGTGCGATTTATGTATGCGCATCTGTCTGTCTGATGTGTCCAACTTGAGAATCATTGATGCAAGGGTCACGAATTTTGTTGGGTATAATCCCACACTATAGGTCATCATATCATTATGCCATATCTCACGATGAATCATCTTATTCGAAAAGTATTCTAGGCACTAAAATGAGCTAAAATGAGAGAAGAAATTTGCAAGCAGTTTACACCAGTTGGATTTCATGTCAGACCAGTTAATTCAGAGGGAAAAACGAATAAGATGAATGCATCGCTCTCCATATCTAATTTTGTGGGGACAACTTGAGAAACTGGATGGTGAAGTGAGTGAAATGCAAGTGCGCCTACCATACGATCTCCTTTGATGAGCTTATCGAATTTTCTATCCGGCAAGGTAAGACCGAAGCATGGATCGGCACCTTCCCAAATAGACTTCCGTTCACCGCTCAAGGGATGGACCATTTGAATATATTTAAATGCTCTAACCCACTTACTAGGATCATATTAGTACCCTGCGACCATATAAAAGCCTCTATAAATAGGGCAAACACGAGCTCAATTCGCCAATCAAAAATCAACATAAATGATCATTTCTTTCAGAACAACCAAAATTGTTTAAAATGGTTGTCAGCACCGAGGATGCTAGAGCAATCTGCAAAAGTGTAAGAAGAAATTTCCTCTTAAATAAGCTTACTACAAGGCAAATCTGCTTGCAAATTTTTTAGCTATTTCATTTCGAGGACTTTATGCGTTCTTTTTACAGATTTCGTGCTAGTCTTTTCAGGTTTCTACCAGTTCCCGACTTCTTCATATCTCCTCTACACTAACAAAATACGCGATGAATAAAAATGCTGTATTCGCTTAAGAAGAGGCCCTCAACTTTTTATTTTTCGAGACCTTAGATGAACGGTTCCTATTTAAGAGAAGGCCTGCATCTATCAGGCAGTTTCCTTCATTTTATGCCCTTTCTGAGCAAACATTGAACACTGTTAATATTCCTCACAGAATGTCGAACTAAAAGTGACTTATGCTACATGTTAGTTACCATGCAATGTTTTGATGGCCTTTAACCGGGCACTTATGACGGCTCTTGACTATCAGCTCTAGTGACAGGGCTTCTATTAAGGATTAGAGGATGCTCAAGTTTGCATGGTTTTTCAACGGAACTTCTGTTCGGTAGGGCTTCAATTTGGATTGATTTGTATTATGGCAAACACGAACAACATAAAGACAGGAGAAGAGGAGCGATGCACCATATCTTTCTTTGAAGTTTGCATTATCCACTTCATTTCTGCCGTTTCAAGTATATTTAAAATTTTCGGGACTAAAATTTCCTCTGGTCTGCAATCCAGTAATGCACAGTTGTTTATATTTCCCAGCCAACGGCCAAGAGAAAAGCGCTGGCACCATGGGCGAGCAGTGAGATGGATTGAAGTGCCAACTCAATGGGGTGCATAAAAACCCGTCGCTGAGAAAGGCGCAACGGAAGCGGCGTATAGATGGGAAAAAAAGGAAATAAGCGATGCGAATTTCTGTGTGAAGGCCGGCAGTCCAACAATCGGCTCCTCAGTGAACTGCGGCGGATGAACGCTCCCATACAACGCTATGTGCAACTTTCTCAACCTTCACACCTTGTTTCTATGAATCAACCAAAACTTCCCTCTTCTCCCCTCCCCCACCCACCCCATCAACAACATCAAAACCCAAAAATCTCATTTAAAAATCCACATCCCGCTTCGAAATTTGTAATTTCCACGTTCTTATTAATATAAAAAGAGGAGAGAGATTTGACCACTGTGATGTATACGCTTCCTTCAAGCTGCCTCTTTTTCTTTGTCCGCCTGCTACAAAAAAAGCTGAAGGTGGAGCATACATCGACATTTCCGAATAAACGCACATCCACTCCACCACCCTCCAATTAAATTTTTTAATTCACAAGCTGGGAAAACATAGAAATATCTGTTGCGAGAATAGAATTGAATGAATCTTGACCATCAATAGATGCGTTGTATAATGTTTCGACAACGCAATCAGTCGTCTAACTAAGCTTGACAGCTGAGATAGCACTTCAGCACTAAATACAGTGACCACTGTATAAGTGTGTGATAAGCTGTTCGTCCTTTCCATTTGTGTTGTTTCGCAATTTACTTGACCGCCGCTCGACAGAGGGTACAGATCCTCAAGGAAATTTGGACGACCAGACGAGCCAAGATGAGCTGACCCTCATAAAACTTCAGAGTTCAGCGATACTCGAAATGAAACAATGGGACAGAAAGACAGACGCAGACATACTCACAGACGCAACACCTCTTCCGTCAAGCAAACTTGCGGAGGCGCGTAAAAAGCGCTTCAGCTCATAGAGTATACTTTTTCCCACGTACTATGCTCAGATGGTTAAAGATCATTCATGCAATAATTCGCCTTTGCACGCCAATATAAATGTTGCAAACTGATGAGGGTGGTTCAAATACACCGTCATAAATACGCGTCAACATTTTTTCGATCAGAAAATGAAAAGAAAGTAATTACTAATCTGATTTCCTGGTTGCTTATAACAACTACAAGTAGAAAATATGCTTATGTGAAAAAAGGTAAATAGAGAAAACAAAAAACGTGACGTGTTTCGAATGCTTCATAACTGATTAAATTCTGGATACCTAACGACTTTTAAAATCACCGTCTCAAATTAAAACAGAAAGCGCATTAGTCAAATCAATAAATGTCAATATGATGTCCTCAGAAACGTTTTCATGGCAACATCAATTGCTGCTACTAGAGTACACCATTTATATGATCAAAGGGTGAAAAATGGCAATGCTATGCCAGTAAATAAAAAGATTAAATATTACTGCTCATGCAGCAGAGGTCGAGGATTACTACAATCTCGAAGATTACGCCAGCAGTAACACATTCACCACACAACGCAAGCATGAAATGACCAGTGATAGAATGGGCCCTATTACGCGAATAAGTGAAATCCGCATGACAGACAGCTTCTTGATGCAGGATGTCCGATGAAACAGGTATGAAAATATCCGCCATCTAATTTTAGAGGGATGTCAAATCAAATACCACATCACCTCTAACGGTATTTGCTGAGAAAGTGGGACTGGCGCAATTGCTCGAACAAGCAAAATACTTTAAGCATTTGTTGTAGTCCCACTTATGGGGAACATAACCTATAGGGGATCTCATCAACTCTAATCTCAAAATAGCACTGATGTCGGTATCAGCTCGACAACGCAGGAGGCTGCGAACTCAGCACGTGCATTTATGAGGACTAATCCAGGACTCGAACACTGCATCCCACAAAATGTCAACAAAACGGAATTGTGTCAACGATTAGTACTGCGTCCAACACAACAACACTGTTCGCGAATATTCAAGAAGCAACACCTATGCGCAATGATTCATTTCATCTAACACTGTAGCATCGAATGAACGCCCATTTGTATATGTGAACAAGTCATTAAGTGCATTGTTGACTGAGAGCACGCATATTGCGCATTTGAGTCACAATGAGACACAAAGGAACTCGTCGCGAAAACCATATTGCGCCCGATACCGTAAGACGATACTGTCTCACAACGCGCCGCCCTCAATATCGCTTCACTGAGCAAGCGTATTGTTTGTAAGCTTCTCTTTGGATATAAAGGCATTGCCGAGGGCGTTTTTCACTAAAGTAAACGGCATTTACGAGGCTACAAATCATCCGTTTATGGGTCATCTCCATAGGTGCCTAATTTCAGATGGAGTACGAGTTGGGACCCTCCTGCAATGCTCTCTAGCAAGGGCCACGCAACGCCTTTCCAATGAACCATTGTCCCTGTGAAGGAAAGGAAGACCTCCTTGGATTTTCTTCTCCCGCAGCACTCGGGGATCATCGCCCCTTGGATACTCCGTTTGCCATCTTGAGGAATGCAACGAATTCGATTGCTAGAGACAAAGGCAGCGTGATTAGCTGAAGCAGAATAATCATACTGCTGGAAGTTTGTTGTTCGCATGCTCCTCTGTGCTGCCTTATTTAAAATTACAGTTAATGGTGCGCACAGTAAATTTATAAATGACAGCAGTGATGGAAAAAGTGGAATGTAGAATTGGCCACCTTCCTCTGAACGGGTTTTTCGGTTTGTCGCCTCCCACAGTGAAGCTCACTTTTCGAAATGCCATAGGTTCGAATGTTGAAACGCCCATTCTTTTCAAACAGCGACAATATTCTCGCACTTCGTAACCCTCCTCTTTTTCTGTACGAATTTTTAGGCGCATATCACCTTGCTTTCACATTCTGAGGTGCAAAATATAGCAAATCTCTACCCTTTAGCCATGATTCTATTAGGCAGTAAATGTGCGCTGCAGTACCATTATTGTCGAACGCAATATTTGCGCTGTAGTGGAAGCGCTCAGTGGTTTCACTGCCTCGGCCATGAGTCCACTGTGCTTTGCACCCTTTGTGCAAAGGGTACAAGCACCGTAGGACATTTTCTTCTCTGACACCGGCGCCGCGAATATTTTCATCATGGACACCTACATCAGGAAAAACTACACAAGGGGACATTTCTTCATTGAAATATTTTGCGCTATGGCAGAAATGATGCAACGTACAAAGAAAAGAAGATCTCCTTAGCACT
This sequence comes from Baylisascaris schroederi, assembly GCA_006503575.1. NCBI lineage: Eukaryota > Metazoa > Nematoda > Chromadorea > Rhabditida > Ascarididae > Baylisascaris > Baylisascaris schroederi. Next base: position 468,043 of record QEWY01003062.1, read on the forward strand.
CATACTATCTGAGCCACGTTCGCGCTTCCTTTTGTGCGAAAGTCTAGCAGCCTTACATGCTCGATGCCCAATGCAATTCGTAGGGCATTCTTTGAAATATCTCTTGAAGATCTACAAAGCCGTGCGGATCTACCGGAATTGGTGAAAGACCAATTCCACAGCGATGGAAAACTTCCCAAAGCGCACAAATTATGATAAAGCATTAACCGCAATTGTGAATCATGCTATTAATGTTTATTACTCATTTGTTTTATATGCACTGACAAAATAAACTGTGCTGACTTTTCTGGTCAAGTATTGCTAGTGTCGCGGTTTGAAATCAAAGGTGGCAGGCTTTTATGCATGACTTTTATTAGGGAGGGTATCGAAAAAACTGAGTTTATTTGAGAGAGGAACTATTTTTCCTGACAAGGGAATGGTTTCATCTGGTTAAATCGAAAAGGTTATTCCACCGATATGCCAAGACCTTTACAGATATAAAGGAAATAAAATACATGAAGGAAGCATCAAGTCGCAACATAAAAATATGCAATTCATAAGTAATTAGAATATAGGCTTTGTATGGAATGGGAAAGCGGTGAACTGCAATATGAAGCAGCAATGGTTAGTGCATCAACTGTTCACCTTGTGGTTGCACGGCGATTCAAATACTCATTAACTCACTACTTGAACGTTTCGCTTTCACCACCATTGGTTTGCTTCGCTCGTAGAGATAACTGATAGAGGTGCATCGTTAACTTCATGCTGGAATAAACAGTAGAAGATTGAGTGGTGCATTCGCCCACTTGGTTTCCACTTTTCGTGTAATCTGAGGAGATAAGAGTGTCTTAGGCTACCTATCTACCTTAGCTCATTTGTAAAGATAGTCAGATGATGGAAATTTTCAAGTGGTTGAATTTTCACAAACAGTGGATCTCTCATATAGCATCTTTTATTATTTTTGAAGGATGCGCTTATTCTTGGCTGTAAGGACTGCATTAAGAGACAAAAAAATGTTCGAGTTTCTCATAGCACAATCATTTCTACGATTTGATGCTCAGAATTACCGCCCCAATGAATGCAGGTGAAAATTTGAACTCAAATATTCGCTGCATGAATTCCTCTACTGCTTAAGCGTTTAAACTTTGATTGCGTTTTGTGATAATATGTGACGATATGGTCCAGCGCTAGTGATGATAATACGACGCGCATATGTGACGCCTCCAATATCAACTACGGTCCAGAATTGCTCGATTTATTGCGTTTTGCATTGCAGAGAACAAAATTTAATTGTGACTCAAAAAAGAATATTTAAATAGTAAATGTTTCACGATAAAGTCTCAAATCCGACTCATCAAGCAGTAACTATCAAAATAGGATGTTAAAAAGAGTAGATTGAAACAGAAAAAAAACAACTCGATAGAAAAGGAATTAAAATTAGATACAGCAGCGAACTGGATGAAGCGTATGATGAAGCAGGAAGAAAAATATTTGTCGCAAAAAAAGAGTTTAAGATAAGAAAGAGGACAATCAAATAAAGCGGAAAATGATTGCGCTGTTCGTTGAGCCGCAAGCGAAAAATTACAAGTGAAAAAATCGCCGTTTTGTATTCAGCTCATATAAACATTCAGTTTCTTAAATTACCAACAAATAATTCATATTTCAACTTATTTGGCCGTCCCTATTAATTTTCCCAAAGAATTCGTCTTTCTGTGATGCGATCAATGTAAAACGGTAATATTATCGATGCTGAATTCAAGCAAATATTCTCCAAATATCTATAACTCTTGTTGAGTTCAGTGAATCAGTATGCAAGACGGGATTTAACTATCATGTTCATTGCAACCACAAATTTTTGTAGCCTTAGCTCAAATGGTTAGCACGCTGAATTACGAGACGTGGGACACACACAGACATGAGCAAAAAACGACAGCGTCATAATGCGCCTCGCAAACGCAAATATACAGAAATACGTACAAAGCCGGATGATAGTAAAAGGGGTCATCTGGAGCACCATATAAGAGGAAGTCATGGTTGTGGTCCAGAGACTGTCGCCTACATGAACTAAAAGGTAATAAACCAAAGGTCTCTACCTCAGGTTGCAGCGCAATATGGAACCAATGCAACATGCCACTGGCTTTTACCTTCCCTATCTCAACCTGATAATTGCAAAAGTGCTACCTATTTACGTTGCATATCATTAAGGCTATTGAATACTGCTGGACTACATACAGCGATACCTTACATACAAATCGATTGTCCGATTACTGGGCTTGGAAGGAGTGAGGTATTCTATTACTTATTCGAGGAGGCTCAACTCATCATTGTGTCATTTTACGAGCGAAAATGATCAGGAAGTTATAACATTATGGGGGAAAAAAGGCGTGGAAAATTTTTTTGTGTCCCTCGTGGGATTCTATAGAATAACTCATGGAAATGAGATGCCCTCGCTTTTAGAAGGATGATCATGTTTCCTTGCCGATTTCGCACCTCACCAGATGATATATCGACGCCATAATGGAATACATAACTTCGTCGGTTGAATCCCTGATGAGGAAATCTGCCAAAGATACACCACTGTTTCGTATGAAAGTGCAAATCTAAAAAGATCCCGATGGATACATCACCTGTAACCGGAAATCAGCGACAAACTTGAGTAAGCGGACGACTACGGACAAGAAAATTTTAGTGAGACCTCAACTAACAAAATCGATGAATTCAAGTAAAGGAATACCGTCTACTCGAAACTATCGTCATTGTATGAAGGCTGGCAGTAACAGTGACAAGAAATTTTGTGACCATCTGGACGTAAATCACTAATCAAAAACCTCATGTTTCCAACTTTTCGCACCAGTTTCTAATCGTCACCTATGCGTTCACAGCCTTTGCCAAAATGTGATCTTTTATCATCTTCGATTGCCTCTTCATAGCAAAACAATTTGGTTTCATTTTCGAAGGCTGCAAGATATAGACATTCGGGCTTGCATGCATGCTAGGCACCTATAGCAAGCTTCCTGATGATAATTACGCTACTTTAGCATTTTTATTCGTATTGCAAGGATCCTTAAGGATAGCATACTATGGCGGGGTCCTTCTTATGCGCATGTGACTATCCGTATGTTATTTCGCTGCCTTCAACTCAAAAATAGCTGAATTTAGCGCTGTGCTAGGTACAGTGTATGACGTAGCGCAGTCTTTCACATTACTTCATACGCTCGTTATTTTGTGGTGGAGAAAATTTACGTGCATTTCATATTCTTTTCTTTTTCATTTCACATGAAGTTCTATAAAAATTGAAGCATTTATGGATTTTTACAGGTATCATTAGGCGAGTTGAAATACAATGTGCATAATATGTCACCTCCTCCCTAACGCTTCCCTACTTCTCTGCTTTCGGTTTTGCGCTCTGCTGTTGTGGGATTTCCCATAATCTGCATCACAAATTCAACGAAACAGAAAAAGCTTTACAACAACAAATACACGCTGGAACTGCAGGAAAGTTGAAGTCTTATGAGCCTTACTGGCGTTAAATGCGGTTAAGAAGTTCTCTAACTGACACCCATTTCGAATGTGATGCTTCTTTGCATAATAGTGTTGCATGCAAAAACAAAGCTTATCTTCCATGTGTGCTGTCCCCGTTGTTATTGCTAAAGTGTAATAAAAAGGACGACAAGTGATGTTTGTTTGCTTGTCTAGATTCTCAACTCGTGAAGCGGAAAAACTAGAGCGATGAAATTCCTTTGAAATCAGAATTTAGTGGTTCAAAAAAGTTTTTTGCCTTATTTCATCAGCCGTCGAATCATCATTGCACAAATTTTTGCACAACAATTCTGCATTCAGATGGAAGAAAAGGAATTGTAGGAAAAGAAGCAGAATCATGGTAAGTTCTCTAGAAAGTTTCCACATTGATGGAACAAACTACTCAACAGAAGCTAACAACTTCGTAAGCTTAGAAATTGAGCCATTTTGTGAAACATCGACCCGAAAATATCACCGACAGGTAGCAAAGTTATAACACCACAAACCATTCGTTGCTGTGCATGTAATACATCACAAACCACCCCTGACACAATCGCCTACTGCACATGTTTCGCAGTATGTGGATGTCACGCGTCTTACTGTTGCAATTCGGAGCACTGAACATCGGCCGCTGGAAGTCGAAGGCCCTAACGATTTTCTTACGCCTCAAACGAAACTGCTAAGGGAACAAACTGGCATGGACCTTCGGATGCTGCGCTGGAGAAAGCTCCAAACTTCGAGCGCATTCGAACGAGCCTTTTGGCGCCAAAACCGGTGAGGTAATTCGGAACCGCCAACATAAGGTTTTTGGAGATCCGCGAACAATTTCTGGAGGCCTCCAGAGTCGACGCCCTGAATTCGGAGACCTTCGAACTCTTTTGGTATGCTCGAACTCCGGGGTCATCAAAAATAATTTTCGAGGACAACTTGCAGTCTATCTTTCTGGAGGCCAATATTTAAGGGTTCCAAAACAACCGCGACTCCTATAGCAAAACCACTACTTTTTTTTCGTCGAATTTATTTTAAGGCCATTTATTGCACAAGTACAGCCTGCGCTGCACAAATCAGAGACCTCGAAACCAAGTGGAGCGGAGGCGGTGGGTTCTGCGTTATTCTGCCTTTGTTGTTTTGATGACGTAAAATTAGAGCTATGAAAAAAAATTGGTGGAAAGAATCCTTCGAAAATTTGAATGAAAGGATGCAAAATGGTTCATGAAAATGTACCATTCTTCCACCTCAACAACTCCTTCCGTTGGCTGATTCCAAACTCATACAGATCTAAGTGAAAACTATTGAATAAACTTTCAGATCTACAAGTTTTGAGTGCCAACTGCGAATCATGCACTATAGGCCAACCTTCTTGGCTCAGCAGATCTAAACAAAAAGAAATCATGGAAATTTGAATAATCCTCCAATATTCACATTAGAACACCAAAGTATTGTACAATCTTATAGCAAATGGCATAATCGAAAGGGGACAGGATGATATCCTAACGACGACAAATTCGACCGTAGTAAGAGGAAACGAGGCGTCACAGTGTGCAATGTAACGACAGCCAAAAATGCTCGATGCAATTATGTTGTAACAGGCAGTGTACAATTTGCGACCATGAACGCCTTGGATGAAAGTTCAGAAAAGTACAAATGCCAGTTGAGAATGAGAGGAATTTTCAAATTTAACCTTTCTTGCTGTTCTCGGTCAAATTTTTTTCGTTTCATTTTTTTCAAGTCGGAAAATTGGAATAAAAATGAATAAATAAAATCCAGTTTTTATATTCAAATGCTAAATACCATCATCTGAGGTCGGCAAAATCATATCGTACGATTTGAAGGAGGCGCATTCATAAAGGAAGTGAACATGCGGAATGTAACATTTGAATTTGCTAATTGCCTAAATGCTGCTTTTTCCGACCATTCGATGAAAACACAAAGGTCATTTTGCAATAGGTGGAATTAGATAACGTGCTGGCACAGCGGGCGGCGGTTTTTTTAGTTACCTGCGAATAGCTTCCACATGACGGATCATTTGTCAGCAGCATCATTCATAAAGAATGCGAAGAGCTGATTAATAAGAACGCCTTCCTGTGGTATCTGGCTGACTATATCATAATTTTTAGACAGCAAATCACCGGTCTTTATCCCCAGTTATCTGCCAAAGAAAGAAGGTTCCACTCATTTAACTAACAACCCGACCACATCATACACATTGAATAAGTGAAGAATCTCTTGGTGGCTTAAAACATCGAGCCTTTGGGGGCCATCGATACTCTTTTCATTCAACGTCAACATCTATTCACTCAAAGGTGACAGTAGTTCTGAGGTGACTGAGAGTGCTGGCAAAAATTCGCATTTTCAGTTACCATATGCTCAAGGATGGAGTTGCTGATAATCACTCCTTTCATCTTATATGCAGAGGGCGCAAGGTTAACAAGTGTTCTGCTCTTCGGAGACTTTTTATTCAAAACAGCATTTAACACAGCGGATTTTTAGAATGGGTGCATTGACCTACATGAATGGTTCTGCAAGAGAGTGCGACAGAGATTTCACTCTAGACTTGATAAACTATAGCAGTTTTTCGAGATGAAGGAATTGAATACCATAAATGCTTCATAGAAAGCAGACACTTCTGACAAATTTCAGTGATCAAAAAAGTGAAGGCAGTAATACTCGATACCTGCGAGATCAAAAAAAAAATTGATCAACCGTAGCATGCTACTGTATCTACTATTCTACGTCAGTTATACTTACGTAAATTTCCGCGATGACTTGACCTAACCTCAAAGAAATTCTGGCGTAATCACTTGCTGAAAAGCTCACGTTATCTCTGTCATCGTTTAAAGGAGTGGCGTCACTGTTATATAACAATTGGAGTATGCTGCCCCATGACAGGAAAAATGCCGAATGCAAAACACCGATTTGTCAAAATACCGAATGTAAAACGCAGTGTTGCCAAAATATTGTCTCACTAGTGGAAGGCGCATTTGTAGAAAAAATCTATGAAACGGAGTGAAGGCAGAGTTAGTTAATCGATTGCGAAATACTCATATGCCTTCGCATTAATATAAAAATTGCCACGACTAGCAATCGGATTCGCTGAATGCAACCATGACCGAACAAGGTGCGAACTTATGCCTCCGAACCAATTGCATGAATAGAGATAACAATTGGAAAAGGTAGTTAACAATGTCCAAAATTCAGAACCGTTGCGGTTAATTCAGATCAGAAACTTTACCACCGCTTTATTTTATCTTCGTTCATCCTCCTCAGACATATTTTGTTAACTTTGCTTTAAAATATATTTTTCAGTAGAAAGGTCAGCGCTTTGGGAAGTCGGCATTTTCGCAGTCGACGTTATGCACATACCCCCTTCCCTCATGCCTAGTTGCAGTAATCAGATTGATCAAGCGAATCCATCAAAAAATGTTTCAAGCAAACAATTCGAGTTCGCAAAGTCATTTCTTTGCATGATTAAAATCGCGCATTACAATGATGAGCTTATATTACCATGGTTGACGTGCTGAAACTAGCAATGAGCCAACGAGTTTTTTAGTATGGTAACCGAATGGATCTGGGAAACGATAACCTAAAATTATGCGGAATCTTACCTTCTAAGTATTAAATTTTGAAAGTGTTTTCGCGACTGAACGGTCAACTTGAACGTTGGTGTGATTGGTTAGCCTATAATACAAAATGATCTGCCCCATGCTTTTCCTGTTAATGAGTATTTTTTGGTGGGTATCATCTTTGTTGCCTTTGAAAAGTCAAACATCTAGATCAAAAAGACAACGGAAAATGTGCCTGAGATGCGCTCAACACCTTTCCGGCGATAAACAATGACCTCCTGAAATATGGCTTCAGGGAGTATACTAATATTTCTGTTAGCGAGCATTTTCTTTACCGTCCGAAAGCCTAAGGCTGATGTGGATCTATGGCGCTCAAAATCTACATTATGCTACCGTACCTTTCAACCGCCGCAAATCAACAAGTTCCCTCAGCTTTCAGACGCCACCGGTACCTGTGGCCCCAACTTTAAGTTTTAGTGCCGCGTTTGTGGCCAATATATGTAGGTACAACTACACTTTTTGCTATTTCTGCCATTCCAGACCTCTACAATCTCGAAAGTGAAGCATGTACGCATTGCAGTTCCGTTCAGAAACGAACTGCAGTGCAGACTGCACAGCCTCGGTTAATATACGGTGGACGCAAATTTTACATGCGCAGTCGATCTACATTTACCTTTATGATGGCTTTTATCGGTGCGTTACTAGTTATGTGCAGTTTACTTTAGTATGGTAACGCGTGCTACATTAGCTATAGAGTTACGGCATTGTTTGGCGCCGTACGATAGAAAGACAGCTATACAAATAAAGTAAACTAGACCCATAGTGGCTTTACAAACATACGGGTTGCAAGCATAACGAGGTGGATAAAGCAAGCGATATGCACAATCTGCAAGCATATTAAGCGTCACATTTCCCTACTTATTCCAGCTCAGCAAATCGAATTGCGCCTATAAACTTAGCAAAGAAACCATCTCGCTGATCGCCGCCTCTCGCGATCTGGAAGCATTGGGAAGGTTATAACACTTCTTTCATGGGGCTGAATAAAATGAGAAAAGTTGACACAGAGGAACACGACGGATGTGGAAGGATTAATGAAAGTCGTTATCATGAAGAAAGAACTAAAACCTCAGCGGATTTTAACCATTTCAAGAGAAAATAGAACTTTAAAAACTGGTCGAAAATATGACCTACACTTCATCAAACAGCGCAAACAAACGTGAAAACTATCAAACTATTCAATGCAAACACGACAATAACTTCATTTTTCATTTTGTTGCAAATGATTGCTTGGCGAAATGTTCGACGGGATGATTTAGGAAAAAACATGCGCAGCATGAGAGTGGCAATGATCATTTCCGAATGAGTTGTAGGAAAAACGACTCGCCCTTATACACATAATTGCTTCCATGGAGGCGATCGCGGTGCACCGGAACGGTTCCACGTCAGCTTCCGACGCGACATATTATGTACAATGACATGCTATCCTATACTTATACATGTACAGGTTTAGAACCATACATGTATAAGGCCAGCATCATTGACCCCTCAACTAACATTTTTCTTCCATGAGATCTCACGATCTATCCCTGGCGGCAACGCTTTGTTTTGCTAGCCTGTTATATTTCCCTTTCTCTCCAATTCCAAACAATAGAACAGACTGCAGTATGAATGAAGTTGTTATCAACTTCAGCAACAGGTGTTTCACGCGAGCAAAAGTATAAACCCTTAGCAAATACGTCAAATAATTAAGAAACAATAAAGCAAGATAGAGTGACTGACAAAATATATATATTTGTCCAATGAGATCTTTCAAACGAACTGGCTGCATTAATTTTTAAACAAAGCAACGGACCAATGCATCTAAAGAATAACCTGCAATATTGGTGCTTAGTAAAGGACTCAATTTAAAACTCCACTTTATCCAAAACGGGCGATCCATCTGCGGTATGAGTTACTCATATAATCTTTGTCCAGGTGTATAAAAATATGCACGCATAATCCCTGCGACACATTCAGAAATCGACATTGGAAGCACTAGATAAAGTGTCATATGAAAATGGATTTAAGAGATGGAGCAAATTATGAATATCAAACTTTTGTTCTAAATCTTACTTTGTTTGCTCACGAATTTTAACTACTGAGCTTTGCATGCGGGCATTGCACCACCTGAACATCAAATATACAATAATACATATTTGGCTAAATTGAATGATTCAAGAAGCGAAAAATATTATTTGTATGGAACGGTAAGAGTGACCTTCACAATGAGATTCTCGAGAAAAGAATGCCGATAGATATGTCGCGTAAAAGAATGGAACGCAAGGAATGCGACGGCTTCGATGCGTGAACGGCGTTCATCAAAAACAAATGTGACGATGGTTTTTGGGAGAATCGTTTTAAAATTTGTCATGATCGGCAAAAATATGGGGAAAGACCAAGAGGAATCAAAATATAATTTGTTCCAACTTTTTTCAAAAGGAGTTCTCGTTCCACCTCAAGTTCAAATACGCCATCGGGTTTTTTTAATGAATTCAAAAAATATTTCTGCTATTTCTTAGATGAGTATTTTTTTTCCAGTTTTTCATTTCATTTTTTTATTTCACAAGGGTTTCCTATTAAAAATAACCCACCTGTTCAAGGAAACTGCACAGGAAATAAACAAAAAAGAATGCGAAATTGAGAATAACTCGAAGTTCGGGTGACCCGTTGCGTTTGAAAGCAACTAAGATGATCTTATACGTTAAGTAACACTACTGAACATGAACCAGTTTGCAGTCAAATGTAGCTCCTTAGAGAAAAAAAACTGGGAAATCGAAGCAAAGCGGTTGGATCGATTGACGTTTCAACATCCTTAGTCATCTGACCAACGCTTTCACAGGTTGTCAATACCAGCAAAATACTCTCACATATTTTACCCGGCCCTAATTCCCATACAAACACTCTAGAAAGGTCGATATAAGCACCCCGATCGGCGAAAAACATACGCAAATTTTTGATGTTTTAAAATACCTACATCTCATTTCCAAAGTAATGCGTCAGTATGAAATATGGCATGTGTGGCTCCACGGCCTATATTGCAACTAGAAAATTTCGCAACTCTGGAGTTGCCCTTCCCAAGTTGAAACCACCAGACATATATGGACGCACACTTACGTGTAGACACAACATCGCTATGTTGAGCATTTGCAAAAGGAAAGATTCTTCTGCACTGCACCGGACGCAAGATTTTATCAGGCAACAACGCTGCTAAGGAATACACTTTTGTGAGATAGCATTTTGGTTGCCAATTTGCACCATATTAGTAGGCACATCTTGTCCCTCTTTGAAGGCATGCTCTATAACTCCAAAATGCTCGCAACCTCTGACATTCAGCACCCTTAGAAGTGGCAGGTCGATTCTCAAAAACCACCATTGGTTCACTAATGCCGAAAACTACTTTATCGTCAGAAAATGTGGCATCAAAGCAAGTTAACGTACTTAGATTGAGGAAGCTTGCAAAAGAGCATAAAACTGTCGGTGTAATAGGTAGTCTGACATGATACAGAACCATGCATTTCAACTGAAACGAGCAACCGATTATCCAATACTTCAAAGAATGCGACGTACTGTGAAGAAGGAAGCTCCTACTTCTTTGTTCCAGTGAAACAAATTCATCAAAGAAGAGAAGGGTTCACAAGGCCTGGAAGCTAGACAAAAAACAAAAATGGAAATGAATTGGTCACTCTGCAAGCCACGCTAGGCACCATAACTGAGAGAAGAAATGAAGCGAAAATTACAAAGTCAATGGAAGTTTTACACGGCTTTCAACCAAGCAACGCATCAGCACAAGCAAGAGGTAGAAAGATGAGCAATATTATGAAAGAAGGGGTGAGGGAATTGCACAGATTAAAGAGAGTAATGGAAACTTGCATCTGAAAGAATGATCGAGGCATTATAAAAATCGAAAAATAGACCGCTCTCATGCATCATACTGATTCAAACAATAACATTGCCACTTTAACGCAAAAAGAAGTTAATAAGCCGAGCTTATAATGTATAGTTACTCTTAATTAAGAATTCGTATTTCGATCGACGTAGCTCGTATTTAAAGACTGCAGCTGCAATTTTTTTCGGGAATTGCAATTGCAGTCTTTAAATACGACCTCAGAGCTGAGACGATAATCAGGAACTTGCAGCATAAACTCAACAAGTTATCGAGTAGTCAGCGGGTCAAGGTTATTCTCGGTTTCTGAATCTTTCTCCAGTGGAGAATTGCACCGGACGCACATTGTTAATCTGAATTCCCCTCCATTCTCAAATGGTTGTTTCTGAAGTCAAGATGATCAGACAAACACGCAGGGAGAGAGAGAAAGAAAGAAAGTATAACACCCTTTACATTGTAGCACAAGCGAACATCAAATGCTATACCAGTAAAGCGACAAGAAGAAGGTGGGGAGATTGGATCAACGTAAGCAAGAGAAGAGGTGCGGTGCCAAACACAGACGCTATCGAAACCGCACTTAAAACTCGATTACGCACTTCCGTTCACATAAATCAACAAAACAAATTTGTCTGCGATCATTGCACACATATGCAATTTTCATAATTATATTGTTCACACGAACTACACCTATTTTTACTCCTCCTCTCATTTTATTTTCCACTTTCTTGCAAGTTTCATTTTTTAACCGCACCCACTACTTATATTTTTTGTTTCGCATTTTGGCGCTTTCTCTTTATATCCTCTCTCACAATTTTTTTAGGCATTTCTATGCGCTAGTCATCCGACGTGTATCTACGTTTTTCTTCTCTTACTTGTTTCTTCATTCCTTCCATATTTCTTCTATGTTTTCCACAAAGGCTGATTTCTGTTCCGTTTATGTTCCTCCTACATGGAAATTTCAATGAATGAAACATTTTTTTTCTTTCTTCATTTTGCCTGGCTTTCTGCGCAGCTGAAGCGTTTTAATCTGAATTTCAAAGATAGAACCCATAATCTGTTCGAAGTTTCAGTAAACTTCCCAGCATTGATGGACACTTATCGAACAAATACTATTCCTTAAACATCTTTTGTGGCAATTATGTTGTACACGAAATAAGGATGATTTCCATTACCCCACAGTATTACTGTCAGCACTTTAACGCAAATTTCAAGAGGCGCGAAAACAGTCGCACAATTTTTGGTTGAGCGTTAGCAGCCCTTGATCAAGTGCAGAAGCGTGCTAAAAGCGGTATCACGACATCCGCTTTTGTGCTTCGCCAACCTGACCAGGCCGTTTAACAAATTATCTGCGAATGATGAAATATGCACGAGTATGCCCTCCTATGAATCAACCATTCGAACAAATATTTTACAAAGAGCTCGCTTTTATGTGACTTGGCGTTTTTGTTTTCCAAAAACACAATGAAATCAATTCAAAATATTACGTTAAAAATATTTATAAAATGAGGCAAAATTTACTGCATCCATAACTTCAATCACAGTCATAGATCAACCTGAAATATGACGTAAGAGGTCATGCATTGGCGAGTATCACATTCACCAGATTTAATAATATTAGACCTCCGAGTTAAAATTACCAGGCATACAGGCATATACAAACATGCACATATGCATATTAATGGACAAACATACGCACAGATAGGACGCTATCGAAATGCGCATTGCAAATACAAATTTGGAAAAACGCAAGGATGTGCGAAACGTGTATCAATGCGCGTCTAAAATTTCTTCCGTCAGTGTGGAATTTACTGTGCTGATCTAGTGCATCAGGAAGTGTGTCGAAGCTCGCAAGTTTGCATTTCACAGGATTTGCAATCGAACATTGCAATAAAAATTTCAAGAAATCGAAAATACAAATGATCACTGGGATGTTGTTCAAAAGCGCAAAAAAGGCATTAAGAATTACCTAACAAGTGGTAAGATAAAGGAAAGGACTGACAGGATGTTCGTTCCTGCAATATTCCATCCCTTTCCTTGTCAAATCGATGTGCGTCATAGGCTGCCAAACAAAAGTAAATTTTCAAATCATTCCAGTGTCTACAGATGACGTGACCGAATGAAATTCAAGGTTCATATATGATTCAGGTAATATCCATGAAATTTCTTACCTGCAGCTTTAATGATTATTGAGTTGAAACTGCCGCACAGCCAGACAGACAGATCTACGCAAACACGATGAAGTTCAACGGTGCATATGTTCGTAGCGAATATTTACGTGGCAATATGATTAAGCAAAAAGCACGCTTTGTTAATGGAAGTTTACCAGAGCGCATGAAAGCATGTGAATGAGTGCTCTTATGCGTACACCTGTCCGCCCGTTTGTGTTATCGTGTTGTTTTTTTTTGTCTTTCTAATGGTCTCAAATTGTGCCCCGATAACTCAAAGTTCTGAATTTTATGGTATAACATACATCTCGGACATAAGCATATCAAAATTCCTGTGCAATCTCTTCACTTCTTGGTTCACTGGAAACTTCAAGTTACGCGCTCTTGCACAATGGCATATGCTTTTTTGATCATTATACGACAACAGCAATATAGGAAGGAATGCTTGCGCTTTATATTCCTCTCGCTTCAATTTTTAATAAAATGATTCAAAAAAATACAGTGGATATTTCAGTTTCACCACATAACCCTAAGTAATATACTTGCATTTCAAGTACGCAAATAAAACCTATTGACAAAAATAGCAATTAAATATCATAGCGCCAGCCAATGTTTATACATCAAAATACTAAGCATTAGAAGACAAAGCGAAACTTTCAACATCCCTTTCGCTAATCTGCAGAATGAAGCTACAATGTATTCATTTAAAGAAGCTGAACAAGCTGATGCATAAGTAGGAAACAAGGAACAGACTCATTCAACTGGAATTCTCATCAACTCGCATTAAGTGTTTTTTAAACTACTGCTACACTTCTGCAGCGATAAACTTCTTTGAAACATCGCCACCAAAATTGGAAAATTTCCATCATTTACTGCATTATAACAATGTTCGGAAGGACTAGTCATCGAAAGGTAAAAAACTGTTGCAGTATACAACAGTCGTATGTTATTATAACAAGAACAACAACGAGAACGACAACTTTCCCTGATTCTCGATGAAGGAAACATCACTTTCAAAGTAACACATTTGTTAAGCTTAACCAAGATTTCCTGATGCGACCAGCGAATCGGGGAGTACGTTTGATGAAGGAACTGTCATTGATATATTCGAAGATAGTATAAAGATAACGTAAGATCTTCATCGAGGACAGGAGTGGTATAGATGCGTCGACGTTGTGGCCAATACTGAATGCAAGGATTCACGCAAAATGTTAGCGTACGCCTATTTTACACAAGCAAGCGTTGGTGTGCACCTCTCTCACATCCACCAACGATGCATCACTTCACAAGAGGCCATTCGTCAAAGCCGCTCCGAGAACACACCCTTCCCACGTAATTCTGTACTCGTTTCCTAATCAAATGCATTCCACTTCATCAACCCTTCCCCCGCCAATTGGTAACCCTCCCTTATCTCTATTTCCATCTGCTCCTCCCTCATGCACAATATGAAAGAAAAGATATTTCACAAAGAAATGCGACAGCAAATGGGAAATGTGGAATCGGAAGTCCACAGATCGTCGAATATTTCGACATCAAATCGAAAAAAAAACTTTCACAAATGTTTCAAAACTTCAACGCAACTGAAATAAATCATAAAATCTGAAATAGGCAATCGTAATACTTTGCAATTTCTCAAGATGGAGAGAGGCAAAGGAACATGGTAAACGAAGCATCCATAGTTGCCAACAGCTTGAACACTGCCATTCCTTCCGTCTACCTACGCATCACTCTAATATGCTTGTTCAACTCATATTCTCTGTAGTGTGTAAATATCGAACAGTTTAACTAGTCGATTTCGATATTATTAAACAGATAAACCTTATTTAGAGCATGAAATTAAGGAAAGTTTGAATACAACAATTTCGAAGTAACTTACTATATGTTCCATGAGTTTTAATTAATATTCGTTTTTGCTGCGATGTCTTATTCGTTCGTTAAAATGAAAGAACGATGAAACATTTCTTGAGCATTCTGCCAACAGAAACTGTTGGAAAATTCATTGCCAATCTATAAAAACTGTAGCGATGATGACCGAAACATCCGACATATACCTTCAACGATTTAATTGCAACAATTGTTGCAATTAAAATTCGTATTCCCCATCCTAAACCATTGAATTCAACTTTATCAATAGGACTGACAACGAAACAAAAATTGGATAAGCGATGAAATTGCAACAGAAAAATGACTCGTCCAATGACGATAATCAGCCGAAGTCGAATTATTTCCGATATCAGAAAATATGCTAAAAAATAAGCACTCAGTTCAGATCACAATCGACTGTTTCGAGGGCTCATCATGCAGAAGTGAAATATGACAGAAGTATAACGGGTCACAACTAAAACCAAAATGAATCCTCGAGAATAAGACTAGTGAATATTTCAATGAAATGAAGATACTCAGAGGTAATTGCATGTACTCGCTCTTTCTGGTAAATGCTGCTGTGTTGCTTCAAAGTAATATTTTTTACACTGTGTTGTGTAAAAAAAACCTTTTTTTTTCATAAATTCATTTGTAATCAATAAATGCCCTTTACCTATCGCTGAAAAAAACGCACTCTTATTAACGTTAAATTGTTTAATGAACACATTCGAAGAATGATTACTTTAAGAAAAAGGTTTTTCTCGAATTATCCTTAGAAAAAAAGAGTAGGTAGGGTGCAGAACACAGTATTTGCTATTGCTGAGGTGGATCACATGGAGAAGGACGGATGACGCGAACGTTATGAAAGAATGTTGCACTCAAAATGAGAAAGCGCCCAACAGCGCCATCGAAATAGCAGAAAAAGGTTCTGATTGGAATATTTCTGATGTACCAGTGATGATCGCACTCTTCTAATGAAAGCTCAACGCCCATACTTCTTCCAAGATTTGCGGGATGGATCCTTGTAAATGAAGGAAAATACCTCAAAAGAATCACACCTCATCGACGGATTATAGATTTTGGCGCATATACCCATGCACGTACATATGCGAGTACGTATGCATGTGTGAGCGCGTATGCAAATACGTGTGATGAGTGTGAACTTGAACATGTAGGTGTATGTAGGTATATGCGTGTACGCAAGTGTGTGGATGTGCGTCTACCATCTTGCAAACTTGAAACAAATCTGAGATCGTCTATTAAATCAAGCTCTTTTCTGTGCGCATGCATACGTTGTCGGTCCGCAAGTTCGAACTTGAGGATCACTCAAGGTGAGCCTGCAAAATCTGAGGTGCATTATGCACGCGACAAGCTGTCCTTCTATATCATTCTTTTCGTTCTCCGAGAGCCTGAGACAGAAATTCCAGGCGCTCAAATCTGCCAAAAACTGCTTGCATTGCACATCGGCTGGCTCAGGAAAAAAAACGTCATTTCAGAGGAACCTCATAACCACCAGGATTCGTTTATAATTTATTTCGATGTTGTTGTACTGTTTTTTTGGTAACCTAGGAAATTGAACAGTTAAAGTGAGTGGGAAATAAAAATGCGTATCATAGCAGCTCTTCTAGTGCACTTCTCCAGTTACTAGAATAGAAGACTGCCAATGAACCAGCGAGGGTTTGGCAGGGTAAATTGAGCTACTGGGCTACAAAACTTTCTAGACAGCTTTCTGATGAGTAGACCATGCTAGTGACACCACTAATAAGGTATTTGGATATTGTATAAAAAATACAAACCGTTTACACTAGCGACTTTCCTTTAATTAAACACATCATTCACCTATGTATCAAGCCAGATGTGTTTCAATTATGTGCATCAAAGGGATGATTACGATTTTCGCTTTTATGTCATGTGAATCTCTGCTGAAAATCGTTTACGCTTGAACGCTTGAGAGAAAAAAAAAGTTGCCATAAAAAAAAAGAAGCATGTTGTTCAGCAGCAAACAGTAAAACGCAAATATTCTCGTAAACAAATCCATCGTAAATGTTATATCTTCTGAATCATTTCGTTATTCGCCAACAAACTATGATATGCGTTCATGCAATACTACATAGCACAATAGAAATATTTTGTTATTTTCATATCATTTCAAATCGTTTGGCTGCAAAAGAAATGCAAATAACGCATTGAATGCCACTCTAGAATCGATTAGAGCTCTTGTCTCATGAAGGAAAAAAAGAACTTACAATTTTACAAGGAAAGAACTTACAAGGAAAAAAGAACTTTAAACTTTCAAATAGAGCAAAAACGATACAGCAAAAAATATGCAATTGAAGTAATAGCTGATAAACTCAAATATATCTGCACCATTGCAGAACTTTCTAAGTGATAATAGCAGCAAGACTCAATAGCAGGCAAACATATATTATGCACTCAAAATGTATATCGCTTTTCTCAATCTGTCGCGTGATCAGTGTTTTGCTATCAGCATACATTCATAAGAGCAGCTAGTTATACAAACTGACAAATGCTGCTAATGAGGGTTTTCATTTTGTCCAGTTTACGAAAAACCTCAAAGTTCTATTGAAATTGGGGACATAGCATATGTCCACAATTCTACAACTGATTAATGCTTGACATAACTCCTACTCTATTATAATTTTGCGAACATATTTTCAGTTAATTAACACTCTCATCGACTCTAAACTAAGTAAACAATGTGAATCAATGGAGATATCCGAAATCTTTACCTTCTACTCATTTCTTATCAAGCTGGATTGAAAGTGATATAAGCAGATTAATTTGGGATTAATGAAGTTATCTAAGTTGACAGTAGAGATTGCAAATGTTTTACAATAACGATGCATTTTTATAAAGCAAACAGAAAACATGCATTTTTGGAAGGTATAATTAAGATGCAGTCTTCCATTCCATGTAGTCTCGAAAATGAAATAAATTTTTTCCACTTCAAGGAAAATTTTATCAGCGGGGGCTATGATACTACACGAAACTTGGCTCTATGCACATATCAATATCACCAACTTGAAAAATTTAACTTGTCTCTCTTCGGTTAATATAATTATCGCTTTTCTTCCTCTCTCAGTACCAATATATTTCGAGCCAATGACCATACTTAGAGCTATTTTGTCAATATGACCTCAGCGAAGATTTTTCATAACGCACATGCTCGAATTTCATACAATTTTATGAATAGTCAAAAACTCAAGCGACACTAAACCTGCCTATGTAAACCTCTAAACTATTCGCAAGGAGTACACGACGAATTCATGGATCCCGACCGGTATAAACGGTAAGTTTCGTATGAAAACATATGACACCGCAGTGTGACAGTGTTTTTATATGATAAGCAGAAACAGCGAGAACCTCATGTTCGTATGTAGGCACATGTGTGTGGATATGATTTTTAATTAGTGATTCATAAATGCGACAGGAACGAAAATCAGCGGATATACTCTACATCGAGGGTTGCTTTAAATCTCAAAGTTCCTTACGCCTCACTATTCGACCCAAAGTTTATTGGCACTGAATATATTAGCATTTAGGCGCAAATTTTTCTCTTTTTTCTCAGTAATATACCTTCCACATAACCAATCGACCAGACTGGTGTTACGCAAAATTTGTGTCATAATGGCTCATTTGATTTGCTTCTTTTTTGTTGGTAATGTTAGCATAAGCAACACACTAACTCCCACCACTAGAATATTGATATAAAGCAGGAATTTCCATGAGTATACGGTAAAATATATAAGCTGATTTACTTATTATCCGGATCCCATGAGAAAAGACAACATAAACGATTACAAGAGTCTATCGCTTAGGAATGTAGACACAAAATAAGCACTTGTGTCAGAATCGACAGCACCTTGGAAAGCGCATAATTGTGAGAGTAGTTCAATGTAGGTCACTGAGCAATCATTGCTTAAAATTGAATTATTATATTAAATATGTTACTTGTTAATAACAATCAAATAAATATGCAATTATACAATGATTAATTCCAGTGCAAAGTTAATTTGCTGTTCGGAAAGGTGCATCAGCACAGGTATACTTTTTCTCAACGTCGCATTGTACACTAATACTTCCGATGTGCTGGTTAGGTCGATTTTGCAACGCAACGAGCAGTTTATTTTGCGAGTTATAAGAGCAGACATATTGCAGACAAGAGAACACCTAGCCAAGTTTTTGTTGAAGTTTGATGCTCTTGCTAGACGGAATCAAAAAAATCGCATACTGCTTGACGAATGTACTTTACGAGCCTAAGCGAAAAAAAAAAAACATTTCCAAGATGTGTAAACCTCACGTGTGCTTCCAAGTTCAAGCGGAAGCTCCATTCTTCTAGATGAGTGCACAAAGTTTTGTATCATTGTGCCGTGTTCAGAAGAGCACTCGAAACAAAATCGCTAGAGGCAGCCGTTTTTCTACAAATCAAAAAAGTTTCTTTCAAAAATGTTGCTCCCGTAACTCTATGAATTGTCTATCGCAAATTACGTTTCTTAAAAATCAGTGGCTATAATTTAAAGCCTCTACAAGTTTGCATCACATGTACATGCAGTATGATGAGGAAACGAACAGAAGTTTATGAAGCAAAAAAAAAAAAAAAAAAAAACGCTTACTTATGAGATATACATTAAATTGCAACATACTATTCTCTAGGTTATTTGTCACAAAAATTATCTCTTACTGGGAAAGAAGAAAATTGCATGAAGGAGAAAATGAAAAACAACTGTATAATGATGTCTTGTTCGTCAAAGATATGCTAATTCTTTCTAGGTCAGGTATGTCATGGTTTATTGACTTTAGAAGCTATTAGATGATAATGGAGCATTGCAAACTTATAAAATTCACAGCAACTAAGAAAATCGCAAATTTCAGCACCATTTGCTCCGCATCACCGAACGAATTTTTGTCGTTATTGAGAATCAAACGATTCCAAAATATTAGCTGTATATCACATCGACTTACCGCACAGCATGAAATGAGACACTGGGAACACTGGATCTCGAAAAAACTTAGCAAAAGATTCGCAACAAAAAATGAAACTAGAACTACAAGTTCCTAGTTATTTATCTCTAAGGAGGAAGTGAAGGGGAAAATTGTTTTAAAAAAGTTTGGAATATTGTGTAGACCCTGTTTGCGATATGCACAGAAAGCCAACCGAATAGGACGCTGTTTCCGTTCGTGAACAATTTTCATTGCATGTGATGAATAACGCACTACTTGTGGTTAAATTGTGCACAGGATATGAAGTAGGTGACACTTCAAGGTAATGCGCCAACCGGTACGTTGGATGCGCGCATTTGCATCCGACAGCAGATTATATGTGACTAAAATTGCTCGGGTTAGTTTGAAGCAAATACTGGTGGACATTCCCATCTGAATGTCCCATGGAATCAATCCTAGGCACTCTGGCAGTAAAATTCTGCTCCGAGTTAAACTATCTGGATTTGCGTTTAACCTCAAGGAGGGCAAAAAAGTGAAACGATTTGCGAAAGCAAATACTTCAGCGTATTCAGGAAATGGGCCACAAAGTAAAAATTTCTTCGTGAACTAGTGCTTGCTTGATTTGCATTAAGAAAATTTTCTCTAAAATCGAAACCAAAATCACAAAAAATCTCCAACCCAGACTGGAATTTTAGTAAAACCTTAACACAAGCACACATCAAAAACATAAAACCGGAAATACAACTAGAAACCAACGAAATTTCGAAAACTGGTGCGCCCTTTATGAATACCTTTCAAAATTTCATAATTGCAACCACTGAAGAGGCATTCACTTGCGGGAAAACGTTCACTTTCATGCTCCTTTCTGAATATGCGCTGCATATTTACACATTATTAAGCGCATAATTCATAACTTATTGCACAGTGTACTTTGTTGCTATTGCGGATACCTATTAATTAGGTCTCGGAACCGTTGAGGTCCCAGGTATCAGTTTATCTTGAGATGCTTCCACATGACTGGTTCATAGTGGAAAACATCGAGATTTTTCGAATGGAAGTTATTATAGTGAATGGAAACAAAACTGCAGAAAGAGACATAGGATGCCGTCGGCAAAAGCATTTTCCAGGCCAACGATTCAAATTAAAAACGATCACAAAAAGTGAAAACATTTCTGCAAGAGGCACACCCTCAATATGAGACGATGAAAAGCAAATTCGCACTGGGTTCAATAATCTGTATCACTAAATAATACTGTAGGCGAACTGCACATGTATTTCAATTCAAACTGGTTTAACTATCGCTTCGATGCAATTGGTTAAAGTAGCATTTCGAAATGCTTTCACTTCAACAATCTCCTATACGCTCAATTATGAGTGATGGTTGAAGAAATGATTATCTGGCCATGGTTGAAGAAATGATTATTTGGCCAAGAAACGGTTATTTGGCCATGGAATACGAGAAAGTTTTCTACCTGGATCCTCCTTTCTTCCTAAAACCTATACTGTTTGCAGCGAGGATTATTTGGTTCGACTCTACTCCATGACATTCGTAATAGCCGATAGCAGAATGTCATTGAATATTTCAAATGTGAATCCAACATGCTAATTTTAAAATTCGAAATATTGTTGACTTCCTTATTGGCTGGCGATTCCAAATCTACATTATCTACCCGTAATAATCAACAAGAAATATGAATTTCTCAAAGAATGCCCTTAAGAAACAAGCGAATGTTAAATTAAATTATAGATTCGTTTAGTGGGCATATGATGGCAGCAGCATTATTAGAGTGGCCAACTAGAATACCTAGCATATTCAAGAGAATTTCCATTCATTTATCTAGTAAGCCGATTCTTCATTGCGATGTATAGGTCACGTGAATATGGAAGGTATTTCCTTCACTTTTACCTTTTTCTATAAAGTTCAGTCAGAATCGCTTGATAAGACCAGCAGGCATTTGTTGCTGAGTTCTTTCGATCCGGAATAAGTGCTAAGTTTACGATCACTTCTAACACGTACTTTAATTATTTGGAAAAGTATGCTTCATTATCATTATAGAGCAGTTTTCGACGTAAAACGCTTTGCTCGATAGTTTTTGAAGAGGTGGCGGCAGAAGTGCTTTAAAAAAATGGATGAGCAACTGGCGCAATCAAGAAGTCTAATCGAGAAACCCCAACTTTACCAAACCAGAAAACCACCGGTATTTCTCATCAACAATCTGCTAAGCAAAAAACCGGAGGGACGGTGCAAAACCCAAATAGTCCCAAATTATACGATTCTCTAGGTGCATTTAGTGACTATAAGAGAGTCCATGGATCATCCTGAAAGTCTGTAATAAAGAGCGCCGAACTATTATGTTATACAGAGGAAATTTCATAACACAAAGGAAACTCTGCCTACGCGTTTCAGCATTGGAAACTACCGATACAGAGATATACACATATGCACGGGCGCACACTACATACGCACAGACGACACACACAGACGCGCAAATGTGGATTTAGCATAATCAACTTTGCAAAGGAAAAACTGCAGTAGTGCGCAGAAGTACGGAATTACTGAAAACATCTATTTTTGCAAGATAATCAACAGTTGCTTTGCACATATATAGCGCTTCACATCTTGTTTCCCGTTTTAAAATCTCATCTTCCACTAAAAAAATTGTCTTAGTATGATTATTCAGTAAGCTAGTAAATAAATCGATCAGTTAAAACTTTTCTATCAAGCATTTAGACGAGAGACCGCATACAGCGATATCAAAGAAGCAACAAGTGGGAAAGGCATAAGCTATTCTTTGTAAACAACCGAAGAACGCTAAATCAAGAGATCAACACCACAGGAAATTGCAGTGCCAACGATACAGAGCTGTTCTTTGTTTTGAATGAAGCATCATGTGCCGACATGACGAAGTGTAAAGGTGTAGCTATGCCATTGTCGAGAGAAAAAGCTGCCTTCATTGAAGATAAAATTCAAATAAAAGTTTGTTTTTTATATGACCTCGAGAATCTTTTCAATTTCCAGCGAATTGTTTGCGCCATTTCGAGCGACATGTAAGGTATGTCACTGCATTCCAAAGCCAAAATAGTTCATATTTATATGTTTTTGCAAATGTGCATCATTGAAAAGGTCGCGTTTGTTGGAAATTTGTGTGTGCGCGCATGTCCGCCCGCTAGTTATAACGCCTATATGCATGAGTTTGCTTCGGTCTACCCTTACCAGCAATTCCTTTATTCACATACTTCAGAACATGAGTTCACTCGGTTTCACTCAATTACACAGGATGATGTGAAGTCTTTCGTTTCAAACAATCATTCCGGTCTTTACAACATGGCGTTCATGTGCTTTCTGATTCGTCAAATTCTTGTCTATCTATGCGTCGCATCTTTTGAGAACGGAGATAGTGCTGTGAAATATAAACAAATGCAATGGTATTAATGCATATAGGCGAACTATAGTGGGAGACGATGAGGCATTGCATTTGAAGAGTAGCATGGAATCCGGTAGTTACTATTAGGCATTCATTACCTTAAAGGCTCACCTACACAAAGCCTAATTACTTCACTAGCCGAAGCCATCAAACTATAGTCAAAATGATTGATGAGCAAAGAATCGGTGACAGAAAGCATCTTCTAGGTGACAGCATGAAAGAAATAAAGCTGAGGACGAAACATCTGCAAATGTAGAGGCGAATGAAGCAATGTGCATTTAGTCGGTGTTTTCCAATTTAGCGGCGAATTCTTTTTGCATATTTCAAAAACGCTTTAAAGTGGATGAATGTGTTGTTGTTGGATGTGGACTGCATTGCACAAAGTGACACATCTCAATGAGTGTTTCACAAACGTTCTCCGTAATTCAATGCTTCAGTAATGACTTATTCCACTGTACACTACAACTCATCACTGATGATTAGTAAACTCTGCAGTAAATATACATTCCTCATCGCTATTCCTTCACTTCCCTCACCTCTCGTGAAGGGGAAAATTTTTCTTGCAAGAAGATAGTGAGGATGATGCGTTAAAGAATTTCTCATGGAAATTCTCCCCATTCAAGAATTCAATTTGGTGGAAGTGAAACGGTAATGCTGGTCATCGTACCACGATACCCTCCTGCTGCGTTTCCATGAATGAGATATTACAATCAAAAAAAAAAAAAACTAAATAAACTCTGCGTTTTTAAAGGAGCCGAGTTGAAGCAGGTAATGAAGATGAGGATTTGTCAACTTCCAGAACTCTTGCGTAGAATTCACTTAATTTCAAATAAACAAATATAAGACGCTCGGCCAATTAGTTAAATTGTAGTCATACAGTGATACTGAGCAGCGAATGTCTTGCAAATTTAGAGGGGGAGGGGGAGGAGATGGGATCTCATTGCTAAGATCCCAACTAACCACTATGAGTAGCAACATTCGGACCGTAGGAATTTGCTGCAATTACTTCAAGCTGCCAGTAAATTCCAGGATGTCCTTGTGTAATCGCTCACTTGGACAGTAAAATAAACTCATATACGTAGTCCATGCCAAGCAATTAGGCAGCTGAAGTCAGCATCTGCGCGATCGTCAGAATGGCACGTATTAATCTGTTCAAAACGTACCTCAGCATTCTCTAAAAATACCTGCTGCACTGATGGTTAGGGGAAGGTCCGCGATATATGTAACTCTATGCTGTATGTCAGCAATATCTTTTTTCCTTCCTTCTCCTCCCGGCTCGGGAAATTTCAAGGCCTGTTGAAAAAGCAAGATGGTACTATTTCCGAGGTGGCTGACATAAGCCACATTGCAAGGGCATTTCATAATTTGAAAGCGTCACAGCACCGTCTCAAATATTAAAAAAAAACCACAAAAGGCTCCTCGATATATGATCCTCCTTCTTTCCACACAAATTAGGACTATCACTCATCCGTTACATCAGCGAACTATGGTCGGATGCAATCCCCTCAAAAGTCTCATCTGCTAGAATTTGAATGAAAACGGCGAAAAATAAGTCAAACACGGGTGAATTCTTTTTAGAAGTTGCCACTAAAAATTCGTTCGTCGCCAACTTCATATTGTTTCATATCACTCCAGTCATTATATAACGACACTTTTAGGCATCGAAGTTAAGCCAGAGACGCACTTTACTAAAGTTATAGGAGACAGATCTTAATTATGAAAAGGTCGAGATTCAGCGGAAGAAAACGGAGTGTTTTCTAAATGATTTTCAAGGGAAAACCCCTCTCCATCCTCTTTTAGGTGTTTATTGCCAAAATGAAATCCTAGTCGCCTAAATGCAAAACACCTTAACATAAAAGTGAATTTGAAAACCTCGGTGTGTTTGATTATGTATGCAGCTATTGTAAGCAAAGTTCAACAAACAATACTTCCATATTCCAAATGTGTAGAAGAGAAAGGAACAGCGAAATGCAGATTAGGTGAGTCAGATTTCGCATGTGATGATTGAATTATTACGTTCCTTTACCTTTATTATATTTAAATTATCGTTTGCTAAACGAATAACTGGTACCATAATAATGGCACCTTATTCAACAAAAAAACTTAAAAACGTGTCACTGCATCTGAGAGATATTAGTGGAACAGCGAATGGGAATATGCATGACAGCTGACAGCTACTATATTCTTAATGCCAAAAGCAACAGCCGTCCCATAGCGATACAGTACTTCATCATGATATGCGAGTTATATCACTAACACTACTCATGAGTGCCTATTGCACAATGGATGCGCCAACCCGTAATCCGCTCGCTTATTACCGCCTTACCATGTTTATGATGGTAGTAAAGACGTATAATAGAAGCCAAAAGATGACGTTCCATGAGGGTTGCAGCGCTCCTTTGAAGTTCAAACCAAGAATTTTGCAGCATTTCATATTACGCTTATAGTTGTTGCATGTGAACGAATGAATAAACAGTAGTAACGTTTCTTTCTAGATGTTTTCCCTATCAACCACTGAAGATCACCTTTTACGGCTAAGGGTAAGATGAAACTAAAAACGCTGTTGACGTTATAAATCAGAGATATTTTCTAGACAAATCACTAGCATAACGTCGTGTATATTTTGAATTAGTGGATCACAGTGGCAACTATATGCGTTAGTTCAGACTTCATTAGGTAATGTAATTACAACAAAGCGTCATCGTTGTGATTACAAATACCATAATAAAACTACTACTATACAACGGTAAAGACAGTCACTGAAATATTACCGATGGGAGGAATCCACTCCGTATTACAAAAGAAAAAAACCAGAGAAGTGTTACTCCGAATACTGCATAATAAGCAAGACAGACCTTTATACAGCGGAGAAAGAACTGATATTTTCAAACTTATCTTGCATATGTATGAAGTCTAATTGCATTAGCTCATGTGCATTATATCCTCTGCGGAAAATTTGACTCAGAAGATATGATATCTGCGAAATTTCAATATTCAGAACATAAGTTTTCTTTTGCCATAGTACAGAGAAACTGTGAATTTTGATACGAAATTGTTTCGAATTTCTTAACCACCAGTACTACCATTACATTTTTTTAAGGTATCAAACCATTTCAAGCACAGCCACTTCAAGTCTAGTGAAAAATGCGACCTTCTCACGAAGACGGATGCAACTAATCTTTTCTCAGATTTTTTTTTCCCATTGCAAAATGCAGAAAACATTGTCTCTCATTTTCCCTAGTTCGCCTTCAAATACCTGTTCTTTTTCTTTACCACTCCCTAGCACCATATTATGTTTCCTGATGAACCTTATGCGCAATTTCGGAAGTCCGATGTTTTTAAGAAATACAGCATCTCTCTCTGATGAAGCCATCTTCCGATACCTTGCATAAGATAGAACCACCAGCACTCTACTTGAGATCATACGACATGCGCATATTCTTTATCCGTTCCCAGCAGCCCTCTGCCCGATTACAGCGCATAACAGCCGATTTGACTAAACTTCGACCAATGGGAAATAGATTTCAAAACAACAATAAAACTGTATACTACCGATTCCCTTTTCGGACCAATCACATGACTCAAAATGGAGGGATTATATGCGTGCGTTTGTGTGACAAACTGAAAGCGTTATCTGTGAGTTCACTAGCAGAACAACATCTTCAGCCAATCCACCTTTCGTAATGTAAAAGCACCAGATTTGAAGTATTGTCATGTTTAGGAAATATGGCTATAGAAAACTGACGAAGACTGCAATTCGTTCCACCCTTTCACTTTTATCAACATGACATCTAAAGCTGGACACGGAAAGGACGTGGGTCACTAATATCGCTAGTAGCATTCTTATTTACTATTGCCTTTATGATAAGTTTAAAGGGATTATTTTATCGGCAATTTACAACAAATGTGCACACAAAACTTCAGTTGTAAATAAGGGGAAGAATGTACATATTTGCAAACCCATTCAACAACGGAAAATGAATAGATTTCGCAGTAAGGATTATATGAAATCTGAGCCCTAAAGGTGCAAAAGCTGAAGCTTTCTCATGTACTGATGATGTCAAAATTTTTAGCAAGAGATATTCATTGAGGTTAAAAAAGTACTTCGATGTACTCGTTTTGTCTCGTCTAAAGGCTATTACAAAAGCAAAAAGTCCAAAGCCAAGCAAATCGGAGGAATTCCTCCTTGATGACCTCCAAGGAGGAAAAGGGAATCTCCCTCCCTTTTCCTCTCTCTCCTGGGAGAAAAAGTGAAGAAGGAGTGAGAAGGCAGAAGCACCTGCGATCAAATTTTCATGCTATGATTCAGAACGCCTGTCTGTGTTAATATGAAAAAAATATTTCACGCACACTATTTCCCATCATCAACTCTTGGATGCTGTTGATTGATGAATCGCTTATCAAGCATCTGAGCCTTTAGTGTTGCCACTAGAAAATCTGTTACATCAGTCAGTGTCTTGCGTAATGGTTCTACACGTTGTAGGAGTCATATGCTTACCTCATTTGTGGAAAACGTTTGGTTATTGCTGAACTTTTCACACCCCAATGCATATTTAAATATAAGCAATAAAAGATGCCTTTTGGATGTTGCCGCCATTCATGCTTTTGGAGTACCATTGAGCTATTCAAGAATTTTTCCTCGTCAGCTGGAATATATGAGGTCGGGATAAAAAGGATATACTTGATGTTGTTATTGCCGGTGTTACCAACAGGACTTCTATGAATGGGAAATTAACTTGTTCTCTATCTGAAATACAATTGCCGTTAGGGACGGAAGCTTTAGTAATCACTTCAAAAAAATTGCGCCGCCATCGCAACTTTTCTCTCAATGAAACGCAGTTCGGGGGTGGTTATTTGGTAAATCAGTTATGACCACATTACGAAAGTGAATTTTCTTACGAATTTTTTTCCGAATAATTGCAGCTTTCACACATTTACGGAAAATGGTGCGATCATTCAACATGGCTTGCGCTGAGATTCAGACTATACCCTTATCTTTCTTGCACCTCATTTCCTTTCAAAACTGCGAATGTCCCGCTGTTGTGAGGGAAGGGGAAAATGGCTTTTCGAAAAAATATTCCTGAACCTCCGAAAGAGACATGCTCAATCGACCGACCTTGCTCTCAGAAGCTTACATTTGCCTTTATATTTTTTCATATGATGCGCGCGCTCCCCAATTATAGCTGTCTGAAGTTTTCGATCCCTTCCCCCGCAACCCCACGTCACCTGCATAGGGACCTGAATTTGGCAGTGACTACAGAACAGCCGAACCACTAGAACAATCGGGAAGATAAGTAAATCGATAGATGGGGATGAAATATGCAGCGATGCTAAAAGACAGTTGACGAGAATGGTGGTGACTATTCCTCGCTGAGGAAAAGCAAAATGGCAGGATTGAATGCCCACGGAAGGGCTGCAACGATTATTTAGAAGCAGCGCAACCCTTTTTCATTTGACAAAGTGATTTGTCTTGTGCCCACAAATACAGCTTGCACAGACATATCATCTCAGCACACTTCCGCTTGCTCGTAAAATTAGTGCGTAAGTATTATAGCCGTGTGGAAATTGGTTCGTACGTGGTACAACAATTACAGCAAAAAAAATCTATTTTACATTTCCTTCATAAATAACAATTAATTTTTTCTTCGCGCACAATAGGTGAGGTCAGGTATCATCTTGAGCATTTGATCACTTATGCATAATAACTCTAATTAATCACATCAGGTGAGGTCTTTTATAAAATTCATCTTGAGAGAGGTACTAGTTAAAATCATTTCAATCTAAGTTGAGGCTAATTTTGACAGAGAGGAAAAGCAATTAATTAGTGTGTTAGCAGTTAAGTGTTTCTTAGTGTAGGAGGAAGCGTCGAAACAAAAAGCGATGCGCCCTATGCAAGTACGAAACGAAGATAAAGCACAACCGGAAAGAGAAAAAACACCCTCATATAACGCGAATTCCGCCGAAACATAAAGCAAAACGCAGTGAATTCATCGATGAAAAACCATAAAACGCATCTGCCATCTGTTGCCTTTCCACAAGCATCTTCTCAATATTGATTGGGGTATAGGAATTAAACTGACATTGCGATTGCAATGCAACGTTACTGTATTAGAACTAAATAAACATCAACGCTTTTTGATAAACGTCAACAATGTCCTGCTTAGATTTCTTGCCTTATAGTAAGCCCACAACGGATAAAACGCGAAATCTCCATGTAGGTAAGTACTTACGCATTATCTACAATCCACAGATCACTCATTTACAAATATTTGTGTTCAGCATTGCATTACTCAACGATTCATCGCAAAACAGTATAATTCTAGTGACAGCACTCGTCAATTATAGTAAAAGATAGGGAAATTAATGCAAGTTAGCGTCATGAATGTTTTCACATCGAAACAACAGCATGAAGAAATGTGCTTCAAGATACGACAAAATGATGTTGCAAGTTCGATCACAGTGGAGGAATGCAACGAAATCTGCTTTCAACCACATCTTTCCAGCTTGAATCAACACCGAAGAGAAACTTCACTCATTCCACATACTGATTTATGCACTGATTCATCCCTTAAAAATTCAGCCATATAGCACAAATCTACCGGGGAACGCAAAAGATAAATGAATAAATAAATAAAGAGTTAAAGTGCTTCACTGCGCAACCCATCAGAAATTCAGACGGCATACCAACAAAAGCGAATGCGCGATAGAAAGGCATGCAAACGTACAATGAAAGTAACTGTCATCGTAGAATGCCTTAAATGAGCAATTCTGAACAGTTAGCATTCACAACGATAGCCGCCAGCAAGGAATAGTGGGTAGAGCAGGCGCTATGGGTTAGAGGCCAGTCGACTGCAATCCTTTATTGCAAACAACACAGTCAAACTTCATGTGAGGTGAACATTCCGCAGTAATTTCGATCCGCAACCGCAATGATGCCGTCACATAGAAGAGATGCAATGTTGAGAGTAGTGCATATTCGCAGTTCTTTTAGTGGAAAGCGAACGACAATGACCTCGACATTCTTCACAAATTTTGCTCTGCATTATATTTGATGAAAAATACCCTCATAGTCATTCATTTGGCGCCTTACGAAACACCTCTCTGATCATACAACATGCACTGTGGTTGTTGCCCCATAAAGATTAGTAATGCTCTTTCATCGACGTCGTAATGCCGTCAGGTTGAATCTCAACAAGAAGTAAAAGATGGTCCTAACTGAGGCTACTTGACGGGGGAAGGAAAGCGATAAGAGTTAGGCCGATGCATCCTCACATTCCCTTGCCTATAAAGCAGTGAAAGTCCCTTCGCAGGTTTCAATTTCCTTCTTAAAGCATAGCGAAAACTTCGGTTTTGCATAAGAGATTTGGTACATAACTTTCCAAGGGCAAAGAAGATGTTTTTCAGCCTGTGAAGCAAATAAGAAGCGGACAATAGAATGCTTTAATAACAAGTTTTTTCGTCTTCTATCCATGCTTTCAGCAGTGCGTTGAAATGAGACAGAAATGGAGAGGTTAAGAAGGTAGGGGAGGCATATACGTCATTACCGCGATAAGGTGGAAGCGACTCGATGGGTTGGTAGTGGCGGAAATTGTAGACAGAGGAAGTGGAGAGGAAGGGAGGGCGGGCAAAGACTGCGATGCAATTCCTAATACAAGAAATTGCTTTACAACCTTTTGCGTAAAGTAACAGTTAGCAACTAAAACAATCTTTCACGTAAAGTAACAGTCAGCAACTAAACATTATTAAAATATTATTATTTAGGAGATACCATTTTGAATCAACTTGTGATGATGGTATCAGTGGATTTCCGTTGTCCATCCAATCTTTGCCCCGACTGAACCATTTGCATCAAAAGACAGTGAATCGTTCCTCATTTTCAAAGAATTTAATTTAAACAAGAATGAGCGTATCTAATCAAGGCAACTATTATTCCCTTTCTCGAATGCTCCCGAATCACTGAACGTTGTAGATGACGCTGAAAGGTGAGAAAATCACAGGACAGTAGAGATGAAGTGATCACTTTTACATAACTAACGCGGTCGGAACGATGAGCTGAACGATAATCATTGAAGAAAAAATTCGCCACCGCATCCAACACCTTGACTGTTGAAAAATTCACCATCACGTCCCAGTACTGAAACCTATGTAATCTCTTGCAGTTAACCCTTTCCCCTTTATCCTCCACCTCTGCCCACGTGAACATGTTCTACTTGTACAATACGTCAATATTGCACTATTACGTTTCGTGAAAAAAAAACTTGTTCCTTAAATGTCAACGCCGCGGTAAGCATGTCTTCTGGCTGGCTGTACATCTTTTTGCTCCTCCAGCTTCCTACCAAGAATTTTCCTGCGAAAAGAGAAACGATTCGACCTCATTTCGGATATGAGACTGACCAAATATGGTGCGAACTGAGTCAAAGCGCCGTGGCCAAATACACTTTTGAAGTTCTATTCGCCATCCTATCAGTTTCATATGCTAACAAATGAAAAAAGCACACATAAGAATTCATTCTCAATCTAAATGAAAAATCGGTAGTAGAAATTTTCAACAGATGATTAGACTGTGTGACTTGTTCAGAAGGGGAGACAACTAGAAGAGGTTATATAGTTTGAGTTATCACTGCTAAAATGAAAGAAGTTGGACAATGATGTGGCTGGTTAAGGCAGCAAGAGAAAGACCAATGAATTGCATTGCACTCGCATTCCCTATGGCACGGTGCCAGGTCTTAGCAGTAAAAGAGATGATTCGATATATTTGTTATTTTGCTCACACTGTTATGAACAAGTTTTCGAATTAAAGATCACTTTCTCGCAGTATTCGCTGAATAACTGAACCCCACAGAAATATGGTCATTCCAATTGTGTTTTCAGTCGAAAAGGTAGAAAGAAGTTTTCAATGTGATATCTTTTTAAGGGAGACAAACGAGCCAGATGACTGCTACTTTTATGAATTTTTAAATTTTAGAGCAGTCCTTTTAGAGTGAAAGCTTTTTTCATCCGGCCATAAATTGCTCTATGCTGACGTTTTCTTCGATCGTTAACTACGGCTGCTCATAGTTTACAGGCGCAAGATTTAGCAATCACGAATATCAACGATTTTGCAGCAAATCACCGATCGATATCGGATTGCAAAAGTGAACATTGCGACAGGTATGTGTGCTCTCCATCATTCGAAAAAATTAGAGTGGATGGACCCACTCACCTTATTGTATAGTGTGATACACTGTTAGGCCCTTGTGCCTATAACGTCTCTCAATTTACTCAGCCGCAGCTCGAGAGGGTGCAGACCCTCAGGAGACCTGAACAGCTAGACGAGATGAGAGGAACCGAACGTTACACTTCTGACGTGCATATCCATCCGCTTTTTTTTGTTTCCTTCACACGAATAATCTCCAGTGGACTGTCGATCACCAGCAGGTTTCCGCCAACGCTTAAGAATTATACTGTTCGCTTCAAGACCCATCTCTTGACTACGAAATTCAGATTCAGATGTGATTGCAAGTGAATGCAGGAGGCGGAAGCCTAATGTTTTCACACAGAAAGGTCAAGTGCTGCATGTAATTTCTGTCACGAGGTGTCCGTTTAATTGAACAAAAAGCACTGCCGATTCCTGAAGGTGAAACAGGAGACCTTCGCATTAAAAGTGCGGGTGATCACAACTTTGACCTTCACAGTAATGAAACTGCGACAAAAGCAATGCTCAATTATTCAGAAACCATCATGCTATCTACGCATTCATCAGTTTTGTAAATCCAATTATGTGGCCCTTGTATCCCTGAATAATGCACATTAACTTGTAACTTACGAGCACTCTAAGACAGATGCCACTGAAGTGGTTCACAAAATCCTGAAAAGAAATAACACTTCAAGAATTTTGTCCTCAGAATTTGGGAATAGAAAGGAACGAAACCAATTTGCACCTGTGCTTTAAAATGATTAGTACATTTATAGATAAAAGTTTAAACATTTTTTCTACGAAGATTCCAGTCGGATCGAGAAAACATTCCTTTCAATCAGTTCGCAAAACACATGAACCCTCAAAGAAACGATTCTTTCCAGGTTTGAGTTATGCGTATATGGGATGCATCATTTAGCATATCTTTGGTAGTGCAAATGTGTCTATATCTGCCGATTGGCTCAACAGTTGCGATCTTCATGCTGCTGCTGCTGATCTCAGCATTTGATTGCATTTGCTTGCTATGCTTTCACCGATACCTTTTGTTTGCATTGATATAGCCTATGTGCTCTTTTGCTAAACAAAATATTTTACTTATTAACTTAAAACTGAAAATTCGATAGTTCAACAATCCCGATCCACCAATTAAATGTTACTTCAGCAATTGTGAAATGTCATTAAATTCTTGAGTACTTCTAGTTTTCAAAACTTGGTATCAGCTTGAAAGCTGCTAGAGATGCCTCACTCCAATAAGTCACGAAGACCAGTCGGCTGAAGAACAAATGACACGTCTGCAATAGAACTGTGGGGTACAAGATCAATTACTTTCATGTACGGCAATGTGACTGATCGATGATAATCTCGTGACAGATCAGATGTTCGAAGAATACCCCAAAGTGAAGTCAGGTGATCGTTAAAGGGGGCATATGGGTTTGCAACATTTCATCCGTGCAATGTCTCGTAAACCAAAAGCAAATGACCTTTTTTGTGTCGATTTTATCGGAACTATATTCGGAATAATTTGCTTTCTATGGATTCAACAACAACAAGGCCAATAAACATAATTGCACAGCAGAACCGAGAAACGCAATTCCAATGCGCATCCATAAATTACAATAGACAATGAGATATGTGTAAATCCTCATCCGATCAATGACGCGTAGGCTAAATATTAGGCTGCATGCTCATTCAATGAACTCTCTTAACTGTACAGGTAGGTTAAGAAGTCGCAAAAGCCTATGCAAAATTCCTCACTAATTTGTCGCTAAACGGAAATGAAAGCATGATAAATAGGTCAGACCGAACATCGCTGGCTTATTCACTTGAAAGTCTCAATGGAATCGCAATTTACTACGACCACCGTCAACTTGCAGTTCGAGCCCATCAAGTTCCTATTTTGCATATGTTATGGCATTAACGACGAGCAACGACTGCCCTTGAGGTAGTTCATGGAAAAACATTCATGATGCCACTTTGGTTCCAACTCCTCGACATCATTTATAGTCAAGCGTTGAATTGTAGCGCAGTGCTGAACAGCTAGAGCTTCTATAAGTGTTTTGGAAGAAGACGGTTCGATAGCTTCCCTATGAAGGCAAGTAGGTGTTCAGAAGCATAACCACCTCGTTAACGAAAAGGCACATTGACTGGATAAACTTGATACACGACACCCGCCACAGTCACGAATGTAGCCTATTCTCAAACAGCTCAAACTCTACAACTCTTCCACTGCTATGCACATTTTCTTGGAATCAGTGAGCGGCTTGAAAAATAAATGTGACATAAACAACTCAAGATCAAGGTCATGATTGCTATGTGCATTCTCAACAAAGATACTGGCCAACTGTTAAAAGAAGGCTAGTACAATTAGGGGACTCACACATCATCGTCATAGTTTAGTCGTTCTTGAATGGCTTCCCCGATGAAGCAAGGTGTTAAAACAACCGCATGCGCCATAACAATATTAAGGAGAATCTCACAGGGCTTTCCACTTTTCTAAGCTTTCCTTCGAACCCTTTCGATTTTCGATTTTTTTTTTCACATTCGATTCGCACCGAAAAATTCATATTGTTGCCAAAGAAAAATATCGAATTATTGAGCTATCGATTCTGTAACATCCCATCAGTCGCTCAGAAATAACATAATGACTGGGCGAATTTTTCTAAATAATGCAGGCATTGAGTATAAAGGAATTCAGAAATTCTAAAGTGCAGTATGATTCTCTGAACACTCCAATCGTTATTTTTCCATATCGATGTGTATCCAGTGGATGATGTGACTTGCATACATATGACGTTACCGTTGCCACAAACAGTCTTCTTAAGAGAGGAAAGAATTCAGAAAAAGAAAGGCATAACAAGTGTCGAAACGACGGAGCAAAAAAGGAATGCTCAAGAACGGAAAAACATTCGCGATGATGTTCGACGACCTTCGAAGCAATGTTAGTTGTTTTTTTGTTTTTTTTTGTTTCATTTCCTTGCTTCACATGTGATATTCACATGACAGCGTTATTCACACCTAAAAAACCTTGGCAAGGCCATGATGAAATTCCACGCGAACATATGACAAACTTTCGTTTACATTCTGCTTATCCTTTCTATTTGAATTGTTTTAAACTCTTCAAGATAAATATATATATAAGCAAGAAATTTTCCAAAAAACCTCAAAATGATTCTATTCCTGAAATTCTGTAGGAATGAATAGGAGCGAGCATTCCTGGAAGAGATTCTTACTTCCTGCAACATGAATCCATATTCAACGAATTAACAACTGATTAGATGACATCACATATGAAAAGGAAGTAATTGAGGCAATAGCAAAGGTAGCTAGCTCATTTTGACAACGATCAATTTGTATATTCCGTTTTCACATTCCAGCCGCATTACATGCCGGCTATCAAAGATACCTATCTTAGTTCGCTGCGAAAAATGTGACACAGAAGGGAGGAGATGTTCCAAAACACAGCTCCAAACCAATTGCATCGTAACATATTTTCACTCATTTAAAACATCACATTTTATCCCAATTCGAATTTCTGAACTTCTTCATATAAGTTTTACTAATTGGGCAACATCAGTTACTCTGTCACAGTTTTATAACTAGCTGATTTCCCGCTTAATAAAAAAGTTGAAAAGAGCGGTTATGTCTTAAAAGCTTCTTATCTTCCTATACCTGATTCTCGTTAGAGAATGTTTTTGGTAGAAAATTTAAATTTTATGGTGTAGGAAGCAACAGCTAATTAAATATGGATGGATGCATGTCAGAAAAATACCAATTTCACTGATACCTAGCTTTTAAAATCTTCTCAAAGAAATTCGAAAGTCCAAAATGAGGCAAAGTCGAAATTTGGCAACTGTCGCACAACCTTGCAACAGAAATTTCTACCACCGATCATCTGCAACCCACCATAGAACATCTGCACTGTAGGCAATATGGCCCCAATTGTACCGCCTCATGCACTCGCTATTCAAATATGAGTCAGTGGTTCAAACGTGCTATAGCACTAATGCATCAACATTAAGCGTGAGCGCTGGATTAAATATATTCATACTGAGTACACAACAAAAGGTAAGCGGAATCCGTTGTATTAATACCGCATCAATTGGAATTGCACTGTTTCACACTAGACTTTCAAGAGTATTCCTCACTTGCGTCATCACGGTCATCCACCTATTACTTATTTTGTTATACTGTTCATTTCGCAAAGGAATTATTTTATTCTCTTCGTAGATATGATGTTCTTTTTTCTCTTTTCTGCAAACATTTCCGAAATGTTCAAATACATCATACTTTCTTACGTGATGCATTCTTCCGAACATTTTCTTTGTTGATGAGCCCTCGAGGTCTCATATTCTCGTTCGATTTACCCATGCTCAAGCCTAGAATGAGATCTATTTTCAGTGCTTGCTCCGTGTGGGCTTTTTACATACATACCATTGCTATTTTTGTTAGAATCCTCTAGTTGTGTGCATAGAATCCTCCTTCCTATCTGTACCGTGCACTTTGAATCCTCTTCTGATCAACGCCAATAAACAACTGATGTTACCTTAATGGATACTCCAAATGGCTCAATAACTTTAATTTATTGGCGGCGATGATTAAAGGAGGAAAACCAGAGGTGGCACAGCAAGCAGGAAGCAAGATCCCACGTATCTTGTTGAATAGTTAAAGAGGGGAAGATTTCATTCAAGACTGGCAACACACGCATTCCATTTGTCCACAACCGCTAAGTTTATACAGTATGAATTCCCTAAGCGAAATATTCGGCGGAATGCCTCTTTAAGCACCGCTCATGGACAAAACACCTCAACGAGTACCACTCGAGAAAAAACGCAATACTCAAGAATAAACGGTCCCTTTGATTAGTTTAACGGTGACAAAATTCGAATATTGTTTCGCAAAAATGGAAAACAGTTTCCATGTCTTAATGCACTTCGGTGTCTGCAGTCGCCATTCACTTCTGATGACAAGTCATTGTTTTGATATGAGCAAAAAGCGACATAAACAATTCAAAAAGAACCATCAACAGAAAAAATTTGTCTACTGATGCGCAAACGCCAGTCAAGTTGTCCGTCGTCAAGGTGGTGAAAGGACGATTAGCGATAAGAACTATGCGATCAATGACACAGGCAGGCAAAAACGGAAGTTTTAAGCTTTCTGATGAAGTCGAACGTTTCTGTGTGACGTCCGCAGAAAAAAAGCAAGCACTTATCAATCACTCTTGTTCAAAGATCAAACACATTAAAAAGTCGGGTCAAGAAAGCCGGCACGACATATGCGCCAGTTTTTCAACCAAATGATCCAAACGCTTGCGCAAATATGTAAAAACAATGGTGAGTGAATAGCCTAAGAATACGCCATCAAATAATTTTGAAAAAGCAATCAGTCATCCAAATACTAAACGAAAAAATCGTCTTCAAAAAAAACTTCTCAAATGCACAGGATTGAAAACAAAGTGAGCCATACCTTAACAGCACACATTTCCAACGAATCACACTAATAAAATTGCACAAGATTCTTTTGAAAAAATGCTGAATTTACAAACGCTACGGAGAAAAAATAACTCAAAAAATGCTAGAAAGCTGAAAGAGTTCATTTTCATGAGCCTTACTAAGAAAAAAGAATTCTATGAATATCAAAAAAAACATCTTTTCGGTACGAAACCTCCGATATCATTCAGCTAAAAATATCAGCAATAACATTTGCCTAATCTTAATAATACAAGAAGCTTTTAATGAAAACACCTCTGCTCGAAATGAACGCAATTTCCTACAGAATGGTGGAGATCAGCATTAAGCTTCATCAGCCGAGATAATTAAATGCAAAAATATCAGATTTAAAGGATCAAGGCGAGATTCTCATCTTTTTCTTCAAAAAAAAGCCCATTCCGATCCATCTCTAATAGTGAAGTTTGTTGATGTTATGAACACTAGTACAGGTGGGCGTGCAAATGAAAAGTAATGCCGTTTCCGAATCGAATGCGCTTCTCGAAAGTTCTGCTTAACAGAACAGAGCTATAGGCAGACTCGTGCCTCTCTGGGATAACTTCCTTAAGGTTAGCATTTTCGACCGATCAAAGGTGATGTCCAGAATACAGGTGTAGCACAGCGTTGTATATATTACTTGAAGAATTGACCTACCTCCCATGCGAGCCTCACTAAAATTTTAAATGGATTCAATCGAACAGTGTCAACTGCTAAACATGATTCTAG
Source organism: Baylisascaris schroederi (assembly GCA_006503575.1). Lineage (NCBI taxonomy): Eukaryota > Metazoa > Nematoda > Chromadorea > Rhabditida > Ascarididae > Baylisascaris > Baylisascaris schroederi. The sequence continues at coordinate 506,825 of QEWY01003062.1, forward strand.
ACCTCCCCTCATATTTGCAAAATCATAACGTTAAATTGCGTGCCTTATAGCATAGATACATAACCGGACGACCAATAGATTCTTGTAATAGGTTCTTATTATGTGCTGTGCAGTTAGACGGCTATCTTTTACAACTACGCTTTCCTCGTTCCCTAGTGCACTCATTTGGGGAAATGCATTGAGCACATTTTTTATTCAAACAACATTCTGAAGTGGATATATTCTTTGAATGCAAAAAAGATCAATTTCGGTGGACCACCAAGTGCGCGCTTGAGTAGCGATGGTTAGCCAACATCATAAAGTAGATGAGGTGGGTCTGCGATACAAAAACTAAGTAGTGACTTTAATGAATAATCTTAACTTCTCAGGTGGTTACTGCATCCAGTATGGAATTGCTTCATTCACCGTATGAGTGAATTCATTTATGGCTCAATTGTATGGGAGTAAGAATTGCGTAAAAAGAACGAAATGAAGTGTTACTGAAGTTAGTGGCTGAAAAAAAAACAACAGTCAAAACATAGTAAGGAAGAGACATTTATGGCTCAATTGTATGGGAGTAAGAATTGCGTAAAAAGAACGAAATGAAGTGTTACTGAAGTTAGTGGCTGAAAAAAAAACAACAGTCAAAACATAGTAAGGAAGAGTACTAAATGGAAGAGCACTAAAAATCAGAGGGTAAAACTACATCATCAAAAGCTTCATGCACAGCTTATAGGCTAATAAAACAATACTTACGCTGACAATTTGTGAACACATAGCACTCAGTGATATGCAAACCATATATTTTAACAATATTTTCGACAAATTTCGGTTTATAGAACCGAAGATCTGGCAATTCCATGCCAACATGCACTCATACCATCGGCTCCAGATGGAAGAAGGGTTTCGGAGAAAGAGTTGCGGTGCACTTGAATCATTCAAGCAGGCGGTGCAAATGAACCGACTAGCCTACCTATCTCTCATCTATATACCTGGTGACCACTGACTGAACAAACTGATGAAAAGCTACCAGCAAAAACACATCTGGTATGAAACAAGCGTGTCTAAACAAATGGCGTGGTTGCTGCAGTCAATTCGACAGGTCGGTGCGCTTGTACAGCACGAATGGTGGAAAGATACTCGAGGAATGTTCAGTATCTGAAGATGAATTCATGATGAAACCTAACAGCTGCCTTTTGGATCGGAAGTGCATCACGCTACACTATCTTACTATGCAAAAAAAAAAAAAAACTGCTCGCCAGTTGTTTCCTCGTACCGACAGCAAATCATTTTTCGACGAATTCAGAGAAACAAAATTTTCATCGCAGAAATTCGCTAGCTTTAGAGCTTCTGTGAGCCAATCGCACTTGATGTCAAAGGAAATGTCCAAATTAAGTGCAAAATGGCAGGTGGCAAGCCGAATTCGGTGGACTTCGCCGTGGCGACTAAACCTCTACCTGCCACTGCCCTTCGGACCGCTCCCTTCCCACCTTCTTGCTTAACAGACCTGCCGTATTGCTCGTACCAAATCTCTAACTGTGGTTGAACTCCTCTTTCTGTTCGTGAGGCATAACCATTGTACAGCATTGAGATATGAATAAATGATCGAAAAGTATCATTGTGTCCAAAACCAATTGCCAGCATCAAAGAGCATTGCCTAAATAGTCAAATTATATGAGTACTATCCACTAAGCAGACGTAAAGTATAAACCAGATAAAGGATACAAAGCATGAAAGATACAAAGAATAAACGAATTCTTCGAAGAAGCGTATGGCCTGTGGGCTATTTTGGTTGGCTAAGACCCTCTAGACTCCCAATTTCACTATGGCACGAAAGGGAAATGAAGACACCCCGCTCTTGGCTCTAGGAAAGATGTGCGGATGCTTTGCTTCGTTTCACTAAGACCAAAAAGCTTTGAATCAGTCCAAACAATACGAATCCAGATCTCTTACGTTGCAAAATAACAAGGTTTACAATATGCGTCTGAAGTGATGAAGTCGCGATTGCGCACAGATGAAAAGAGAAAATCGTAACATTCTAATATGAAAACGAAAACGAAATGAAACATAATACTGAACCGAATCGTTTCTGCCCCGCGAACTGCTGAAGGCATAAGGATGGGAGCAGGGAAGGGGAAAAATGCCAACAGCAAAATACGGCATTCCGGGCACTAAAGAAGGGAACGGGAGAAACTATCCATGGGCTTTTCGCAAGATCGCCCACTGAATCAATCACATGCAATATTATTTTAAAGAAGCAGGGAAGCCTACTACAGCAGCTGGTATGATGCGCGATTTCGCATTTCCCTCTCCTGATCAACGAGCTCCAGAATTAACCAATAAGTAACAGGTACACGAAATATAACTCTCATTCTTCAAATATCACCTCTATTCGCAGTCGCTCCCTACGAAAGATTGCTGTTTCTGCAGGAAAACCCGCGTGTAGGATGCATGAAAAAAACTTTTTTGGTTTTTGGCGATCTAATAATTTTTTTTCGAAATTACTGAACCAAAAAATGGGGTATACAAGGTTAAAGGAGGAGACCCTATGGTGTACGCCCCAGAAGTTTGTAATGCTAGCTTCAGTGGGTTTTGACTGAAGAGGATGGCAAACTCCATGAGTCAATAAAGCCACTGGAAAAGCAGTTGTTTTTACTGCATGGTCGGCAAAGTTTCAGGTCACGTCTGCTTCAAGGAGCAACCAGCAATAGAGCACAAATAACGAAAAAGCCATCAAGGAATTTATCCAACTCAAGCGTCATGATAAGATGGAAATAAGAACGTCTTACCTAAGGGGCTTCGATATGAGATATGTCGAGTTTTCGTCGCAGAAAATAAGTTTCATATTTGTGCATCTTGTTAAAAATCATAAGCATTCGGTCAACTCCACACAGCCAAAGAAGCTTACAAGTGCAAAATAAGCGAGCTGCGATTATCAGTTTAAGATAAAGCCTGGTGTTATTCAGCGATACTCGCAGTGTTAAGAATCAGCAGTGTTGCAGTTGATTACTGCCATCATCAGCTGTCACCATCGAAGCAACCGGCTATTACAGACTCGCATTGGACAATTGCATTCAGCTAAGTTCCAAGTGCGATGCTCTTGAAATCAGTAGAAAATTTTATTACCAAGGGAAGGTGGATTATACAGGTCTTAGACCTGATGCACGTAAGACTTTAGCGCAGCGACAACAGCGCCTCAAGCTCGAAATGAAAATGACGGCTATCGAGAGCTCAAGATTTGTTTCCTTTACTCGTGGTCCAATCTCTGATCCCTGCGTTCTCCTTCCTACACTAAGCTGCGGTTATTTTGTCATAACCGTCCCTCTATTTCTCTTAGCGAGACCTGATGCCCCGTTTGGTGCGTTACATGAGCTGGCACTACAAAAGTTACGCGGCATCGAGCGCATATCTCAGCCATTTCTATACATGCAAGAGTGTGTTATATATAACTTCATCAAGGTTCTCAATTGTGGACGGCTCCTCGAAGCTATTTTAAATGAAGCGCTCTTCCACTTAGATTCTCTGTCTCTTAAATACCAGCAGAATATCGGAAATGCTTTATACCGCTATCCACCGTTCAATACTGCTACACGACCTACGCGCACAAAACAAATGAGTGCTGTGCTTTTATGAATGCCTGAGATTTAGGATGCACTTAGATTCGGTGCGCCAACGAATTTTCTGAACGTTCCGAAATTTGAGGATCCTCCAGCAATTCCAAGAAGCCTTCGAACCTCAACGTAGTCTTAGAATTAGCATCGACGTGAAGTTCCCTTTGACTTCAATTCGTATTATGTCACGAAGTATTGACCACTGCGAAAAGCAGAAAACATCTCCTTATGACAGTGTGAACGATCTGTGAATTCGTCGACATTCCTACACGCCATTCACACTCTATCTCGTCATATGAGTTTCCGATGAGCGTTCAACTATGCGCACCTTGATCAATGACGTCGACAAGTTTGCTGTGTTCAAACTGATGCATTTGCTTATTGCCCATTTCACGCACTAGTGTTATGCATATGTAATTTATTAATAATAAAACATCAAACAGCATTCGACTATGGCAAAATTTAGAAAATAAAAAAACCACAGCAGTATTTAGAATTTTGTATACTGCGGCATCTTTCAGAAGCGGAAAAGTTTCAATACCGTTAAGCGCACCAACATTTCACTATACATGGTTATAGATTTCTAAAAACGTTCTATAAGAGTCATATACATTACACAGCACATTTCATTGAATCGCTCCCCGTAGTGATAGCAACTTATTTTTTGCTGCCATATTAAATAATTGGGGAAAGGTGGTGGTGTGCCTGCCTACGACCCCATAATGAATTCACTTTTTTTCGGGAGGGGAATAAACGATTTGAGTAATGCCTTTCTCGTTGAGAAGGTAGGAACTGAAGTTAACTGCATAGAGGGGACGCTTTCATCGCGGGCTACCTGTAGGCTTACATGTCGATGCAGTGGAACATGCAAAAAGAAATGATGAATAAAATCAAGTTACTTGTCGCAGAGAACATAAATACAGCCTTTTCATGCGAACTGCAGCACAGCAAGTTCTCTGACAACATAGAACACATCTTCCAGCTGCTTCCCATTACTTCGCTTTTTCCAAAAACAGTGCTATCGCATGAGAACGCTCATCATTAGTCATGCTGAGGCATTCAATTCGAAAATCACATCACTACAAACTGAATGCATCAGCCCACACATATAAATAATACAAACAAAACGCCTCAACGACAAATAATCGAAATTTGTTAAGCAATCGAAACAAGATAACTGATAATATCCATATCCACATCGTACTTACCAATTCGCAATATTATTGTCTTACAAACATATTTCCACAATAAATACAACGAATTATTCCATTCAACCGACTTTATTCAAGAAACCGAAATTTATATGGAAATATTCGAAGTGAAGGCTTTGTTCGACTCAAAAAATGCACGGACGAACACTGCTTGTTCCCTATTATTTCATCAATTCTCTACTGATTTGCCCTTATGTAAATAAAAAACACTGAGATATTCAAGAGATGAATATTCCTACATAGGCTCCGCATTAATTTTAACTCTCAATTGATTTCACATATTCTGAACATTGACTGCCAATCTAAGGCCACAGTTTCGTTTAGTGATGAATTCCTCAGAGGTTGTTTACGATTTATGTGGGTTTTTCTGGTTACAAGTATTGGAAAAGAATCCCAAGTCTATGGTGCAACAGAAACATCGTGAAGCAGCAACTTAATAAGCGTGAAAATAATAAAACATATCAACGTTGTTCTATCACGAGATGGTAGAAATCAAAAACATTATTGCCACTATTATTCCTACATTTAACAGCACTACTACTGTCCATATAGTACAGAAACATTCGTGATATAGCTCCTTATCCCTCTAATGTAGGCAACTAACTAAGGCAATTCTCTGTGGTTAAGTATGAAAGAAATTGCAAAAATAGGCACGGAAAATAAGTTGTAAACGGTATAATTATAGCAATTCTGTGATATCAGTATTGATGTGATCCAACAGGGAAATTGTTACTTATAACAAAAGAGACAGGACAGTTCAGCAGTTCACTTTGTATAATAAATGTAATAATAAAACTGAGCAAACTGAGTGCAATTTGCCAATATGAAAAATTCAATTGTGAATTGCAGACGTGGCGAAACAATTGAAGTGAACCCCACACAGTAACAGAAATCGCTTTTAGGATGTTCGGGGAAACCTTCCGCGATCGTTTATGTTAAAAGCATTCTTGAAGTTACCCAAACAATATTTTGACAAAGACTTCCGGTGGCACAAATAAACTCGTAGTTTCTTGGAACCGCACTACAGCGACCGTCACTTCCGGGTAGGCTGGTCATAGAGTAAGTTAACCTGCTGAAGGCGGGATTTCAGTAATCAAAAAAAAGAAGACAGAATCGAGAAAAGCTTTGAGGAAAATTCAACAATTTGTAGGAGCAACTGATCTACGAACGATCATAATGACGAGGTCTCAGCGTTAACTGAGATAACGTTTCTAAATATGGAAAACTTGCCTATTAAAGCATAAATTTATTCATCACTGTAACTTTTCGGTGGAATATTCCATGTGAGATTTAAAAGTTGACTTCATAATCATGAAGTCATGGATTTCAAGAGCACTGTTTACTCTGTCTTAAATTTGAATGTGCTCTCTGTTTTGTGCACAACTGACGCTGTTTATCTAAGTATTACGGTGGAGGTGTACCTGAAGATAACGAAATAGCTGCGATTATGGTCCAAGAAGAACTGAGATCAGACAAAAATAGCAGAAGCTAGCTGCTCGAGGAAGTTGGAGATGAAGAATTTACTCAATTCTACTTTCGAGATTGTAAAAAAAAGAACGTAAACTTGACTGGCCGACGCGCGTCATCTGCATAAATGAATACTAGAGAATAATCTTGCCAAGGGTTTGTAAAAACAAATACAAAATTTTTTTGCTTCCAATTATAAGATAAAGATTTAGCGAATAGCACCCTAAATGCTGGCATTATTCCAGAAGAGCATGGTGCTCATGACATTCTCGCATATTATTTATAAAGTTGATCATTGATTCGGCGCATATGAGTCCGAAAATATCTGTCAATGAGATTGACACAGGTGTGTCAACGGTAGCGGCGTACACATGTTTTTAGCGCAAAACAAGCATTGCATATTTATTCATTCATCCCTTACATATTGTCCTCACGAACTTATTACCACTTCAAATGGTCATAATGCCCGGGAAATTTGCTCACAAATAGGAGCAAGTAGAGTGTGAACAAACTTCGTGAAATGAGCTGATGAAATTTTATATAGCGGCTACATTAAATTTTTTTCCAAACAAACAAGCATATGTTTATTTTTTCGCTACTGCTCTTTTTTTCTATATCAAACATTGCGTTCAGAATATTGAATTCCGCTGATGAAAGAGAAGCAATTCAAATTTTTGCTTTAATATGTTTCAATGAATGGACAGACTATTTTATTACAGAACTACTGCATTAAGCTACAAAGTATAAAATGACATACTATACTAGCGAACATATAGAGGTCGTGCACAACGATATGTCACTTATTTATTTGTCTTTGGTCCATCATGCTCTTTTTTCTACACTCTACGTAATTCCGCAGCATTTAAGTTGGTAAACTACAGAACTTATCATTCTGTTCTAAAATCGAATACGTATTAATTTCCGAGTGAAACGTTTAGAGAAATCATATTTTAAGAACAATGTTAGTCACCTACGTAGCAACCAATTTCAATGAATCAATGATGCTGCACAACTTGACAGGAGGCAATATTTGAAGATTTTTTTCATCGCAATTTTGAGTCATCAACCTAAATAGTGAACCAAAATAATCAAATAGTTAGCCGCCTGATTGATTTCTTCATTTATTCACCGCTCTTGAGTCTTCACTTCAGATTTTAAATGTCAAACGTTGAAAAACACTCCTAGCACCGTTCCAAATTTTGTAAAAGAAGTTCACCATTCAATTTTTAGTTGGTCAAGATCTACTGGGATCGAAGCTATGAAAAACAGTTAACTGTAGAAAGAAATTCAGTGATCCAAAGATGAAATGGGAAAGAAATAAAACAATAAGCCAAGAAAGGACACGATGGGCAAAATCTTTTCGGTGGAAGAACGAATAAACGAACAAACAGTGCCATGGAGATATGCCCTCCCACAATTCTATCGTCATATCATCCATTAGAAAATAACAATAAGATATCTAAGATTCAAATGGAAATGATTTGCCCTATTCCGCGCTATTCTTTCGATTGATGTCCAACCCGCAGCATTTTCCTATTGTATAACTGTCCAATAAACAATAGCTTTTTATGCTAAACTTTGTCTATGAGTCACTGCGCATCGATTGCATTTGCACTACGCATTGAATCGTTCAGCTTTTTTTATTTTCACCATTTTTTCCACTCTATCAGAATAAACTCTTTGCGCAGGCTTGCAAGCCACCACACTTCTCGATTGCTGCAGTGGCCAATGTAAACACAAAAGTGTCCTTATGCAACTGGCACAGATGGGCTCATATAAATTGTTCGGCGGATCACATGGAAAAGCAAGAAAATGTAGACCTCATTTCCCTTCCTTTTACTGGCAACCCATCATTCCTTTCCGTGCAGAATCCACAAAACCGAGGACACTACGGGTAAAGCACCGGAACTTTTGAAGCATGCGCACCGAGAGCACTTGGAAAGTGCCCTAAGAGGAATCTCCAACAGAAAACAAGCAAAGTGCTTTTACTGTGTCGAAAGTATCACCGCAAAACATCACTGGGGTATATAGTATGGCTGCTGTCGCAAAACCATCTCTGCGATTGTTCGCTTAGATATCGACTATACTCAGCAACATCTGACAACCTTCCAAACCACCAGCGTACCTATGTTTCAAATAACTATTAAACAGTACGGTGATAATCGTTCGATCGTGGGATGAATATCGCGAGTCTATAAGTTTTCTGTGCAAATCACTCAAGAATATATTCATGACGACTGCCTGCCTACACCTTATTTCTTCGTCTATCGAAGCAATAAAAATGTGCTGGATTAGCTTCAGGCTAAGAAGTACCTGCCAATGTCAAGTGTTCTCTACGCCCAGAATATGAAACGCTCGGGTTTAAGGCTCCTCATTTTGACAGAAGAAAGTGGACTGCGATATCTAGTGACCGTAGAGGAAATTCTTGAGTACTTTGCTCACTAATTCATGTTTCCTTAGCTCATATGAATAACTCTGCAGTATTATCTCGTGCTCTCAAATTGCTCCCCTTGCCCGAAAATACCCCTCCAAATCTAATAGGCCCCAGGTATAGACGGTATTTTCCCCAGAAAGTTCAATTCGATGCCTCAAATATCCAAAATACGCATCGCAGCAGCCCATATTTCTGACTGACTGCTCCAACTTTAGAATGAAACTTCTCTATCTCATGAGCTTCTTGGATTAAAGAAGGGTTCGTAGGAATGCATGCGAATGAAACGGATCGCCTGCTATTACTAACCAAAGAACTTTTACAACAACCGTCTTTATAGCATTTATATTGCAGCAAACGGCGAGGTTGGCGTTACAATGGCCACATACACTGCGAATCATTCCAAACCATGCATAGGCTTTATTTCGCCCACCACTTCACTGCACTAAATTGGGGGCTGACAAGTTACGGCAAATTTAGAATTAAACAACACACTTCTGATTTTACATACTTCTGAAAAAACAAATTAGGGGCATTTAACAACGAACCTCAACTTGTTCTAGATATAGCATCGTACAGATGAGTGGACCAGTTAAAACAGGGTTCAATTTGCAGTGTTATATAACTTGCAATTTCACTGATGACTTATACGAGCTGTTATTTTGTTGGATAGCGCATTATTCGAAATTTTGGTGTTGCTCCTGGATATGTGGATAAACCATCTCCCCTAATGCCTTGAAACGCAGAAGATCATATCATGTCAATCTTTCTCCCTCCCACTCTAAAAAAGTTTTGCAGCTTCTTCAGCCGTCTCATTATTCCGACTGCCGAGGTATCTGATAGCAACCTTTCTTCCTTGTTCGATAGTATTTCGGTCTACTGGCCATTTCAGCAGTATACAGGAACGCGAAAATTTTCAAGCATTCTCTCATAAAGCACTTTGCTTTACAATTCTGATTGCTTTAGTCAACAGGTGAGGAGGATAGATTGAAAGTGGAAAAATTAATAAATGCGGCTGGATTCCTAAGCGACCACTGGCCTATTTAAAAGGAAGAGAAAAGAGAAAAATCAAATTCTGATGGTACTTCAATTACCGTATTTCATCTAAATTTGGTTTAAAGCTCACCAACAACTTCAAAAACGAGCTTTATGAGCATATTTATTCGAAATCAACACGTGGAATCTGTTTATGCGCTCACTGTTACAGAATACCGTATCAGTTGGCACTGTTCCATTATTTCACGTTACTACTGCAGATTATTGCAGTCAGTTGGCACACGCAATATGACTGTCACCTGAACGGAACATAAACAGATGTTTGTCCATCCAGCAGCTTCAACTGCCGAGCTACAAAAGAGTTTATTCTCGGAAAATAGATGCTCTGCACTTAATCGGTGCCCCAATTTTGCAAATGCAAACTTTGCAACATCGGAGAAGGGTGTGCAAGAAGTGCCTGGACAGCTGCCAAACTTCATAAATATATACGGATGTTTTTTCCTGAAGTGGCTGATAGGCTGTCAGCAGTGAAGATAGTGCTGACAGTCATAAAATGAAGATAGTCCAAGATAGCTGTGAGAACGCGAAACGAAGCGGTGCCAGGACGTGATAATATAAAAAAGCAGAGATATGCTGGCGTTTAATGAATTTCAAATTCTAGTCCTCCATAGCTATTCTCTAACCCGTCCTCGTATGTATTTGAATCTCCGTTTACCGATATCTATTACACGTTTTCCCAAGGGTTTCTAGGCATGCCTAGCCCATTGAAATCCCCGCTCCCTCTTAGCTCTACCCTCAATGTAGGATTGAATATCTGTAACTCGGGAAATAAAGCCTGCCCGTTGGGGAACTCGTACAAAGCATCTCCATTTCATGAGATTTTGAAAGTCCAAATGTTTTTAAGCGCTCATCTGCATTCACATGGAGAAACACAGAAACTGTTCGCATCCATGCAGACACATACACACAAACATACAACATCATTCATTAACATGTAGATTTCATTCATTAACATGTAGATTTCATTTCCGGGTATCCATGCAAGAGGACAGCCCGATACAGGTGAGAGAAGAAGCAATAGAAATTGGTAAAAATGGAACAGTACCAAACTTGACATGAGCTTTCTACACTTCCAAAGGCACGGTTCAACTAAAAACAGCAGAAGAAGCTGCTCTAACCACAGACTATCAAAACCAATTCACTCATCTAAAAAACTGAGCAGATGTAATTAGCCATCGTAAGCTAATTTGGAATCCAATAATAATAGAAATAATTGAAATGAGCGGCGAAAAACTTCTCTCACAAAATTTTTCAAGCGATAGAGAATATTAACAAAAACCAACATTGCGATGGATGAGCAAAAATTCTAATAGGTGAAGAGATCTGCTTTTTGTTCACAACGATCAGAATCGACCGAATTGAAGAGTAGAAAACGTTATTTGTGGAAAATATTATAATAATTACCGATCAGTGAAAGAATTGATGTGAGTGATGAGAACTAAAAAGCAATGTGTAGTGAAGCAATCGACACCCTTTATTTCTAAATGGATTTCTGGCTCTTAGTAACATGCAAGATGCAAAAAAGACAATGCCATTTGCATGTTCTTTAAAACGATGGAAAGACAGAGCTTTGAGAGGAAGTACATGCATATGGCAAATTAAAGCGAAAGTGGGGATGGTTGGTGTTCTACGATCGGCTTAAAGATGACAGCTGAAACAGGCAGCATTACAAGTGATGTCCGTTTTCAGCCATATGAACATGTCGGCGGATTAAATAAACTATGCTGCTGCACATTCCGAATGGCAGCTCATTCCAACTATTTTTAGTTGTTACGGTATCATGCAAGCCATATGCATATGCATGGTTGATCGAATCAGGGGAAGGATGCTTGGACAGGAAGTTTACGAACTCTTAAAAGAATGTTGAATCCTTAAGAGGAATATTCAAAGGACCCATAACTCCCTCCCCCCCTCCCTTTTTCAACCTGAACTGAATCTTCCCAAGTCTACGATACTTCAGATGCTTGCGCGACTCATCGACGAACATCAACCAACAACCACTGTCACATTGATTTTTGTGATCTGTATAAGCAGTGAATCCTCAGAGCAGTTTTTCAAGACTGAATCTGTTTATACAGACTCATTAAGAAGCTTGGTTTTGGAGAATTAAAAAGATTACACTGGTGATATAAGCAGCTTTTAACAAGTGCTGCCAAAAAATCATCAAGTGGCATTGCTCCGCGACCAAATTTTAAACGATCTTTCAAGTGCTCTAAAAATGCTGAGAAATGGGCAGGATATATAATGAAATTCTTGACATAAAGCTTTCAGCAGTTAAAACGAATAAAATTTATTTCATACCGTGCACAGACATAATCATACATGCGCACAGACAAGCATATATGCGCACAGGCTAATACCACCACAGTGAGGCTTGCGCAGCAAATTTGCAAAAGCACATAAAATGTGGAGCCAGTCAAAAGACGTGCCGTTCAATCGGCGGACCATAGAGTGAGCCCCTTGGCCAGTTTCGTATGCTGTGTATTGCGTGCTTTTGTGAATACTACAATGAATGGAGTGAGATTTACGGACATGCATATATGTCGGCGTGAGGGAAGTGAGGGTGTATAAACGGCAAAGACGATGATGAAGAGCTGATCAGTCGACAGCGCTAGAACGGTGCTCAATACCGAGCAGAATAACAAACTCTTTGAGTGGATACATTTCCATGAGAAAATCCTCTCTTTCCAACCGGATCCCCTTTCAGAACAACATCCTCTACTCTCCCCTCCTCGTTCGTTGAATTTGCAAATTCATCTCCATTTAATAATTCCCGCACTCTGTTCTAAACCAAATGATTAAAGACACATTTGCAACAGAGTAATAACTGGTGTAAAACATTTTGTGTCGCTTAAAAAACCAATGAAATCGTTCGCAAAATAGGTTCTACGACATTTCACTTTTCTGTATTAATTTATGGAAAACCTCACCAAACTGCCTCAAAAGCAATTCGTTTTTTTATAAGAACCTCGTGATAGCTGCAAATATTAAATAATCAATAGTTGATCTTGCCGGCTAACACTTCTTCACTAACGATTTCATGGCGACGAAATTTTTTGATTCATGAACAAACTTTCTTCTTCAGGCATTTGCTGAAAACGTATGAATGCTGAGCAACAAAAGAGGAAATATTCTCTAAAGTTGCAGCCGTAACCACGATGAGATTCCGGAGGGATTCTATCTATTTTAGCAACTTTCAAAGTTCATTTGAAGTTCGAGAGGTGCATTAATGAAAGGAACAAAACCAAATAAGCTCATAAAGTTAGAGAAATTTCACTGAAATCAACTTTCAACTTGTTCCGATCTTCCTATGTACAATATAAATTGCTACGGATTTTCTTTCAAATGCATCAAACGCAGCTGTCATGCGGTCATGGAAATTTGCCTCGAAATAGTGTGCAGTGATTGCGCGGTGTCTGTGCGCCTGCATGTTCGCGAATCACTGAATCTCTGGAGTCATGAGTATAATTGACACGTCGCTACACCATCTTCCACGCTATTTCATCAACTTTGAAAGAACCCATGAATATTGAAAAAAGAAAACAATTTACAAGTATTTTATACGAATCCGACTTCCAGAATGCCACGCAGAGAAAAAACTCTCTTACGAAAATTTGTACGAGTGATTGCCGAATTTAAAATATTTCCCCATTCATTTACCTATCTATTCAACGTAATAAACAAAGAACACAACATACGCAAGTATTTATATGAAGTATGAAGCGAACATAAACATGTAATAAAAGGAATGGTTAAAAATACAAAACACAGATGCATACTCGAAAGCTTGATGTAAAAAAATGTGAAAGAAATTTAAGATGAGAAGCATATAGGAAGGAAATGAAAAGAATCATTAAAGTAGTAAGCAGTGAAGATAATTAAAAGATGAGATTTATATCAAGACGAATTCGGTATCACATGAAACTCAACACTAGCTACACGTATGACGCTTCTAGATGTAATATTCCATATGTGCAAACTGCGATAATGAATGCTACACAAAACGTTGCCCACTATATACGTTTATAGAAACCCCTATTGGCGCGCTCACATTCAGTGATCCCATCAAAGATTGAGCAGACCACAACTTGAGCAAAATCACACTTGTCTATTCAAACATTGTCAAGGTTAAGATGGCGATCTTGCATGATTTTCAGCCTGGTAATGCAAATGGATCGAAACAGAAAGGGCTTTAGCAAACGCAACATTCATAACAAAGTTTTAAACAACTTCACGCGATGCAATATTAGAAACCAGTTAGGCTCTACCTGAAGGAATGCAACCAAAGGAAACCATAAGCTAACATTTCTGACGTCTGTGCTGCAACGCATGGTGAATATAATCTGTGACTTCGGATGACTTCTATGAATCATACAACTGAATAATACATTTTTTTCGACATTGTAACTCCTTTCGTATAAGATTTCTGAACAAAAATTATTAACCAACGATTGATAGAACTAAAATTCCCCAAAAACCTTCGAAGTTTCCCCATCCCCAAAAATTCCCCAAAATTCCCCATCCCTTCACCACTAGCCTTATTGCAAGATAAGAAGGATACAACTAACAGTGCAATATTTTCTTTTTAAATTTCCGTCTCTGTAATGCTCTTCACATTCTGTCAACGTTGGACTAGTTTGCTTTTTTAAATTTGTGAGAGGAACAACTACCAACGGTATAGATCTAATTGCACTAAGCGACGCATCACACTAAATTCAATTGCAACATTACATTTCCAACCGCGTTGCATTAAACTTTCGTGCGATTCGCTCTCGTTTGTCAACTCAATGTCACCGCTAATCACCTTATAGATCAAATCGATGTCTATCGATGTTGTAAGAATCCTCACCCAGAAAAAAACACCACTATTCTTGTGGCCGAAAGATGGTGTTATTTAATGATGAAGACAGCGGATGCATTTGTCCATAAGCGTTCATGTAAATGGCATAATGCCAGATTGACAAACAGACAGCATTTTCACGTTGCATATCGCACATATTTGCATGGAAATATTATTCCAATTGTAGTATTAAAAATTGTGCAAATTTTGCACCGATGTTTACTCAGCAAAAGGAAAGAAAACTTTAACCTTTGTTTTATTTCAATTACAAAAATATCAAAAAAAGCCCAACGAACGATGCATCCCCTTTTTGAAGAAGTAATCTAATCAATTTGAGGTACCATTTACATCAACTTTACACGAAAAGTTGATATTAGTAGCGTAGCATCTCTTGATATTTACTACACAAACAACATTCTGTGGCACACTTTAGAAACGTTCGGTAATTAAAATAATAAATTACAACTAGTTCTAAGGGTTTCTTTAGTATCAGATCTACTCAAAGAAGCATATCAAATTTTCATGAAGATGATCGGTTATTGCCTAAGCTTATATGTTTTCTTGAATACGTTGAATTGGTTGGTGTTTCTTTGATGGATTTCTGAATTTAACTCCGGTATTCCGGTACTCAGCACCTAAAAAGCTTGTGGTCGACAAAATTAAAAGCATTCCCCGCATGAAAACTTGTCCGATTGCTATCTGAGTCGTGGAACTGAGAAAATTTTGACTGCAGCTCATCTAAAAAGCAATTGCCGATGTTTGTCGATCTCTCCACCTATTTGCTTACTACTTTACTAGCGTTTAGAGATTTTACCTATTCACTTGGTCTTCTTTAACTGCCAATCACTTCGAATTGCATAATTAACGTCGTCTGAATAGAACGATATCTCTCACAAAATGCAACAGCTGCGAAATGTAAGTTGAAGAACAATTGATAAGATGAATTTGCATGCGAATTCATCTGCACATGAAGTTATGTCTCAATGGAATTTGCGTATGAATTCAAACGGATCCGCATATAAATTCCTATGCAGAAAATCAAGTTATATCCGGATTCATTTATATGCGAATTTACATGTGAGTTAATTTGCATATGAATTCATATACAAATTTACTTGCGCCCATAAATGAAGTTCACCTTACTTCGCCACATGTCCACTGGTTAGCAGAGGAAATCGATGTAAAAACTCACCTAAACCTTTGCCACTTTTTCGACGACCGGCTACCAAAAAAAATTTTAATGCAAACATCAAAAGCAAGAATTCTAAGAAGTGTTGAATGAGGCACTTAGTTCCAGGGACGCTGTTCGATTTCTTCTTTCAGTAAAACGATGTGCTGGAAGTTCTTTGAGGCAAGAAAGTAAGTTTTCAAACACATTGGTGAAGAGAAAGCTGAAGATATTAAACGAATCACTCTGCTTCATCTGGCACCTGGAATTGAAACGTGCCGGATGAACGAGGCTAAATGAAGTGCAACATGTGTTGTTCTTTCTTAAAGAAAACGCCATATTGAATATATCCTTGAGTGAACGCCAAATGTGGTGACTTTGAATCTGACTAGAATTTTCGCAGATAGAGATAACGCAACCAGAAATAAAAGAATACACAAGGAGGGCACACGTTTTCTGGAAACTCTTACACCATATAAATACCAAAATATCAGCTACAGGCAACGCAAAATTATTAAGTAAACGGACCTTTCGATGTTTGAGAGATGGATCATTGAATGAATGGCTTTGCGCTGAACTCGTGACTGCAGTCACAGGTTTACTCTCGGATTTAAAAACCTGACTGCCAGAAGAACGGAAAATGCGGCTCCCTTTCCCAGCCTTACTTCCAGCGTTATCCTAGAAGTTGCTATTTAAGCTTCTATCAACCGTAGTAGATTAAACGAAGCGACAAATGCCGTTAGCACATTATAACATTTTAATGTCGGCTCTACTATGCACGCTGATCGCGTAGACTCGGTTTTGGAAATCCTACTGAATGATCCTTTAGTTTTTCGTCTCTTCGTTGAGAAATCGCATGCCACACGCAAAAGTTCACATAGCGATAGAGATGAGAGAACAACGCTATGCATATTTCATTATAAGTTTCAATGAACGAAGCAAAGAGCGGTCCACTTGCGATGGATTAAATATGACACGACTCATAGATGTTGATCTCAATTGGTATGGATTGTATATCACAAACACGCTACTTATTCTGTATGCGGTGAGTGGGCGGACTTTATCGTTGAAAGTCAATAAATGTCCAGTGTGAATTGAATAGCTCAATGAAAAAAGTGAGTCGACATTTCCCATCGAAATAAGTATCAAGAGGTTGCCTTCAATCGAGAGTGTTTGTTGCGTAATTTGAAGGATACATTCATTCTTGTGAGTATAAAAATCGCATCTTTCGGCTGCACAATCAACATCACTCATAAACGGAAATAACGATTTCAAACGACACACAAATCTGCATCAAACCAGTGGCTTATTGCCGTTCAAACTTTTACAAGTTGCTGATGAACCATTTCGATCTTTCATGTCTCGTTCAAGGAATAATTCAGAGGAAATTCTCAAGAGATTAGCCAACACTGTCTCAAAACTGTGTGGAAAGACATGAACGAGAAAGAAATAGAAACAGATGTGAAATAGATAGAAAGAAATAGATATGAACGAATTGATTTAGACCTTATTTCTTAAGAAAAACGACTCTCATCAGGAATAATTCAGTGAATATGTTAATATATACCAATATTGAACAGTAGTAGTCCATCTCATCAGCACCTTAATTCCTGGGAATTACATCCGTCATCTCTCAAACCAATGCGGATTGAAGCAACCTTTTTGATCACTTCCAAAGGACAGAACTTTGTCTTCTATTATTTACCCATCAGGGTCCACAAATCAAATTTCATCCAGACAGATCCACCTCCACCTGCCAATTCGCCCTACGATTTTTTCGCAATAACCTTCGCAACCTAACTCTCCTTTCAAAATCAATTCAACCCGCCGATGTCCAAGTTCTTTTCGGGCCGAATCGTTCCCCCACCCCTTCCCTAAGGAAACCTCGCCATCATAATGCTCACTTCTCGACTCGTAAAACACGTTTCCTCTTAGCAAATAAGCACTTTCTCCTCTAATTTACCGTTGGGATTCCCACCCCAGCCAAGTCACTTGCTCGAAATATTGCCGCCGGTCTCTGGCCTCTTAGCGAATCCTCCATGACGCTCCACCAGGACCACTGCCTGCTAAACTTTTCATCGATAGAGTTCCCCAACGCAACGAAAGTCGTGCTACCGCATCGCTTTATGTGAGAGTATTACGTTTGGTGGAGCAAATCGAGAAATGCAAAAACGCTCACACTTTGTAAGTTTCGCGTTTCACAGCCAATGCTAAGTAGATCTTGTGCATTTCTAACTAGATTTGAAAAATAGAAACATCATTTCTCAACTTATAAACGAATTGTTCGATATAATGCTGGGGACGCTGTTTACACAGACGTTTTTTTTTTTTTTTTTTGCACAACTGCTGTAATGCAGTAAGACGTTTTAATTTGCAAATCCGATAGCACTATTAGAAAAAGAAGAAAAGAAATGAGACAGGATATTGGGCATTTAGCAAAATTGCTTGTATAATATACCTTCATCATAAATCAAAACAAATCACGGAACGCAATCCTATCTCTTTGAAAATCAACTCAAGATGCATCGCAAAAATGAAAAAATTCGCTTAATTCTTTTGAATTACATTAGTTTCCTTTCAGCATCTTCAATGATATTTGCAAGAGGAAATTATAATTGTATCACATCGATGCTTATGGATATGTACGTGTATTTAAGTAAATATGCACATATATACGTACATATGTGGTACCTGTGTATTGTGCACGTGTGTGCATTTACGCGTGCCCGACAGCTTCAGCTCCCAAGCCGTTGCAATGGTACTGAAAACCACATCAGCAGATATCACATGAAACAGCGTGGAATAAGATGAGATATGACGAATTATAAGTGCATGCTTAACAGATATCATCCGATGCGGTCAGTATGAGGGAGCGAGCAGATGAGACATTTCGAGTGACTCAACAAACCAGTATATTTCAGCAAAATAAAACAAAGAGTAGGTCGGGGCTGGCATTAGTGGATTTTGAACACGATATATGGCCCTGCTTGTTCAGGAAGTAAAGCCTTCTAACTGTGAGGTCAGATATACAGTTTTAAAGATTTTAGCAAACTCTTCTTCTGCAAAAAAAAAGGATGCGCAATAATAGAAGCTCGGCTGCGAGTGAACATGACCTTTGGGGCCCTAATATTCGGAATCTCAAACTTCGAAGGTTTCGAAAGTCTTCCTGGGACTTTCCAAATTTGCAGGCCACCTGGAGTTTTTTGGAAGCGCAAAATTACAACCAAAGACAGAGGTAACAGAAATTATGTGTTCCTTGCTATTCACGTGTAATCTGCAACGTATGCCATATTGCACGCATTCTATGACGCTCTGGCTCAAAAGACCTCTCCCATTCTCAGCAAAGGACTGGTATCCAGAAATATCACCCCCCCCCGTCTCCACGCAATTCCTCGGTCACCGACAATTACATTCCCCAAAATCGAGTCCCGACAAATGCCACCCAAGACCGAATTACCCACCCTTCACGAGAGCGCTTCTCATGAACACGTCATCGACAAATACGCTCCGAACTAATGCGCTCCTGACCAGTGAGCTAACAAACTGATGCGAGTCCAACGAATGCGTCGCCAACAACTGCACCTTGCACTACGGTTCTGAGCAAATGAGAATTACAACTGTTGAGGTCTCTTCTATCTATTTCCTTTCTTAGCAGTTATATGCCTACTTCTTCTCCGGCCTACACAATGATGATTGGATCAGTGTGTTAGAAAATTGTTTTCATACAAAACTTCACGTTATTTTAAAATTTTTAGCCTGGATTTCTGTGCGCTTCAGAAATAATAACATAACGAACTGCTTAAAAGATTGAATGCAATGGGCTGCTTTCAGTTTAATTTGCATAATGGAAAATAAGAGGATTTTGTGGTGTACGATCACTATGGCATGAATGCGTACGTACTGCTATCACAGCTCAAGAAGTGACCGAAAAACTAATATCGCAAAAACTGTAGCCAAGAGCGAATTGGATTCCCACTTCAAAAATTTCTCAAACAATTCGCGATCTGCTCTTATTTCATTCACATTTCAGGAAGGCATCCTTCTGACATTATTATGAACTAAGGAATAAGTGTGGAACTCAGTAATCAGTAAAATTTGCACTTCCCATAGAACAAACTTCAAGGATCAATGCGATTAATTCTTGTTAGTGACCCGGCAGATGAAGTACGCAAAAGTTTACCAAACATCTAGCTAAATTTTCGTCCATCCTCGTTAGCGATAAGTAAGTTTTCAGTTTCCTCGTTATTTTCTAGTATGAGCAAGAGAATTTGGAAAAGTGCATTTGCGCCAGTTTTTTGATGTTCTTTCTAGTAGCCGCTTTTTGCGCATACAAAAAGTAATAAATGACACATAAGAGGAAATCACATTCGAAGAAAACGAGTGAAAGATTTTTATAGTATCTTAAAAAGCAAATGTGAGTATCATTTACGACTATCGAATGCTATGTTTTCAAAAATTGAACACAAATACAAAATCGAAAATAAAGCAGAAAAACGCGCATATCGACGATGCAGCAGGATGAATTCGATGCATCATGGATGAGAAGCGAAGAAAAAAGTACATTCACAGCGAGCAGGCACCACATTTTTAATAGAGGCCCGCATTCGTGGAAATAAAGAGAACTATTGTCGACCACTCTGACATCTCGTTCTTTTTTTTTTTTTGTCAAACACCACAACTTTTGTTGTACAACTTTCACTGAGCGCAAATAAGAAAATGTGAAATTATCAGAACATGAATTTGTCAGACCCCTCCCCTCCTCTCTTAGCTGCAAAAAAAACGCATCTTAAACAGGTTTGAAACTCATAAAGAATGCCCCATGAATGCGAACACACTTGTAGCATTGGGAAACACTGCACGATCTCCATATAGAAGTCTTTCGGAATGACAACAGTATGCAATCGTATCATCGAAATCAGTGGGACATAGCCAGGCTGTAGTAGCATTTAAGCTGCATTATGAGATTTGTTGGGCTTGAGAAACATTCCAAAGTGATTTTTTAATACCAAGTTTTCACTTAATCCATTAACATCGAAAAAAGTTACAGATGCATACAAACGCCAAAAAATTTGCATATATGCTTCAGCTGATTGACACTTTCACTTTTCAAATCACAAAAAAAAAACGCTTTTTCCCAAAACAAAGACAAACTGCACAGGTCATGAGCGTTTCTCGTGAATGCCCACCCGTATGGACAGCTTAATCCCCTCTATAAAACTGAATGAAATTTACATCATCAATGCTTACGTCCTTCTACTGCTCCTGGATGCAAAAGGATTAACCCATATCCGACGAATTTATATGAATGCTGAGAAGCGTTATTAGAGAAGGTGGTAGGATTTGCACATTTGCATTTCGCCCACATGACCGGCCATTTTCATATGAAACCATCAGGCAATAAAATATACGGAACGCTAGTCCTCATGTCTTAACTAATCCGACTGTTCAGGCAAATATTCCAAAACGATTTTTTTCAATGCGTTCTCAGATCAGTACAATGGAAATCCTAGCCGTGCGACATGTACACAGAATTTTGACACTTTTACGGTTGCGATTCCTTTGGAAGGTAATGTGGTACGAATTGAACGAACAATATACAAAAGACCAAGCAACAGTTGGCACAATACATCAGATCGTGTTACATTATGCTTCATTGATTCCCGGGTTGAATCTGCCCAATAGATGGACAAATTGGCACAGATGCGACGTTGCAATTAAGCTCTTCACAAATAAAAAGTTCCCGAAGTGCACAATAAGTGCAGCTGGTTCGAACCTGGCACCCTATTCGATCAGTGGGCAGAGTTTCGTAGCAAACACTAAGCAATCAAATTCTTGTAAGCACTAAATGAAAAAATTAGCTTAGTGTTCGTTAATCCTCAGAGATACTTTCGGTGAACAGATAAACGCGCCAACCTGCAACGATTTCGGAGATACTTCAGGTCATTATCGAAGACCATCATTGGAACTTGCAGAACATTGCTCTTTTCAGAAGACCTGAGAAGTAATGATTACTTTTTGGTATATTTGAAAAGAAATGGATTTTGGAAATCTGCAGCAAAATACTTGATTATTGCTAACATCCCTCCCAAATCAGTGCGTGAAATTTTTTGCTCAAAAATTTTGCAGTTGAAGCTGTCACAAAATTTTCAAATTTGCGCAGATAACAGTTTCCGGGAAAAAACTTGGTTACGATGCGACTAAATGATCAGAATCAACGAAGCACTCTCTTTATGCACCACACCATTCTTGCTCTTCAAAAACTTCTCTAGAAATGCCGATACTTGTTGCCACTTTATTCAAATCGTCAAGATGTTTTACTTGCTGCAACACAGACAAAGAGGGTAGAAAAAAATATCTCTGCAAAAGTTCCCTTCTTTGCTAAGTTTTGACAGAAATAAAGCAGTATTGAATGCAAATATTTTTGCGTAATAATTCAAGTGCTTCAATTCGTGCCAAGTGAAAAAGTCAACCAGCTGACCGGTAAGGGTTTTCCATTCTCCTCGCACCTAACTTTTCTTTTACTCACTCTCTAAAGGCGTCGCAGCTAACTTAAAACTTCATCAATGATTGTTTTCGAATATGCAATGAAGGGGAACTGACATCATTGAAGCAAGGTTTCCTTTTCATCGACAGGGAGCAAATTGGCGATCTCAGCTTGATAAAACAAGGTCTGCCTTCCCATCTTTATTGTGAGTCCCACTGCGTCGCGGAAATTTTCCCAAGTATTTATACCTCAACATTCTTGAAGAACCTTACATTTGAAACGTGTCATCTGTTGCCACAAGCAGAAATCATAACATTTCGAAGATGTGCACCTATGCCTTCTCAAAGGATAACAGTAATGCGTTTGATGTGTTCAAGAACCATGTTCAAATTTCCTTCGCTTAGAAACAGAGCCCCCCTAATCAGCAGATAAACAGCTGAGGCCGGCAATCGACCTTTTCTTCTTCACGACACCAAAAGATACGAATTTTGCAAGCTTCATGGATTGTAAAATCCTTATATCTATCAATGACTGCTGCGAGCTCTGCAGCGTTATTCATTTCAACTGTAGACTGCACTCTCATTCAATATAGTGTCACAGTGCCGCGATGCGATGCGACATCATCACGCGACGTAGCGATCGGATGCGACACGGTGGACAGTATTCGACAACAAAAAAAATTGGCGCTATATTTACCGCATTCGTGCCAGACACCGGCTGGCACGAGTGCGAAGTAACAACAACAAAGAAGTGCAAAGCTAGACATTGCGTGAGAAGGCTGAAACACCTCGTAGCCAAATAATGCTCTCCTCAATGGGTGCGCGAAACGCACTATTTTAAATGAAACAGTGCAAAGTGAGCGAACACTGAACGCTTGGCAAAGCAATACTCAATCGTAGGGATGAAGCTGCAAAGGGTTTCTTTGGCTCAAAGGAAAATGTTTTAAAGGAAATAAGAAACGATATCGAAAAGCTAAACGACGATGATCCGAAGCAAACAGACACCCTCAAAATGAAGAGATAAATAGTGATTCATTCACACAATCGCATAGGTGTACTTTTAGTGGAACGCTTATCGAATATAATACGAATATGATTCATTCCAAATCAACAGTGGATAAATAGTCGTTTCCCCATAAGTTTCTCATAGGAGCATAACAGCGCTTAGAATTTGATTCGAGTGCTTAAAATAGAAGGTAAACTATTACCTACTTGGTGGATTTAAGCATCCATACTCAACGGTCATCTCTATTTGCCATTCAGCGGAAATATATCCCCATTCCCAAAGGCAACAAGTTACAGCCTGGGTGCTATTAGCGTCTTGGAGAAAAATTCAGTACTGGCCCTTTAAGGGAGGACCATTCGATCTATTCCATAAAGATGCACCTTCTTCAAGAAAACGATAAGGCTGAAGAAGGCCGTTCGGGAAACTTGACGAGGTTATAGGTGATAATCGTCGCTATCAACTGGTTGGGCACAATTTCCGATATGGACCCTTGCAAAATTTGTAACGAAATCATATGGAGATCGCAACATTCAATGAGAAGTTTGCAATGAAGTCGTAGAATTGCAATAACGAAAAAGAAAGCGCTCAGAGAGAATGGCAAGAATTCCAAAGCGGAAATTGAGTATTTCCGTAAGCGAAATCGCTACCATCGTATAACTATCCTCAGCAAACAATGATCGAATACAATTCAACGAAAAAAAAAGAATCCAATAACAAAAAAATGAAACGACGCAGACAGCACGCAAACATTCTGCAATGAGTAGAAATGCGATTTAAGCAAAAGAACATCTCGAATGAATAATTCATTTTTTTCCAAGAGGATAAGATTCAAATTTTTTGGCGTTTCTGCAAATATGTTTCGTAAAAGTGCATAATGTCGATGCTATGTTTGCGTGTATGTATGAGTCTGTCTGCTTGTCTGTCCCGCAGTTGCTATTTGAGAATTGCCGAACCAAGAATTACGCCGAACCGAGAAAAATTCTATTCGTATGATGCATTGCATAAAGTCACCTCTCATATCTATAATCTAGGTTGATGTAATAAACTTCGAAATAAGCTATATGAATTTAAAGACCTCGAAAAAATTTTGCGCACAAATTACTAAGAGTAGATAATAGTAAAAATAAAAGGAAAAGGAACTCTTATCTAAATAAATGAAAAAATGCAAATTAAGAAAAATTGTAGTAAATATAAAAGTTGCAAACGATAACACTAACCTATCCCATAGTCCGAAATAATAAAGGAAAATCAAAGCTGAAGAACGGTATAACAGAACAACCTATAGGAAAACTAAGGTACATTTAGAATTTATCTACAAAATTAGATATAGATTATAAGCTAGGTTAAAAGTTAGTGTATATGAAACAATACAGTCGAAAGAAGTCAACGCCGAAACATGAGCGATGATGACTGATAATCGATAAATCTGAGTAAACATGTTGACTGCATCGTACTAACAGCAATATTTATTTGATCTGTATTTAATACTAGACCCACCGAAGCAATATGAATAACATTTGAAACTCA
Organism: Baylisascaris schroederi; assembly: GCA_006503575.1. Taxonomy (NCBI): domain Eukaryota; kingdom Metazoa; phylum Nematoda; class Chromadorea; order Rhabditida; family Ascarididae; genus Baylisascaris; species Baylisascaris schroederi. The sequence goes on from QEWY01003062.1 coordinate 531,604, forward strand.
CTAAAACATTCTCAAGACGAAATACCAGTATTAAATACCGCAACAGAATCTTAATACTCATACAAAACTGAAGTTTCGTTACAAGTAAAACAAATGCGTGGGTGGAAGATGGAATAAATAAGACATAGGATAATATAACATTATGATATAAACTTACGCAAACAAATGCTCCCTTTGATAAATACAGTATTGAAGAGCGGTAATCAATGATCTTGGTATATATGGTCAACGCGATCATACTATGAAGTGGTAGAACAAGTAGAGCAATATCTATTTAATGCTAAACCTATAGAAATAGCTCCTTTAAACAACTGACTCCTAGGGTTATCCAAACAAAAAGAATATATGCAATAGGAATGGTTAATAAGCGTAAAAAATTAGAGTCCGTGAAGGATTTCGTTAATGAAACTTTTGACGCCCTGTCTATTAAGATAGACGAACTTATACACTAATTCTACTTTGTTAATTAAAGTTATATATAAATGTTTTTCTACCAGAATAAGATTGAGACCTTTGTCCTTATGGTTTTTAAGCAGTCCTTTACATTTGTTATGAAATCGGCCTTAAATGAGCAATGTTTACTAAATCTAAAAATCATAAATTATTAGGTTTTCGTGTGTAAAAAGTGGCACGTTATTGTCCAAGTTTAACTCAAGGCCGATCAATTAGTATGATTTTAGAGCATCCAGCACCCATTACTCACCCATCAGAGCAACTAGATGGGAAAAAATGGGAAACTTAATGGATATGTAGGCCTGGCCACGTGTTAAAATTCATCGGATACTTCAGCATGAAAATCAACATGGACCAGAAGTTATCGTGTCCTTTAAAAGAGTTAAATTGCAGAAATAATTCTATTCTCAAAGCTAAATTACGCATTGATCAAAGCCTTTTTTCGTTTAAAAAAAAACGGCTCACCTTTACAATGAAATAATCCAGCGCTTCCATAATCGATGGGAAAGTAAATCAACAAAGGTTCCCTTAAATAACAGAACTTCTAGTTTTCCAAATATTGAATAAATGAAGATTTCTTTAATTCTTTTAAAGTGACTAGAGGTATGGTCAATAATGAGGTAATTGACACATTCATAAGACTAAACAAGCCACGCATGCACACACATACACACTGACTAACAGCGTACCATATATGTACGCATGCACACATGCATGCACCTATGTACCACACGCAACAGGTACACAGACGTATATCAACAAGCACATACTGTGGATACTCATACATAAACATACACATATACACAAGAACACAATGCACACATACATAGGTTGTTATTATTCGCCATATAGATTCATAAAAGGAACGTTACGTGTGTTCTACGTAGATGACTTCTATGAGTGATGCTAGAGGGCAAAGTGAATAATACCAAATGATTTCAAGTGGACGTTTGAATTCACACTGAGTTGTCCTTTAATTATCTTCAAATTTCAGCATTTAATATACCTATTTCATTGTTGCAACCTGGATTACTTGGCTTTCCCCTGTTTGCAACTATAAACTTGCGAACTTTTGCAACCTCATGAAGTGTTCGCTCAAATAATATCGTGAATTTAACGACTAGAATTATTACGCATATATGCAAATATTCAAGAAAAAAATTACTCTGTACATCGCTACTCACATAGACTTCTGGAGCAGTGATTGCGTGGGTGCGTGTCGGATAAACCATTTTGAAAAATTCATTACCAAACAGATTTGAAAATCAAATGCGTAACATATTCGGTTCTAATCGATGTGGTCATAGCGGATAACCTTACTGTACATTGGAATGAGCGGTCAAATTTTACAACGAAGCGATAAACATTCCGATTTTATTCAAATGGTCATCGAGTTTTTTTATGCAATGACCGTAACTGTATGAAATTTAAAGGCACCTAAAGCATAACGGCTATTCATAAGGCTATAAAATTCATAGGGGCAATCAAACTGAACAATTTCCACTCATTAACCTAGAAGAATGGAAAACTGGGATCGACCAACGGAAGCACGATGACGATGCAATACTGCCCCATTATTTCGAAATTAATAGCAGCAGCTGACGACTACCTGAAGTACACGTGGCACATTGACAGATGCGTTAACTGTTGCGAAACAAGTGAAGGTTGCAGCTGGAAGAGTTTCACTAAATGACGTCATGAACTTGAAGGCTTTCGGGAATACATAACGTTGCGCAATGGCAATTCAATGAAAACAATCGGCTGCATTAGATCATAATGTAACGTCATCATAACCAACAAGAAATTATTGTGCATTTCACCTTTGCCACAAAATCAAGAAAAATAACACTCAGGTAATTGAAACCTCGATAGGTAGGAGCTTCGGATATTTTCGATTGCGATTTAACTATGAGATTAGGTTACCTGCCAAATTTTGCTGATATATTGCTGAATTTATGTGCAGAACTTATCAGGAATCGAACCCCTCGAGAGTACATTTCCGATATTTAATCCTGGACTATAAATAGAACTTCTAAAGTTCACCGCTACAATTAATTGGGTTGCCATTTCAAGAGACACATAAGTACACCTTCGAGGTGATCAAGTGAAATGGGGCGCAGTGCACAGAGAAGGTTCAAAGCAACACATTTTGCTGAATTTCATTGAAGCGCATGTTAGGATTAGTCTGTTCGTCGGCATTGTGCCTATTTAGGGGGGGTTTTTTTTCTGAGCAGCTTCTAGAAAATGTTGAGAAATGAAATTGAGATGCATGGATCGTTGATTCGAAAAAATTCCACCTTTTAATTTTCGACCATCTCAATTTATTAGTGGATAAGTTCTGATAGTTTATCAGCTATTAGGCCAAAAATTGTCGCTTAAAATGCGAAATTTTCACTTGTGAAACAATTCAATATATATTAAATGTTCGGCCCTATGAGCTCCTATCATCTAATGAATCAAAAGTTTTAGGCGATTGGAAATTTGTAACACTTCGACGCAGGACAACTTCACTAATACACCTTATCAATCTTATCAGCCTATCAATGAAAAGGGCAAAAAACTACAACCAAGAATAAAGAGATTTCGTAGTTATTAAACGTCAGCTCAAAGCGACTTCTTTCAACAAAAATTCCACCTTATCAGCTGATATTAGCTTGTTAATCGATGAACAGAATCGTTTTTGTGAGGCTCGCTCTTCACTGCTCGGAGTCGAAAGCCATCTGTCAAACTACGCTAAAGTATCGATGTTGGCAAAAAAAAGAAACGATATGAAATCGATCTTTGTAATTTGTTTCTTTATATTTCTTTGAAATGGTGCATTATCACTTGATCACTTGATAGGCCGGATTAATCGATCGCCCTGCAGGGTACTGAGGCCCATTTCCGGAAATGGTGCATTATATGAAATTATTTCGCTGATATTTATGAAATCCCCTTTCGAAATTTCAAGTTTTTCAACAACATACAAATTTTTATAGGAAAGATTCAAAAATATGGTGATTTTTCTCATGCAATCGTAATTTAGTGTTCTCAGGAATTATGCCATTTAGAAGTGGACTGATTAAATAGCTTTTTTAAACCATTTTTGTGGTGCTTTTCTCTCAAAATTTCGAGGTACTACTCTCTGTTTGATGATCAGATACGTTTCTAGATGGAAATCCTCAAAAATAAAGCCTTACTGCTGCATCCATAGCCAAATTTTGTTGGATGTTACACTTTCTAACACTTTGAGCAATTAGAAGCGGAAAAATTTTTACAGTGAATGTAACGAATGTGCAAAATGCATTATTCGATCGATTGCATAAGTTTTCATTAACTGTTATGCAATTTTGATCTACACTGAATGCAATATAATATTGCAATATCGTAAATGCAATACTAGAATGTGAGCTGAAAGAAATCTCTTTTAGCAATATGCCGAAGATTTATTTGGTCAACCTAACACAGGATTATGCAAATGCAAAGAATTTTATTGTAGTGGATTTTATCATTTGTTAAACAATCAAAAGAGCTAAACATTACATTCGAATAGCGAAAATCTGCAGTCTAAATAACAAGTGCAAACGTTTTGAGCATTAAAAAACTGCAAAAAAAAGGCGAAATGTACTATGAGGGTGATAAAGGTGAATAATAAACGATTATTGTGCTAGAATTAAGCGTAATCCGAGAATAATCTCTCCATTTACGATAAAACATTACTTATAAACGTTTCCAACATTTTTACGTAAACATCACCTCTCATTTCAGGATTTTGCAACAAAAAATTTCATCGTATTGCACCATTTTCAGTATAAAATTTCGTTCTACGAAAGTTTTTATAACAACAAGAACATTTCTAACACTAAGAAATCCCTATAAAACCAGAGTTGCAAAAATTACTCTCATATCGAATGACCCCAACGTTTCGTAGTTTCTTTTGCTTTGTTCATTGAAGGCATATTGATGGAGAGTTGAGAGATCCTCAGGTTGACGGCTTATGCTCCTACTCAAAGAACTCGAAAAGCTTTAGATCGACTGAATTATTAACATTATTTTCTTTTATAAACAACACGTTGAAATGTTTTGTTTCGAATAAAGTTGCACACATTTTCAACATTTTTGTTGTAACAGTGATCAAATTGTTCACTCAAAATGGGTCCTGGAGCAGAATATGAATACGGTATTGATTGGATGAAAGCCAGAATGCCTCGTTGGTTATAAGCATAGAATTTTCCGACGATATTGACAAGTGGAAGCCATGTTTCGATTGTTAGCGGGTATGAAGAAGCAGGGAGAACATATTTGAACAAATGCTTTCGATTTAGCTAAGAATGCATCGACTTTTATTTAGGTTCGAGATGAATGTGCCAGTCTTTTTTGCATATATTTAACTTTTCTTCGCATCATCTGTCTTCCTGCTCATTGCAAAAAACATTTGCATACACAGTATTTTTCTCTGAAAAAGAGAAATACATTATAGATGCTTCAATGGAATTATAGTACTTTAAAGCAGCGTGACGTATATTATAATCTTCAGCGGACGTATTCTGAATTAGAGGATTGAAAAAAAAATTAAAACCAGGTTGCAACACTTTACTTAGTAATGTCCGGTAAGTCCATGGAGTCTCTTGATTGGTGCCGAACATGTGATCTGATTGATAAGTCCCCTTCCCTTCAATTCCCTTCAGATCGACCTTACTCATGATTTTTTTTTTCAAGTTGCTATCTTATATCACATTTATTAATGCATGTTGTTCTGTCCCATAACGCATTGAGCTGTTTGTATTCAAAACGTTAACGGAAGTGCTCTTTGCCGCATTGCGTTTCTGCATTTTCGAAATTCGAGTCAAGAAATGGCTTCAAGTGTATTCTTGGACCACCAAGCTTGTTTGCTTCGTGAACGGATTCCTTGAGAGAGATCTCAGAAGAAATAACAGTTCTGTCCCATAACGCATTGAGCTGTTTGTATTCAAAACGTTAACGGAAGTGCTCTTTGCCGCATTGCGTTTCTGCATTTTCGAAATTCGAGTCAAGAAATGGCTTCAAGTGTATTCTTGGACCACCAAGCTTGTTTGCTTCGTGAACGGATTCCTTGAGAGAGATCTCAGAAGAAATAACCTTTTAGCCTGAATAATTAACCGACTATTGCGTGGTTATTTACTTTTATTGTTTTAAGATTACGTGAATGAAACAAAAGAAGCTGTCAATTCAGAGTCAAATGAGCTTGTATAGGATTTTGCGATTTTCTGACTTCACTTGTTCGTTCATCAATTTATGAGGGTTTTATCGAATGTAGAGAGAAAAATAAAACCAATAATTAGGGCTTTTAAGTTGTTTTTATCGCAGTAACTTCAGTTTGTTCATTATCAAATCTGCGTTATGGTGTTCGTTTTGGTAGAAGCGTGTTTTATGAAATTTCGCAATTTGATCTTGAGAAAAGTTCGATTTGCAGATATCACGAAGATGGTTCATTTGGAAACTGAGGAAAGAGTGGTCTTAGACACCGAACCAACTGCACATTTCAACAAGAAGGAATTGAAGGTCTCACTGTTTTCTTCTTTCTTTATTTTTTACGTATTTATTCTTCCTAAAGGTAAAATGGGATAGAAGATCCACTCTATTGTCTGGTGTATCTTCCTGTTTTAACGCACGTTTGCGAGCAAGAGGGAAACGGTGGAGGCTGCAACTCGTCATCTTTGAGTAGCCTCAACCAGTCATTGCTCCCCCTCATGGCGTCATACTCTCTGGTTTACTCGACTACAGTGTTCACCGAGCATCAATACCAAGTGCACGGTGTACAATGTTCTTTAATCATCGTTCATGCTCGGGCACGCAGTTTGTTTTATCATACCGTTTTTAACTTGAATACGTTTTAGAAGTCCCATTTTTTCAGTTCAGTGCCTCTCATCGGCACCGTCTATGCGTGTATCGCTACCCATATACAGACGTATTGTGGCCATACCAGATCATCTGGCCACTATCAGCAGTGCCATGCTCATTGCGTTCTAGTAATTCGATCCGAAGTGAGCATGCGCTTGCACCGCTTTATAGACAAACCAGAAGAACTATTCCAAAGTGTTTTTTTCCGCTTCCATCCCTCCTCTAGGTCTTATATATGCTCTGAAATATGCTCAGTTTAATGTAACACTCATTCATCGATGCATTGTTTTCTGCTTAGGAATTCGAACGTCGAAAGAACAAGAACAGGAAGAAGAAGGAATCAAAGAAGAAAAAGAAGGAAAAGAATGCTGTTACTAATGGTTTACAAAACGGAACCGGCTCAGGTATGCACATCCAGTATGAAACGTGTAGAATCGAAAATAAGAACGTTTTGTATGAAAAGACACTTAAACAGAGAGGAATAACTGAGAGGACAGTTAGGGTGACAGACCCGAAGAATGCCCATGAACACGCACTGACAGTTGGTTTAAGGATAGGGTGAGGAGAAACAAAATAAACGGAGTGTTCACTATGCAAGCGTTTCGAGTGTAACTCCGTTGAGGGGTAAGCTCGAGTGTGGAGGAGGATTTCAATGGCCCTTCATCTTATACGAAACTTGGGCATTTTGAAACCTGAGCAACTAGATTTTGTCATCAGCGATCTAAGAGGTGGCAGGATCAAGGCGCCATTGGTCTCTGCCAATTAGGACTCATGAGTTTTGCAGTTCCTTCTAAATGCTGAATATTACTAGTATGCCATAAGCCTTGTCAAAAACCTAAGAGAAGCGGTCCACTGACTGTACTCTTGCAAGACCTCCCACATCCAATCCATTTTCATAGTACGTAGAGAATGCTATAGAATTAAGTGTTGTTGTAGGTTGTTGAGGGTAATCGTTTTGACGTTGCATTTGTTCGTTCCTTTTATTATCCTTCAAAGTTATAAATTGGTGCCGTCTTACTCTTTCGTTTTCAACTTACACTTGATGTTTCTTTGGTAATCCATTGGTTTTTGGTTATTCGCTGAACTGTGATCTCATTGATTTCACATGTACATTAATTTAGAATACATTCGTGGAGACGATATATTCTTGACCATGAAACGTTCGCCGCTTGATTTTTATCTATATAATAACATTAGTGGCACTCTTTGCTAGGCTTATTGGTGCTCTTGTCCATAAAATACAACTAAGTGTGTGCCCTGAAAAATTGAAAGCTTCTTTCCTTTGCAAAATATATGCCGTCGACTGTGGTTACGCTTTTTTCACTGTACCAACCCCATCTGATGATATTATTGCATATGGTCACCATTTGATGTATACTGGTTCTAATTATTAAGATAAACTTAATGAACGACCTGCAGCTTCGTTCAAAGTAATGCACAAATCAGTCGTTATTTTCTAAAGGTGCTGAAACGACGGCGGATGTTTCGTCTGATGGGGGTGATGATCTCGCTGTCGAAATCGAGTACGTTGGTGAAGCGCCCGCAGTTGATCCATCCGATCCGAATTTTCAATATTTCGCGAAAATCTTCGAGAATTTCAAGGTACACCTGTTGTATCACACACACCTGAACACTTTATAATGAAAAAGGGTTTCGGTTTCGTTGCTGCTTTGAATATTACGATTCGTTTTTGCGTGATGCTTCCCTGTTTCACGGCAAGATTATCCAACATTAATTGTTGCACCTCTGGGACTTAGCACACATAATTCTTTGTGCTTCCCCATTATTCGTTCTTGTTTTACTTAGATGGGGGAGAGGGAGAGGGTGGAAGAAGAGAGAGGAGTGTACTATGATGAAACCAGTTATTAGGACCTTTTTTTATGCCTTTTTGAGGCTCCTAATTTCAACAAATTTCCTGCTGCTGAAGCTACCATTACTATAAGTAACTTAATTCACTTATTTTTAATGTCGTTCCTTTCAACTTTCATGCAAGCGTAAATTCAAAAAAAAAAAAAAAAAAATGTTGGGTTTATCTCGTTTAGCCAGTGCTGATTGATTTGACTCCCATTGCGCTGTCATAATTTGACCTTGTGATAGTCGAAAAGTGTGAGCAGCATTTCCTGTTTTTAGATTGCCGAGGAAGAGAAGAAGTCCGATACTTTGGCTGCTCCAATTGGTCAGCCGGATCCGAAGAAAGAGGAAGCGCCGACTAAAGCATCCATCTCTGAGAAGATCCTTCAGGAAGAAATGAGTGAGAAACGAGTGAGCAGATTTGATCCTTTCTTCGATACATTTCAAAGTTAATGGCTTTCGAGTGAGATTGTTCGTTCATTCCAGTTCCTTAGACGGTTTCCTCATACATCAGTTGATTCCTGTATTATTGGTATAGTCGGCTACAGTTTGGAAGTGTAATTTGTGGCCACTATCTTTTGTGTTCCTGAAGAACGTAAAGAGCAAGTGTTCACTCGTTCATTTGACACCCTTCTATATTAAAATGAGGCTTTCTTCCCTACAAAAGTGGCTACTTGATCATTGGCAAAGTGTTCTGCAGCTGAACTATAGCTTGCATACTAAAAGAATGGCTGGTTGCAGTTGTAAAACGAAGTGAAAATAATCCAATTCTTTGGTGCAAGAAATGGGACAAATTGTATGACTTTGGAGAAAAGTGACGATAACACTTATAAGTATGTGAAATTCCTGAGATTTTCGCTAATTGAAGCATACTGATGGGAAATTTTTTCTCAAGTATTTTCAGTTTGTCTCATTGATTTTATGCAGCTTAAAAAAGGGAATGTGTTCGGGTCTAAGCCTCCCAATTCCTGTCCGGAAAGGGTTATCTTGTACAAGTTCAGGTCCTTTTCCTGCCCCACTTAGAAAATCCTTGTCACTAATAAGATAGAGATTATTCATTCATTCTTGTAACGTCTCCATTCCATTTCACTTTCTAAAGGTGAATATTTAGCGCGAGCAAGAAGAGGCGGGCGAAACACAGAAATTGAGCAAGAGGAAGTTGCGTCTTGCAATGCAGCCGTCGATCGCCGAATTAAAAGAGGTATACTCGATGCTTGTTTTACGATTAATTCAACTAGTGAAAACTTGTTCGCAGACTTGTGGTTGTAGTAGTATACTTATTACTGAGAGGCAGATTCACTTTCTGTTTTTTAAGCAATCGTTGTCCTCTCTCAAATTGTTTTATATTCTAATTCGCTTTGAATGAAGGAATATTGATATGTAACAAGTTGTTGTTAGTACATGATTTGGTTTTCGCCTTCTGTTCTTGAAGAATTCAGGACGCCTGGTATTTCTCAACTTATTTCTTTTCGAAGTTGTCTGATGTACTTCCATTGGAATATGACGCTACCCGGCGATTTCTGAGCGAAAACCGTAGCTCTTAGTTGGCTATTCAATAGTTATCTGTCACTTTTAGCCAGCTCGTAAACACTGTTCTATGATCAGTATTCTCCTCTCACTGGAATTCGCAATTGTTCGATTATGAAATAAAGTTCCCTTCGACAATTGTCGAAGCGAATAGCGCATCGGCTTTTTGCGATGTTTGAAGCACTTTGATTTGTACATAACTACGGATTCAATGTTTTAGGCATTCTCGTTGTTCGCAGTAAATACTTTATTATGCTGTTATTGCTTTATTAGATTTGCCTCACTGCTTTTAAAATTCACACGTTTTCTTGATATAAATAAAGATCTCCCTGAAGCGAATTCTCTCTATAGTCAACCTTCTCTTATTTGCTCCTAGTCAGCTCGTTTTTTTCGTTATTTTTCGTTTCTTTGTTATCCCGAGTCCTCACACTCCATTGGCTATTGTTGATTTTGGTGTCATTGATTATCGCCATTGTTGGATGAGGTTGTTTGACGCATAAGAACGTTTGCATATAGGTGTTCGTACTGTTATCTCTGCCAGAGCTTTGTCCATTACCCCGTGTTTTATATATCCGTGCTGTCTGTTGGATAGCATTCAGATCATTATAGGTGACAACGCGTCCAGATGTAGTCGAGTGGGCGGACGTTACGTCGCGAGATCCTCAGTTGCTTGTAACGCTGAAGGCATATCGGAATACGGTTCCAGTCCCTCGCCATTGGAATGCGAAAAGGAAATATCTGGCTGGCAAACGAGGTTTCGAAAGACCACCGTTCGAATTGCCCGATTTTATTAAAAGAACTGGCATCATGGAAATGCGCGAAACAATGTGGGAAAAGGTACAATTGACACATCGAATCAGAATTAAATCATCATATAAAAGCTCCTCTGTTTGTTTGGCTACCAATATGAAAAATCTCTGATAAGTAATATATGTTAAGTTGGGCCTTACCACGATCCCACAGCTTTAGACCATCACTGCAATCCTTAGTTGGGTATGATTTCGGCGAACCATTTCTGGTTCGACGTCTCTAAGCAAGGCCCGTTTGAGCAGAAAATACAGTCAATGTCCTTATGAAACTGACTTGTTGTAGGTCAGTTTACTGACCTGTTGCGATAACATTTCTAATATGTTTTCGTTACTTCCAGTTGGGCTCCATTTGAAATCTATTTTGGTTTTCAACGAGAATGAGAACTGCCTTATGTTTGCGGTATTGTGGCATATGTTAGTGTTAGACAGCCAATGTTTTATAGGAGGATGCGCAATCGTTGAAGTCAAAAATGCGTGAACGCGCACGACCGAAACTTGGTCGAATCGACATTGACTATCAGAAGCTGCACGATGCGTTCTTTAAATGGCAGACGAAACCGACAATGACTCAGATGGGTGAATTATATTACGAAGGCAAGGAACTGGAGACAATCATGAAAGAAAAGAAACCCGGCAATCTCAGTGACGAACTAAGGATCGCGCTGGGAATGCCCGTTGGACCGGTAGTGTTTTACCTGCACTTGATTGGCAGTATGTTAATTATTGTATCCGAAGGCGTTAACTGCGTTGAAAAATATATAGTCAAGCCAATAATATTAAATCAAATCGCGAAGGATGTCTTGTTTCCTGCATTTTCAGCAAGCTTTTGGATTACTGAACTGAAGTTCTGAATGAAGACCTCGAAGAATTTTCTTACAAGGGACACTAATTGATTGCTTTCCTACGGAGTGCTAAAAGCAGTATGGACTGTCTTCTATCAAATAGTACTCTAAAGTCGTTTACGTAGTGATACCATATGGGGCACTGTGTTGATCTTAACGAACTACATTGGCCTCTCTTTGATAGGTAGTAAGTGCAACAGTAATTGCGAGAAGTCATAATGAACCCGTCGATTGACTTTAAGTAAAATAACTTACCAGTTGATCGATGAATGAGTAGGAAATTCAGCGGCCAGAAGTGGATGCTGTCAGTTAGATCAGTCGTCAAATAATTTCGGTGGTTGACAGATGCTATCACCAAATCGAACAGAGAAATCCTATTAAACCAACTACTGGTTATTATTTTTCTCTACACGGCAAAGTTATTTCATTGTTATTAAAGAAAGGTTTGCATTAGTAATGACAAGCGATGACGGGAAGATAACATTTTTGAGGGACATGTTCTCTAGAATTTTCTTGCTTTGTTTCCTTTTTGTTGTCGATAATCCTTATATGGCTGACCCTGATATCGACCAAATATATCGCTTTGTCTGCTGTGTCGAATGTTGGAGAAGTTGCTAATCGGCGTTGTGGTGACATCGCCGCACTTCTATTACCGGCTATTTTCTTATGGTGGACCGCCATTTCAGAACGCACAGAAATTCCCGCCCCCGTGGTTGATTGCAATGCAACGCTACGGACCACCGCCGTCTTACCCGAACTTGAAAATCCCTGGATTGAACTGTCCAATTCCCGAAGGTTGTGCCTTCGGCTATCATGCTGGCGGTTGGGGGAAACCGCCAGTTGACGAACATGGCAAACCGCTCTATGGCGATGTCTTCGGTGTGGAGGTGAGTTCCTATAAACGTGCTGCTCGTAATAAATGTGAGAGCGATTTTTCAATAAGGGAAATGATTGAGAGTTGAACTAAACGAGTGGAACTTATATAATTCCCCATCTAAAATTGTTTCTTTCTGCTATGTCGGAAGTCATAATTGCGGTACAACTGGTTATTTTCACATTTGTTTTGTCTCGCCCTAAATTGTCTAGCTTACAGTGCACCATTGAATATTCATTTGCTTTTGAAAATCGCTGCTGTGTTTCGACTTGTTTGAACACAGTTTTTGACAGGTTATATACTTACCTATCAAGAAACTCAGTTGTCAAATGCCGACTTTAGGCTCCAGCAATGCCAGAAATGGATGATGAGTCGAGAATTGAACGTCGCCATTGGGGCGAAATTGGCAGTGACGAGGATTCGAGTGACGAGAGTGATGAGGAGGAAGAGGATGGTGAGGGTATCACTACCGATAGTGGTTTCATTACGCCCGCAACCACTGAGGGGTTCGTTGTCTTTCATTCTCTCAGTTGGTCGACTCGATTTGTGATGACTGCAAGTGATTTGCACTACTGTCATTTGGAGGTTAATGACTTCGGGGTCGGTGGTTGCAGATTGTCAACCTTCCTGAATTGCTATCAGGAATTCCTCCTTGATTTCCCTTCTTGGAATTCGTATCAGTGGTTTTCTTGGAGGATTGTACATTATTGCCTAGGAACCTGATGGGAACCACCTTTCTTAGGTTCTTGCATATCTAGCGTTGTAGCTCCCGGCATTTCAGTTCTCCGATCCTCTTCCATAACTTAAAAAACTCTTTTCTTCCAACAAAGCTAATGTGAACGAACTATTCAAAGTCGGTTCCGCCTATGTCGCATCCGCATCAACTTCAAAGATTATCGCCTTCGTCTGTATATGTCTGATGTGGAAACCTGAATGTATTCATGTTCCTATAGAAATGCTGGGATGCGGTTTTGATTGTTTGCAGGACCAGAGTGCAAACTACTGAAATTAGGAAGACACTGAAGTTTGAGATCTTGCTGGGAATATTGTGTTTCTATTAGCTCGAAAGTGCTGTTATCCTTATTCAGATTCGCGACACCTTCGGGTATAACATCAGGTGTTCTAACAGGAGTTGAGACACCAGATACTATTGAACTGCGAAAGGGCAAACGAGCGGAAGAAAGGTAACCTTTGAACTTATCGTCTGAATAATCTAATATGTCACGGCAGTTAAAACAATGAGTTCTGTTTTGGTCATGAACAAATAGGAGAGCGCGCCCAAAACTGGTGCGACAGGCGTTTTTTGTAATTGCTTCCAGAGCGGTCGGGCTACAGGTAGCAGGTATGTTTAAAAATAAATGTTGTTTAACAGTGAGTTTAATTTCGGGTCGTTTGTGTTCAAAACTTTTGAACCTTTTATTTGCTAGATTTTGGGTCATTTATGTGCTAGGACTGTGATTTTTTTTTTTTCCGGGCAAACTGTGATTTATTTATTTTCTGAGGCCTTCACACGGCCATAACTCATTCGGAGGTCGTTATGTGCAGCTCAACGATCCTACCTTCAGGAATTGAACGATAACCACCGTGCGGTGTTTACACTGAGGAATGTCATATTTACCTTGTGCGTCATTTTTTTTTTCACGGAATGAGGAAGTAATAGAAGAAAGATAGAATAGGACATGCGATAGTGGTGAAAGGAGATCTCAACAGTTTGCATCGAAAAAGACGCCTTGAAGAAAGGCGAACAAACGACAGGAGAGGTGATCCTATGTAGACGCAGTTTTTTGTCTTCTGTGGATTTTTTTTTCCGGGGCAAACTGTGATTTATTTATTTTCTGAGGCCTTCACACGGCCATAACTCATTCGGAGGTCGTTATGTGCAGCTCAACGATCCTACCTTCAGGAATTGAACGATAACCACCGTGCGGTGTTTACACTGAGGAATGTCATATTTACCTTGTGCGTCATTTTTTTTTTCACGCAATGAGGAAGTAATAGAAGAAAGATAGAATAGGACATGCGATAGTGGTGAAAGGAGATCTCAACAGTTTGCATCGAAAAAGACGCCTTGAAGAAAGGCGAACAAACGACAGGAGAGGTGATCCTATGTAGACGCAGTTTTTTGTCTTCTGTGGGAACCTTATGGAGTAGACTAGAGTTACCTATATTTGCTTGTGAACTAGATCTCTATCAGAAAGGATTACCATAGTTTGACTGCGATGATGGCTTCAAATGTTGTTGATTTTAGCATCGCAGGAGGTGATACACCAGCTCCCCAGCTCTATACAGTGCTTCAAGAGCGCAAAGTTGATCGTGTTGCAGGCCAGATGATGGCAAGCACTCACGTCTATGATATCTCCGTCAGTTACTTTCTTTTCGCTTTACAAGCTTATCTTTATAAATCTTTCTAGCACATATTCTCGAGTTTGGCAGCCTTCAAGACCAAAAGTGCTTACATGAGCTGGTTAAGACGATAGTAGATAACGGTGAACACATATTGGCGTGTGCAATTTTGAATTCATGTTTGTCACAATAACAGGTATGATATGTCGTATTTGTCACTGTGACATTCTTCCTTTTCAGCTGCGACCATGTAGGATTTTCCCATTTCTTTGCGAGATTACGACTGTGAATGTATTTCGTTTAAAAAGTTCTTTGATGAGATCTATTGAGGTAACGTTTAGTTCTTGTTTTATTTTTTTCTTAATGAATGGACGTTATTTCAGAAGAAAGCGGCGCCAGCACCAGCAGCACAAGGAGGAGACGCGGGGGTGGAGGTGTCATTAAATCCAGAGGATCTGGATCTTGCGGATCAGAAAGGATTGGAGAAGAAATATGAGGAGCAGTTACGAAAGCAGACCAAAGGACGGCAGGATGACGACGAAGACTTCTCGGATATGGTTGCTGAGCACTCCGCTAAGCAAAATGTAAATTAATTTTGCATGTTTTTTGTTTCCTGTGTTGTTAGGAATTCGATGGAAGGAGTCTTTTTTTTATGCTGAGGTGACCATCGTATCGCCGGGTCATTAACGTTCTTTGCCAGGTCGTGTGTGCGATAAAAGGACAAAAAGAGTACCATGTGGTTATAAAAACATAGATTTGCAAGGACAGTATAAAAAGATTCAGGACAATGGACATGGGAATTTAAATCGTATTAATATAGCAGTAGATGGAATACATCGTCGGAAACGGTGTTGCTCACAGAAAGATCCTAACAATTTTGTCGGAGCGGATAAAGCTGGAAGGTGATGCTTCCCACAGAGTAGGAAGCGTGCCGAGATCAGTTGCCGTGGTTTTGCTTATTGCGAGCATATGCTTATATGATGGAGTTGTGAACGATTGTAGCCACTTTTGTGTAAAGGTTGTGACTTTTGCAATTCTTGCGACTATTATTTTCATTACTGTTTGTCGCGTAGTGATGGCACGTGGCAAACAGAATCCTTAGGCGGCTTCCACTATTATCACATCTTGAAGTAGTTTCCATACGGTTCCACTCATCTTTTTTTATTCATTGAGAGAAAATGATTCTTTTACAGCGTAAACGGAAAGTACAAGAGCAGAAGAAGACCACTCAACAGCACAAGAAATATAAGGACTTCAAGTTCTGATTCCGGTCGAGTGTGTGAATGGTGTTCTGGCTGGAGCATTCCGAGTGCTGAAAGATTTGTGTGTTGCTATTGTTATTGTTGGGTTGAGTTCTGCGCTCTCATATAAGTTCACGTTGTTCTGAATATCCTCAGTATATGTGGCATAGCGAAGTGCCGTTCACTTGCTGACTTGTGGTTTGTTGGAAGAAAGTGTCCACCGAGAGGTCGCGAATGACTTACTTGCAAATTTGGTGTAAGTTTTGGGAGGGTTACATGCCGGCCTAAAATCATTTGCGGAGGTTTCAGATCAACCGTAGTTTACAGCATTGCCGTCGATGTTTTGTCGCTAGAGGTTCGGTCTTATGCCCTATTAACCTGGTTTCTTTGGAGCATTTCCCTTCTCAGAAACTGATAGTAAGAGGCTTTAGCTATAAGCCCTCAAATGTGGAAATTAGAGATACGGTGACAGGGAAGAGCACCGTTGAACACGTTGGTTTTTGTGGCAATTCTTCTGCCGAGATATGCGGTTTTTCTGTTTGGCGTTAACATAGAAGAAAATGCTGCGATCGGTCTGTATCCTGTTCATTCTCTTTTATACGTACAAATCGTCGAATTTGAGGAGAGAAAACTATGGCACTTATGGATGTCGGCTTCATTTTACGGCACAGATACCCTTTCTTCGGTGCGTATCGTGTCGTTTGAACGGCCGCAGTTCACTGCCGTTCTGATATCACTGTTTTCACGTACTCTCTTAAGCGCATTCACAGATGATAAAAATGTCTGCGAATGTAGAATTTCTGCCCTAATTGGTTGTCGTCTATCAAAACGACATCTGGGTCAAGTCTTAATTCGAGTGGGAAATGACCAGTAACGGTCTTTAAAGCCTACCATGTAGGCGCTAAGTGTGGCAGCAATTTTCTTTTTTTTGCATATAGAAGGCAAAGAAACGAAACAATCTGACCCATGTATTACCTGCAATCCCTGTTTTACAGCAACAGCGCGTAACCTTCCCAGCAACTTCTCCGGTTCGCTTCGCTGATTGTAACGGTTTTGGGCAATTTTTATTTCTGATTCAGCACTGCTGACAAAGTACACAAGCAACGATTAATAATTCAGTAAAAGACGAAGATAATAAGTGCTTCAACCAAGGATCAGCATATAAAGTTTGCATGGTGTCATCGGTTGTTCCACTCCCACCATCTTCGAATATGGAGGATGGGGTAACAGCCTCAAGTCGTGATCCAACTTCAGAATAAGATCGTGGCCAGATTCGAAATAGAAATTTAGCGAGAGGGAGAAAGGAAAAGTGGCGAAAAAATAGGCGAAGATGACATTTGGCCTCCCCATCCTTCGGCTATCAGCTGATATCGGGACTTAATTTCGGGGCGAGGAGAGGAAGGCATACTCAGCTATTCATAAGATGAAACGGTCAGATTCGGCGAGCACAAACAACTGAACATGAACAACATCGAATCCGCAAAAGAGAGAAAAAACGGGGCACCCGTATTTGCAAAACCCCAGCATAACAGCACACGAATGGCTGTTACTACTTGTTCCTTGCCCACTGCCTTGATCAAAACCCGTTCAATTAATGAGTCTCTTACAGATGAAGGCTGAACGCTGCAAAGGAGTACTATGCTCAAATAGAGAACAGGAAAGGAAAAAGAGGTGTTTTTTAATATGACTTTGTTGCCAATGAGACGCGTTTATGACGGAGACGTACTGCTGAGCGGTGGTTACGAGTTTTCAGCAAGCCATGCTGTGACAGTTGCGTTATTTTTGATGGTCTTCAAATACTCGACGTACCTCTCACGAATCACCTTGAATGCAGTCGCTGTTGCATACGGCAGACCTGTCACCGGATCGCGGTACTTAGCAGGGCGGGATGTCACACAGCACAACAGTCTCGCCTATAAATTTATTCATTCCACTGAACTCGTAAATCTTTTAATCGTGATTATGTGCAGTCCCGTGAAAACAATAGGATAACAGTAATATTATAACAGAACCCCCTACAATAATAATATAACAGAACTCCCTTCTCGCTTTAATTTTTCAAAAACATCACCCTCAACATTCAATTACAACATAAATCGTTAGTCGCAGCAGCTCCTTAGATCGCAAAAGTGCTCACTCAGGTCACAGAAGAACCTTACCTGATGTGGAAGTGCTCAGGCTGCAGTGAAACCCCACTTGTCATTAGTGGGGTTTGGCTGTGATCAAAGAACTTCTAGCTATAAAACAAAACTTAATTTCGTTCCATTTATTGCTTTTCCCATTACATAACATTTTGTAAAGACTTAGAAAGAAAAGTTTCGTTGCTTAAGCATGAAGATTCTGCGGATTCAGCTATCTGCGGAACCCGAAGCAAACCAACTAGTCACATCTGATAATCTTAAAAGCAGATCTGGAAATTCAATTACTTTTGATTACAGCAACGAACGAATAATATAGATCACCTTTCGTTCAGGTTTCTGGAACTTCTTCACTTCGGGAACAACAATCCATTTACCATCACGACCATCTACGTGACTGATGAAGGGTGGCTTCAATTTGCGCACTACATTCACCCTCTCTCGTTTTTTCTTTCGCTCTAATTCGAACTGCTCGTACTTCTGCAGCGATGCAAGATTCAATCGTTCCGTTTCTTTGGCCTCTTCTAAGAGCTGTGCCTGAAAGTTACTTAGTGAAATATAACGGCGAATGCAAATTGGCATCTGACAATTGCTGGCTTAGAATGGTATAAAAACAGAAAGATATACGGAGGAAGGAGGAGAGGGGAAGGGTTGTGTAAAAGTCAGTGACAACAATTTAACAGGCTGAAGCTGCCTCCTAAACAAAAAGTTGAGACCTCAAATCAGCGGTGCAGCCTAAACTTTTTCGAGTACTTTTCTTCATTTCCACCAATGATGCCACAATAATTAGTGAATATAAAACCGCTATAGTGATTATATGAAACGGCGCAAATTCACGTTGTGATGAATTTTACAAAGATCTGCGCGTCGACTTCGATACTGCTTTGAGATAAGTAGTTAAGCACTCTTTTCGTTCATTAAAAACACTCAATTTCTGTTGCATATCGCATTTGCTAAGAAATACATTTTCGATATTATTTCCTCTATCTTTAAGTCTATGGGAGCAATGAAAATAAAAACAGAACTTGGCAATTTCATCTTCTCTAAATTTCGGAAAATTGGAACTGAAAGATCTCGAAATAAAAGTAATGTATCAATCGGGTAGACAACGGCTTATCAGTGAGCGAAAGGAAGAAGAAAATATAGTTCTTCCAGTTCGACGGCACTCAGAATGAATATATAATCGAAAAGGGTTGAAAAGGTAGCCGAAAGAAGCCTTTCCATCGATTTTCATACTTCAAGTATCGATTATAGATCTCACCTGAGTTTCAGGACTAACTGTATTGGCGGCGACAGTTGGACCACCCATTCTTGCCATTACCCACTTCTTATTCTTCTCCAATAACAATCTCTTATTTGCGTGGCCCAATTTCGGTTCCTGCAGAAAGTCGAACAACAATGCAACCATATATTACAATGAGAATACTCAAAACCTGAGCTATTATGTGTGAACCTATGCATTTCTTCATAAATTTAGCTATGTCCTTGAAAGATTCGTCAACCATTTGATTACTAAATCAACGAAATATAGCAACTGCGTTATATACCACTTTCTACTTGACAATCGGTTAAGACGCAATTTTACGCACAACTTTGTTGCAAATTTGCCCACAATCGGAACCGGAAATTGTTTTGTTCTCGAATCAAATAACGAACAATTAAAAATGTATTTGAGAAGCGAGTCAAGGTTTTTAGTGAAATTTGTCATTTTTGAGCGAGTCTTCTTGCTATTTGGTTTATTTATCTCACCATAAAGTGCACCGACTTCAAAGAGACAATGAATTTTCCTTTAATAAAAGCAAATCCCTTTAATATAAGGGAACCGCTCATTCATAGCAATCAACAATTTTAATATTTATCGTTTCTGGACGTTAGAATTCGTATACATAAGGCGATTGTAATAATAATGCCTTAATAACTAAACAATCCGTACTCCGGGATTGGAAACGTTGTATCATTTAACAGCCGCTTGATATTTGGTTCAGACGACTACCCAAAGTATTTCAAAGAAAAACAAGTACGAAATTTGCATATCCCAACAGTAATGTCTTCGAGCAGCATTGCGAATAAACTCTGAAAAACCATAAACTGATCTCGCAGAGGGAATCCCTTAACCACCAACCTTATAAACGTTGCGTCGCTTTGGTCTTTCCTTTTCTTCCCCCTCGCTGATAGGCTCATCCTCCGCTTCCGATCGATCAAAATCTGAATCCACTTCATCGTGATCTGATTCCACTGGCGACTCGAATGCATCATCCGCATCATCCTTTAATATGCACGACATCTGCTCAACCTATGGTGAATAGTACTCCCTCTACGCTTAGAGACGTGCAGCGACAGGAGAACAAATCTGCAGGAAATGGTGCGAGACCGCGTATGATCGGTTGACTAGCATTACCTACAAATGCGCAACGATTGCAACTCCAAATGACAATATGCCCATCCACTATTCCCTCTCCCTTTTTATTAGAAGTCAATATTGCAGTTGATGACAACAAGCATTTATGCAATATCCACAATTAAAGATTGTTTTGCTAGCCGGAAACCTCATTTAGGTGGCAATTCGAGTGATGGGATGGGCATCGATCGCTATAATCAGTAAAACTCGCAATATCGCATCCAGCCAGTCCATCGATCATCAGTAAAACAGAACTACATCACCAACTCATGCAGATAGATACTATCACAACAATGCATTTTCTTCAAAAGCTTCTTAAAAGTAAGCAACGCACTCACATGCTGATCTTATCCAACAACTACTGAAGGCTGGGGAAGCGCGCCAGAAGAGTTGGCACAATATGCGCTTTTCTATTCTCCCCATCTTAGCAACCACTTTTATAAGTTACTAAGGGATAAACGATATGCTAAGTAGCATTTCAAGGCAGTTTTAATTCGAGAATCAATAAAGCTACAGTTATAAAACGTTACTACTGGAGGAACCCTCACCTCAATATTCACATTGATCCATCAGTTTCTAAAGAATTTATAGATGTCGAAAAGCGCCAAAAAAATTTGCATACACTTTATGCAGGTCGCAATTTTACTTGCTCTTGGCTATGTCACAAAAAAAAAGCGAAGTTTTGAGGATTTAAGCATGAAAGCAGACTAATAAAAAATGAGAGCATATGTTTTGCACAATATTTCTTATTGCTAATTTGTGGCTGGTCGAATGGTTCAGATATAAAAGCGCATCTTGTGCCAGCTTTTGCGATGTGCTTTCCCAATTGTTCTTGTGATTTGACCAGAGCAGAATAAAGACTGCACCAGCTCAAATTATACATAAATTTCTTTCCACCACTAGATGTCTAAAACTCCTTTCAACGTTGATAGATCACGTGAGAGATAACATAAGATGCCCTTTATACATATCAAGACGGAATGTTCCTACAGAGCCATGACAAAAAGGACAATGTCTGAGGTGAGGATCAGAAGATACCCAAAGGTAATTGAGAAAAAAAGGTAATTAAGGAAAAAGGTAAACAAGGTAAATGAGAGAAAACCTCGAAGAAGGTGCCTCCATAAGTATTTTTGTAGAATTCATCCTCCTGTTCGGTGTCATCCATCAATTCAGCCATCTTACTGCCAGCATTGGCACGACGTTCACGTGTATTCACCATCAATTCAATGCGTTCACTTTCGTCACTATCGCTGAAATAAAGTACTAGAACGAAGTTATACCCACTTCAATTAAGCAATCTAGGGCACTCTGATGAACCGAATCGTCTGAACAATTCTACGCCAGGTGTATGAAACTGTTGAGCGTTAAGTATTCTGTTGTCAAGGTGCTAAAACTTTAAATTCCTTGAATTTCACCGTCCTACTTGCAGCTGATCAAGTTTAGAGATAACCCGATGCATGATAAACAGATATGTTTATATGCGATAAGATAAAATTGATAGTGCAAATATTAGGGAATTCTTGATGCACGGATGAAATATTTCAATTTCCTTACGAGCATGTTCAGAAGTACATTCGCCACAAATAATTTACTTATTATATGAAGAAGCTACTGCATTGCATTTCAACGAGTGTACTTGTGGCTGTATTGCTTAAAATTAGGTTTTCATAAATGCGCATTTATTAATAAGAAATTACGAAATATTTTGTTGGAATCGACGTATACCTGAATGTAATGGCTATAAGCAGCGCCTATAAACGACAAGTGTAGAGGATTTCGATACAGGAGGTTACCTCTCATCTTGCCCATCAGAGGATTCTTCCTCATCATCGCGTTTCATCCTTTTCACAGATCCTTCACACCTTTCGTCTCCTTCTCCCATACTCTCTTCATGTTTCCTCTTCATTTCGATCGATAATTCCTGCACAGTTAGAAACTACCTTAAACACTTCAAAAACAAAGAAGAAAACATAGAAGCAATGATGAAAGCAACAAGAAAAACCTCGAAAAGAGTAATCTCAAAAACAATTGCATCCTTTTCCATCTCGAACGTTTCTTTAATATTATTATAAAGAAACTTTTGCTAGCCCATTTGCGCTGATATTATATCGCTAAATGAACATTAAATTTGGTGCTCACATAAACAGAAAATTCAACAATAAAAGGAAGCAAATCCTTAAATTTTCCGACTTCATTCGCCTCTTTTCCTAGCAAATCTCTCCCAGGTTTTTCCGCCGACCTTCCCCTGGCAAACTGATCTTCGACGGGGTTTCTCCAGAAAAAAAAACTACCTCCTGACTTACCAACACCACGTCCTTTCTCAAGCAACAGACTCTTCCTCTCCGCCCTTCTCACTGGCATCTCCGGCCAAACTGCTGCCTTCCTATCCACAGGTTGCACCTTCAGCCAGACAGACTCCTACTTTACTTACTCCCAGCCAAAACCCCACTTCCAAATCTACTTACATTAATGCAGCCCGCCAACCATACAAACGACTACCAAACTGATGATGAAATGGTAAGGGCTTAGACAGAGGGGTAATTCGTGACTCAGCCAGTGTTATTAGAGCTGGTTATTAGAGTGGGAAATCCGTGGTCATCGTTACGCAGCAATCAACTAGGTGTTCCAGTGTTTGCACGTTCCATTTCTGCATCCTTTCAAATTCTAATTGGTTCATTTTTTTAAAGCGCTAACTCATTATTTTACCTTGCGGACGAATGCGTCTTGCGTATTTTTGTGCTCCGCATCCAACACCTCTACACTACGTCATCTGACACGCGAACCTTGGATATTTTTGCGCTTTTCAGGACATTTTCCCTTTGATCAAAGCACTTACTTGGCATTTCCCATTCTCGTATGAGGGGGTCACGAATCCACCGCCTATCCGCCCACCCACCCTGGTGGTCAAAGAAGCATGGACTTCACTCATGCATGGCCCAAAGCCAAAGGTTTTTATACTTCGTGAACGGGCCTCAGTCAGCGTTCTGGCAAGGGCAAAGATTCTTTCATCTCTAAACTCTGGATTTGATTGAGAAAAATGACGAGGAAATGTTTATAGATGAAGGAAGAGGCAACAAAAAAAAAGAAAACATAGAAACATTAAAACATAAAACGACGGTAGCACTGAACAAGGAACATACATTTGCAGAGCAGGACGTTATTGAATCATACGCACAACCACTTAAACTCATACCTCAAACTATGAGTCTGATCGCAAATACGGAAAGGGGAGAGTTGCAACACAGTGGCCTTAGAACTTTGCAAAAACAAAACGACGGTAGCACTGAACAAGGAACATACATTTGCAGAGCAGGACGTTATTGAATCATACGCACAACCACTTAAACTCATACCTCAAACTATGAGTCTGATCGCAAATACGGAAAGGGGAGAGTTGCAACACAGTGGCCTTAGAACTTTGCAAAAACATATGCCCCATAGCAGGCTCGAACTGCTGACCTTCGCATGTCTCAACCACTTATAAGTACGACGCGCTAACCGACTGCGCCAATGGGGCACCTCTTGGATCCTCAAAAACACACCTAACGTTGTGAATCAACTGCTCCGTCATCCTGATAAATATATGAACCGAATATTGTGTTAAGACGAAGAAATGTTTTTGTGGTGACGTCATTTTATTCTATATGTAAATACCTACCTATTCATTCGACAACCTCAAATTTCGGACAGCGAAAGATGTGACAAGGAAATTTTATAGAAATAATCTACATAAGCAATGTTTTGTCTTTTAACTAAGAGATGTAGCTGACCGGTGCGGTAATCTGAATTGCAAGTAGCGTATTTTGTGGGTTTTATTAATATGATGTTCTACTGATTACCTACTGCTTCACCCCATCTATTACTTCGACCATAAAGAAGACCGATTAGGTTTTACCTCAAGTGCGCTTATTCTTTTGTTCGGCCTATCGGACTGCTCCATTTCTCTTCAAATCAGATGTTCACTTACAGTGGCATAGGGGTGCAGAGCGAATTTCAACTAAGAATAAGAAACTTGAAGCGTTTGAAAACCTCCCTACCTCGAAAGGTGGGGAAACACACAGAAGGAGGTAACATTCGATTTGCCTTTACAATTCATTACATTTGAATAAGTTGTAAAATTTACGCAACAATGGAATCATATATTCACTGATCCAAAAGCATATACAAAAATTTTACAATATTTTTTCTTTTCTATAAGCCGATCGATGTAACGTGATATTTATACCGATGCAATTTCTGTACAAACATTGTAGTATTTATAAACTTCTACAGTTCCCGAATGCTAATGAATAAACTCGAAGGATGGAAAGAGAAAGGGGCAGGAGTGCTCGCTTTGAAGCATTAAAACCTTTTTTATCGCTTTTACTTCCACGATTAGCTTGTCGACGATTCTAAACAAAAATCCGAAGCGTCTATACGTATTATTTTGTGGTATTTGAGAGAAATGTGGAATGCATATATTCATACGTCAAAACATTTTATTACTGCTAAGCAGGATGGTATATTATCATCACATAACATTAAATCCTCTTGGCCTCGAGTTCATTCCTTCGAAATAAATAAAAATTGCTTCGTTGAAAACATTTTTCACGCTCTCCTAAAAAACAAACTTTTAAATGCTCAATCGATAAGGCAGAAAAATCGACAAATGACCATAAAATTATTGGCGATAAAATGAGGTATTCATATTCAAATTTTCAACAATCAAACACGAAGGCATATAATATTCTTATAAGAGTTTCAAAACTGCAAAGGTGCTTAAAGTTTGGATTAAATTTCATTCTGTGCTTCTGCGTAATCACGTTTGCAAAGTGTCATCATGTTGTCGATCCATCGTGTGAGGGAAACAGAGAGAGAGAGAGAGAGAGAGAGAGAGAGAGAGAGAAGGAAGAAGGAAAGAGAGAGCGAGGAAGGAAAGAATAAGGTAAATTCTATGCTCTGCGAAGGAGGATGCGAAGAACTCAGGGAAATCTCATCGCTGCGTTTGCCGCATTTTCGCCTTGTTTTCATTCATTTCTCCGCTATTCTACCGTCGTTTGTTGGTTTTCGATGTGATTAGAGATCGCTCAGACTATGCATTTTCCTGTCTTCAAAGGTTAATTTGTTTTTTACTGAAATATGTAATGCTTATGATTGTATCGGATCATTGATATAATGATTACCTTTCTATGAGATTTTTTGATTTTCCATTTTTTAAGTCATTTTTCTAAAATGCTCGTTTCAATAATAGCGTCATTTCGATTGGTGAATAAGGAGTAGATTTTAGTTTCATTGATCTCATCCCCTTCTCCTTCCCACGTTCCTCACTCTCACTTCCCTACTTCGGTGTTCGAATTGCATCAATGAAATATAAACTAATGAGCCTTTAGGGCTATTTTTCCAGTGGATAAGCTTTGCAATAAAGATAGAATGAGGAGAAAATCTTACAGCACTATATAAGCTTGAGCACTCACAGTAAGAATGAACTTTTAACTTTCTAGCCATCGCCTTGCCTGAAAATACTTAAATTTAAATGGCTATCTCAGTGAACTTTCTACTCTTCCAGTAAAGGTTTACGCGGTTTCCAATATGCAGGTCTCATCGAAAGGGTGTTTAGAGATCGAATAATCGCAAAACTCTCCATGTTTGAGCTATACTTTCGAATTAGTGGTCACTAATCCAGGAGTAGCGGCCATTTCTTTTTCATGGTATGTACAAATCATTCTCAGAGTGGCCGTTACATTCGTTCAATCTCTTATTTCAAACAGAAATATTTCCAAGGTTAATTAAAAATGCATGAGTGGAAGTGGTGAAAATGGTTCTAGAAAAATGGATACAATTTGATAGATTCGAATCTTAGTCATTTTACTTATTTCCTATTTCATTGCTCATATTGGATTGTTTTTTACCTGTACTCAATAGCTGTTAATATAGTATGATTCGCACTTAGAATATTAAAGGAAGATGAGGCAGGATTTGAAAATATGACAAAAACAGTCAAAAAGCAATGTACATTCTGGAACCGAGAGTTTTCAACAAAGGGAACTTCTCTTCATTGTTAAACAATCGTCTGGCTCTAGCAGGTTGCTTTATGCAGAAAGAGGACAGCAAGCCTCCTCCTACTTTGCCACAAATAGCTACAGCTACTTTACTGTCGTAGTCCGCTCTTATTTAATGCAAAGAGGAGGGGACGTTTGAAGGCGTTTGGAGTGCGGATATCATGCAGAGAGATAGAGACTGCTTCCTAATCTTAGTTTGTTATGCCGTATAGCAAGCGGAAAATGAGCATACTTCCGAAATAATATTGTACTGAAGTTTTTGTAGGCGACCTTCAAGTACCTGTTTTTACTGTTCTTTGTGGATATGGATCGAAAGAAAGAAAAGAGAAGGAGAAAACAGCCTGAAGTATTTCCATCTTAAGGGTACGCAAGAAAAGTTCCACAGATTCGGTTGAAAAAAATGAAAATGTTCTGTGGTCTGTTCGGTGCAACATATTTCAAAGATAGAGGTTGGATAAGTTTAGTCAGTCGCAGAAATCAATTTTCTCGAATATTTTCAGCAATCAGATCGAATGAGAAGTTGAGAAAGTCCGACTTAGAGTTAAGTTTATACAAAAAGGGGTGGCATGACCCTCATGAACTTCAAAAAAATGTACTGTTGATTTCAGCTGAAATATTTTTTTGGCTAAATTAGAAAAATTGAGAATAGGAAATCAATTCCTGTAGTATTATTGCTCGACGCTGTCATGCTCTTTCACGCAAACCTCATGTTGTTCTTTGACCTTTTTTGATGCTTTCCGGTACAATCCGATCGTTTTCACGAAGCCATTATTTTCAGCTTTATTGCAGGCATTGATAAAATTGTCTGAGGGCTTTGAGAGCAACATTACCTCTTTTAAAAGTGATAATATTTTCGCCCTCCGATTTGAGTTTCTCTTCGATGAGGATATCATTTCTGAGATCATCTTTTAATGCCACTAATACTATCGGTACATTACCAACTGTCGAACGAATCTCATAAACCCACTGAAATGAGTACTAATGCATAGACTTCAGGATCAAGAACAGAAGGCGTTTTTCACACAAACTATCACCGATGTTTAATTTTTCAAAGATTTTTTCTTTCGTTTTCTCAATTACTGACCCATTCGCTTGTTTGGATGTTGTTTCATGGATTTTTCATAAACTCTTTCGAAAATGTTGTCATTGTTCATTCCTAATTATAGCCCCTTCCTCAGGGTTAAAGACCAAATTATGGGTTAATTATACATTATATATCTAGGTTTATTAGAGGTTAAGGGTATACCTTTAGATGGATAATGAATTCTGATTTTTGCGACCTAAAGCCTAGAACCTGATTTCATCAAGTTGGATGATTTGCTCCGTTTAAAGCCACAAGATTTTGAAAAATATTCTTAAATTAGTAACTCGAATTTCTTGCTCTATAAACCGTTTTTGGTGAATAACTCAAATTTCAAAACCTAAGTTTCAAATCAAATTTTCTATAAAAGTTGTCAACTGAATTTGCGACCTAACCTCTGGAAGAGAGGATGTCAAATACAATGCTAGTAATTTTTTTGCTATCACTGATTATCACAACCGGTCAGCAAATTCATAAAAACATTAATGGGCATTATTTCATCGCTTCTGAACGACAGATCAACTCTGCTACTATTTGTGCTCTCAAATTCGACTGACTGTATGTTTAGGAGATATAAATACAACAACCGCTAATATGAGCTCATGTCCACTCAGATACTTCAGGAAGTACCTTGCCAACCTTGAAAGAACACCTTTGCATTGCTGTGATAAATTACTTCAACAGTGCTGATATAAATATTTTAGATGCCTTTCCATTTTTACTTCTAAAAGATTTTTCGTCTTACGACTTTTCCAAAAAGCTGAATGAAGTGAATAAACTAAAAACGATTTTCTTGCACAGTTTTTTTAGAAGCATTCCAGAAACGTTTAATAAGATTTTGTTATTGAATTATATACCTTTGGTAGATCGTTGAAACTATCGGGATTATCAACCGCATAGCAAACGATAAACACATCGACATACTTATAGTTGTATCGACGAACAGAACGATTAAGAGGCATACCACTGCTATCGTTTATAGAAAGCGTTAGATGCCATTGTCCATAGCGTACCATTAGTTTGTGTTGCTCATGTATCTAGCAATAACATCATCGTGTTCAATTAGTAAACTTTTATTTCCCTCAAATGATATAGCCAATGCATAAAAGTATTGTTACTGCTGAATGCAGATGTGACAACAACCATTTCCACATATATGTGCTATGTAGCAGTGAACTATTTTAGTCAAGTTTGGGCTTAGATGATGAGTGTCGTTATAGTTAAGATGGCAACTTTAATCTCGTCGTGTAGATTTTCTCTGCATAAATTGGTAATGTGCATAGAATTCCTTCCTAGTATCAACATCAATCAAAACTCACTACATCTCCCCATTAGCCTTTAATTCTCTTGCAAAATTACGTATGTGATGCTGAATGCAAAAAATTATACGTCGAATAGTAAACACGTACAGTCATTCTTTTCATAAGCAGATGACGTTTTATGGTTTTTTCAATGGCTATGTATTGATAAAGTTGTAAGTTGGCAGTGATAAACTTATATTGTTTACATGCTCATATCAACGATAATCAAAAACAGGACCGCCCACTACAAAGGTGTTGAGATGCACACGGGTACGTTAACATGATCTTTTGCTCTACATACAAGGGCTCCCGTTCTTTTTCGACTTTCGAAATTTTTTACTAGTGAATTTTTGTTTCATTTGGCTTTATTGTACCTTTCGTCACAAATATAAGTAAACCACTGACTCAATTGCCCGTGCTTCTCATGCATCCAATTTATGGAAATTGCAAATTTGTCAGCGATCAAATTTTTTTCCGGCAATGAACGATGAAAAAAAGACCAAGAACTTTTTTTGCCCGCAGAAATTACTAGCATATGAGTCGTAAAATTACGGCCAATATGTGAATTGCATTGCCGTAGGCGATGATTCAATGGAAATATTCACAGGGACTGCAGATGGCCTGTTTATGAGGTGGCCGTTTTCTCCAAGCTTTATTTAATTATATTTAAATATGGTAACTTTTCGCAAGCATCGACAAGCTTTCTGACTTTGTCATATATGGAGTGATCAATCATTTTTTCAGCTTAAGGAAAAAAATGGTTGGTTTTGATCAGTGATGCGTTAGTGCTTCAGGTCAATGATATTTTACGCACTCTCAACACTGCTAAAATTGCATAGAAACGTTTTGCGCTTTTATATGCAAATGCAAGTGCACAATTTCAATTTAGAAACCGTAAAAGCGGTTATGAAATGTTGTGGATATCATCATAGTTTAGCATATCGTCCCATCATTGATTTCATTTCGAATAGCAAAAATAAAGCTAATTTTGTCCCAAAGTCGATCCAAAATAAGGTAAAGCAACGCGTTTACATGAATTTGTGTAACAACGTCAGAATTGACATGCCACTTGGATATCGAGCACTTTACTCGATTGGCATGTTACAGAATATGTAAGCTTGCTTTTCGCTGAGCGATGAATTCAGTGATCGCTAAATAACATATTTTTGTTTCCTTAATTGCAAAAACGGTTAAAATAATAATAACGACACCTTTTGTTCTATTTATTATATTTCGGCAATAGGTAAGGTCGCTTATTACGCCAGCCTTATATAGCACAGGCATTTCATTTTTGGCCATTTTATCTCACACACCAATAGGTTGCTTAAAAAGACCAAAATTTCATTCAACTTTGATGAATCGATATGCGACAAAGCCAAAAGCTCGTCGATGCTTTTCTGCGCCCTATAATCAGCTATACTTACGTAATCAGCATTATTACAAAATCCAGTATATCAGTTGATTGTTTTGCTCTCCCATCTTTTCTAAAATTTCAATTTTTTTATCCGTTATATCGCATAGTTGCGATGTTTTATATTCTCCCTGTTAAAAGATGCCATTGTATGTAAAGAAGGTATGAAAGATAAAAGATAAATTGAACATAACTAACAATAGTAATTAATCGATTTAATGGTCTCTTCTAGGGATTCGATGAATGAATGGCTGACCACAATTATGCAACAAATATGAAAAAAAAAAAAATTCAAATCGCTAACTTTGGTGAAATGACAAGAGAGTTGGGAAATGTTAGTGATAAGATGTTTCTACGAATAAGGAATACTTTAAATGCGAAAAAAAAAAAATTAGCGAAACGAATCGTTGATGTTTGATGTTATAAGCGTTGTTTTTACGTTCTTGATAATACTCGCACATGTGCACACAAGGTAGTGAATGTTCAAATGAATAGTAAATAATGCTGCATCGATATGCTGTATTCGAGCTTTCATCTCAGACAAAACGATATCACATGAGTAAACCTACCCACAAGTAGTGGGTAACTTTCCTATTTTACTCACTAATTGTGGGTAAGTTTACTTCGCAGAAGTACGAATTTCCGCTTACTTCGAAATATACCACATTCGTCGTTTTTCAGGATTTTTTTCCATCGATTTACGCAAAAAAAATTCATGCAAAATAAAGAAATCATTATATCGAATCTCTTAAACGGTATTTTTATTACTCGATTCGTCATTTCTTGCTCAATTAGCATTCTATTAAATGCTATAATATTCAGCATATCAAGTTTGATGCATCAGATGTGTAGTGTTATGTTGAATGAATACTTCATAACAAACTTACAGTGGGCGTTTCAGTTGGAACATAGTGACCCTTCATATAGCTCATCAAGAGTGAGCTTTTACCTATGCCACTATTGCCAAGTATGTTCAATCGGATGTGATATGCGGTTGATTTAGTGGATGATCCGTTGAATATTCTCATTGCTTAATTCTCTGCAAATATTTGCCATCTTCTCGCCTTATAAATGCATGGCTTTGTGACATTCAGAAAATCGTTGAATGTTGCATTACATCGAAAATTAATTATTGCAAAAATTTAGAGATTGTGTGACGAACATTGAGGTGGGTATTATGTAAAAGAGTGATAAGTAAAAAATGAGTGGATAAACGATGGTAAATATTTGTTCACGCAAAATTCAGCAAATTTCATCATAGTATCATTATGGTGGTCGATTGACATCCTTGAAATTTGATCGGTTTAAACCGACATCGGTTCTTACCGAATCGCGTTTAGTAAGTTACCTATCGAAAGGAATTTTGATTGGTTCTCATTGTTATGTAGTAAGTAAAATATCAGCTGTGGACGAGAGTAGAAAAATATACAAGGGGTCACATCTTCATAAGGTACTCGCTGCTTGACAAAGGTAGCACTTTTTGATCTAGACAGCCGAGGTAGAACGGAAAGATTCCGGGTGGTTTTGTAATTCAATGATTTTTCAAATGTGGCCTATAGCAGCTGTAATTATCCCATCCTGCGACCGCTTGTTATATTGACATAAATTTGATATGGTGATTGAATTACCACCGTAGATGACATAAAATTGCAAGGAAAAAAATTTTGTCTCTTTACCTCGTCTTTTTTACAGCTCATTTGTTTTCTCTTCTTCATAAACTATTACAAATGTTCCTAAGCCAACAGGAAAAAAGTCATTCTTACACTGTGAAAGTGTGGTTAATGTGTATGACTAGAGTCATAGAAATAAACGTAAAAAACGACAAAAAATGTCATCGAACGTCATATGATTTAAACATGTTGACGGTAAATCCAAAAAAAAAAAAAAACTCAGATGCCATTCACGTTGAGATTAATGGAGAAAAAGAACGAACTCTTTGTGATGAGACGCTACTCTTGATGAGTTCAAGTTGAAGAACGCAACTGAATGAAGCGAACACCGTTCCGAAAGCACTCTCAAGTAAAAACTGCTTGAGCTTTAAAACTTTCTTCATAACTTCAGCATATTCCACATCCAAGCGAATTATTCAAATTTTTAATATATCCCTAATATGAGATTAATGAATACTAAGGTCGTGTTGACATAATGTGCATCTGCCATAGTTTCATCAACCAGGCACAACAATTGTAAAAGCATTCAAAAAGAACAGCATTACGCTAAATAGCACTCTTTACGACAAAATCAACCGCTAATACAAACACATAAATGGGGAAATTCATGTTTTTGCTTGAAGTCATTCACTATGATGACTTTCATATAAGATGTGATCATTGATATTCTTTCACGTAAATGAAAACGACGAATGATTTTTGAGAATTTGCACTTTTCTGTAAAACTTCCCATTAAACACCATTTACTCAATCATTGATTGGTAAAACGAGTTTCACAAGTAAATAAGAAAAAAAAACTTGAACGTTCTCTCAAAAGAAAATTATATAGAGTGAAATTATTAGTTTTTCTTATTTTTTATAAGCGTATAAGTAAATTTATAGAAATAAATCTTTAACGGAGATAGGATTATACAAAATAGATGGAAAAATCGACTATGGACTATTTGAAGATTTGGATCAGTTCATTGATTTTCGATATCGGAGCCGAAATTGCAGGTAATTCAACTGGTGCTTAAATAATGGAAACAACACAAATTGTACGGAAACTTAACTACAACTTTACGTTATCGAAATTCGCAGCGGCAATGAACTCATTTCAAATTGAATGACATCTGTGAAAATGAATTGAATTAAACTTGATATAAAGCTAGAAAATGAGCTCAGCCTAGATTTTTTTTTTGAATTTCTTTCTAGTAAATTTTCTAGTGTTTCCATGGCATTTCAACTGCACAAAGTCCTATAGAAATACTCGCAGTGTCGATATTCACCGAACAACGAAATAGCGCGAGATTTTATCATGCTCTTTGCTTTGCTTACCCCAAGACACATTGCTATGAGTATACGAGTTTCCGACAACCGTGTTATGTTTTTTTTTTGTCTTGAATCGAGCAACTGCGTAAACCGTGGATGTGTTGATAGAGCAGCTGTCATTACCATCTGTTAATTCGATATTGTCCAACATAGTGTGGACTGCAGTAGTGAACTATACTATTCACAAACCTTGATGCTGAGCCAAAGTCATTTTCACGTCATTCCCCGAGTTTCAACTGGGTTTATTTTTGCAGATTTGTTGATGATTGGCATTAAATCTTTCTAATACAGGCACATTCATTGTTTCCTTTTTACGTAGGTTTGCCAGTTATTTTCACAGAAGTGTGTTCGCTTCGAGCTTTCAAAGTACGTAAAGTTTGAAGGGCATAGTCTATGCAGGAACGTACATTTCGCACGCATTTCACGTGGATCAGATTTTTATCCCTATATCTGTCCGGCTGCAGAAAAATTAGTCATTTTTAGACGTCTAAGGTTTGTTGGACTATTTACGACAACACTATTTTGCAAATGTTTTTTTTATAGGTAACCTATGAAAACAGGTGCTTAGATGAGTGAAACGCAAAAGCGAATATCTCGTCAGCCACACATGTTGGATAAATAGCTGTGACATTTCTAAATTTTTTTAGCATAGGTGCTCACCTATCCATGAAAACGACAAAAATTTGCATTTCCTTAGCCAATAGTGACCGATCTTGCTACGAAATCGGCACAGTAACGACGCTATTACCTACCTCATTAACGACCTCTATAACAAACGCATCTCATCAACGTTGCCTCTTTGTTCTTTTTTTTTCGAGTCGTCCGTTCTCTTGCTTTTGAAACATAGGAGGTCATCCTTTTGACCACTGGCCAAACAAGTCACACCATTCTTTTAACTATTATTGTAAAAGCCCAACCAAAATCTCACAATACTCCTTCATCACGTTAAATACTCGAAGCATTTTCCGATAGTGGGAATTATCCAGCATTCCGTTCTCAGGAATGTTTCGTTTTTCACCTCTCGGTGGTTGATGTTGATACCAGTTTTAGCTCGTCAAAAACTAGTGAACCACAGTCAACGATCAACATTGAATCACGATCAATTTGAGAGTTCATTTAAGATGCTGCTATCCCGCCAAATCAAAATATCAAAGTTCAACTACCTTCTACTGACTCACATATTTAGATTTTTTTTTTTGAAATTATTCCAACACAAGAATTTTCTCCACTACGAAATATAGCGTTCTAGCAAATCGCTGCAGGAGAAAGAATGGCACTCAAATGCAAAATTTTATAATTATATTGGAAATTTCTTCAGGTGTGTCGGTCTTCGTAGCACACCTGGAGAAACAACTTAGCGATCTTAGAGAGGAATGCAAATGCATACTGATAAAAATGGGCAGATGTTTGGAAAATCAAACTTTACAAATCATGTGCTTAATCCGTCTTCACAGCAATCACAACAAGCAACAAAGTTTGTTTTGATCCTCAATCTTTTCACTATTCACCTATGTCTTCGGACGTCGCCGACCGATTGTAGGGATCCTCACCAAAAAAAAGTTTTTTTGGCCCGCATCCGAACGGCCGTTGAACAACTTTCTGCAAATACAAACACCTCGTAGAGTCTTTTATGAGCTATCCACAAATTGTAGGATAGATGTCGAGTGAGAATGAACTTTTGTTTATGTTCCCTTCCCATGAGATATACGAATTGCCTTTGTTGAACTCTATCATGTAAATTTCTGTGATTTGCGAGTTGAAGCTAACAAATAGAGGAACATGCGCATACATAGATATGTTTAGCGACGATCTTATAGTAAATATTCTTCTTGCAAATATAGAGATGCATTGAAAATTGCAATTTTTATAATGAACTATAACATCGTAAAGCATATGGGCAGTTTGACCAAAAAGAGCCATCATGCTTTGCAGCACTACTAAAACTGTGACTCACTGAAGTTAAGAAGAGGGTTTTAATGCATTTATTTGTAAACGAGAAATACGACACAGCAAAATGGGTCTTCTCTTAAGCTGAATTGTAGCGCAGTGAAAGCAAACATTAAAGAGTGGAGTGCTTCGTGGGTGATTGTAGTTGAACACATTGAGGCGATGTAAAGCTTTTACTAAAAACACTAATGCACTCAATTTAAAGTTGCTCATTAGTGCTTACAACGTGTGACACATCATCACAACCGTACATTTTAGGCGGCATCGTTTCTGTTCTTACGAAATAGAGACATATAAAGCAAATCAACTATTGCTCGAAGTACATTGATTGAGTTGATGGCCAAGGGGTGGGAGGAGGTAGCGGGATCATGTCTTTAAATAGTGTTAGGGGAATGGCAAAATGCAAAAACTTTCAAACGACAGGGCTGCAAGTGAGATTGGTTGTTGTAAATGATATCTGCCAAAGTTCGTCAAATATATAAACCGTCAAAGATACGAATTACTGAGTCGTATTACTCGAATAATTGAATCGTAATGAAAATCATTGCCGAAATTTGCTAGTTGATAGTTTTATTTGTCGCAATTGTGTGGTCCACTTTCAAAAAAATCACGAATCGAATGATGTATCGTCGATGCATTATTTTCTTCGTATCGATGTGTGGTGATACGAATTCGTTTTGCCTTAATTACGTTCACTTTCATCGTATCGTATCGTTTTGTGTGTGTGCGTATATGTGTTGCATCAACGATTTATTATTTCATCTCTACAGCAATTATTAGTAATATTACTACTACAAATGCTCATTGATTATGCACTATTTTTATTTAGGTGCAATTTCCGATACTCTCTCCGACTCCTTCACTTCAACTTTTTGGTTTACATTTTATAAGTTATCATTTTCTGATTATCAGACTTTTTTATAAGTTATCAGACTTTTTTTTACTATTTTACTTTTCTCTTATCTCAATAAATCAGGAAATGAGAGCAACCAAAATTTGGGCATTTTTAAGAAATATCGCTCCTCATATACCTATCGGCATAGCTGGAACATTTGGTTCCCAAAATTTTCATACATTCCCATAATCACAGCTCTTCATTGCAATTTACCCAACTTTTTGATGGTGTTTACTACAGTATAAAAAAACCCACCGTAAAGCTTTATGCCAAATGGTCTCTCATTTAACTGTTAAAAGCTGCATATATGTACTAATAACGTTTTATTGATTCCTATTTGAATAATTCATGAACATCGAATATCTCATAGGCTTATTTGTGTTTGTGCAGTTGTACACATTTTTCTTCAAGAAGTTGGTAGGTTTTCATAGATGATCGATGAGTCAGTATGCAAATCTCATCGAATTTTTGTTTGGAATTGAACCGGCTGCTAATGCCGTTTGGTTATTGCCGTTTGTGATTCGCACCATTTAATCTTTTGGTTGGTCTTTCTCGTTTCATTCCATCATCACTATCATTCGATGCGTCGATGCTATCGTCATATCTACACTTTCCAATGAGAAATTTTCATTTCATTTCTTTCCAGAAAAAAAAAAAGATTCTTTATTAATATGAGATTATGGTCTCCGATATTTGATAAATTTTCGCTCGCCGCATGCATTTTCCCAAATACCAAATAGCGAGTTCCATTTGAAGACAACTTTTTTGTTAGCGTCGATTTTCTATCCTTTTTCAATATCCACTTTTTAGGCACGATTTAAATAAATTTAAGCATGTGGAATCTAAAATCAATCAATTCTCATCTAAATTATGCAATTTTTTTTTTTTTTGAAAGACAATTTATCGAATTTTCCGACATTGAAATATGAGGATTTAATAGATGCGTATGCATCACTTGGAATAGGTAGTGTGCATCAATCTTCACTCATATAAATAATACACATTTCCATGTCATTGTAATTGTTATGTAATCAAAACTCACAGCGGTAGTCTTATTGAGCTTCTTTAGGGTTTTCTCTGAAATCCTTTCGCCACAAATATTTTGGCAGATTGCATTAATTTATTAACTTAACGTTCAATTATGCTTTTTTTCGAATGCTGCTAATATTGGTAAGCTGCAAATGAGGAAATAAGTAATGATTTTGAGCAACGAAACTGTAGCCGAACGCGTTATTATTACGATATGCATAAATAGCTTTGTACCCACCTTTGCGCTTCAAGAGAATCCCCCTCCGTTGAGTATTGACGCATGTCAATTTCGCTTATTTGCCGTGGCAAATGGGGAGGTCGGGAGAGGAAGATGCCATGGACGAAGCTGATCTTCAGGATCCCTAAAGCAATAGAATTGGTACTTTCTAAGTGGACAATTGCTCGAATTTTAGTCGTGCTGATAAATTTCCCATTCTAATGAAATCTTTAATAATTTAGTTTCGTCTGTTATTACGGAGCTGAGAGTTGTAAATTCGTCTATTGAAGCGACGGTAAAGTTTCAGCGTGATGTTTCAACCTATGAACCCATAATAGTAGCAAACCGGCCTCAAAATTGAATATTCAAACTTTTCTTTGCAAACGTATTGCTTTCCTTAGAGACAAACTTTGTTCCTTCAAAAATTCTTTCTACGGTGCATTTCTTTTTTTATCTATTGCTACTCTGAAATACCAGTAAAAGAGATA
The DNA here is from genome assembly GCA_006503575.1 of Baylisascaris schroederi. Taxonomy (NCBI): domain Eukaryota; kingdom Metazoa; phylum Nematoda; class Chromadorea; order Rhabditida; family Ascarididae; genus Baylisascaris; species Baylisascaris schroederi. The sequence goes on from QEWY01003062.1 coordinate 569,327, forward strand.
TCGAATAGTAATAGAGATAAGTTGTGAAAGATGAGGCCTACGGTTGATTTACAGGTATTTGGGAGTGCAACATAAAAAATATTCGAGGATTCAACTTATGATAGTTTCAATAAATTGCCTCATAAGAACACACCAAAAAGATGCATTCGGGCTGTGCGACGAGTGATTCTATTGAAAAGCAGTTTGTGATCCACTTTCGCTAACATGAAGATGTAGAGTGGAAGTTCGGCTACCACGGCATCTAAAACAGTTTTCGCATTCTTCGAGTACGAGGGTTACATTTTTCGATCAATTCGATGCGAGATATCAAAATATTTAGAAATGATTTTTGGGCTGTTACTTCTGCTGATGGTTTTTGTTATGAGTTGGGAAATAACCCTGACCTATAGAAATAGGTCAATGTCACTTCCCGACTCGCTTATACCAGAGACTTCGTCAATTTCATAGAAACCGGAAGTTTCTCGATGCCTAGGATGTGACAGGAATGACAGGTTTAATAGTCGCTTCACGTCAACGAAGCTCATGTTTTCAGATTACCTGATTTTTGTTAAAACCCCTTCTCATTCCCTCCCCCTCTCACCCTCATCCCAGCCATCTGCAATCCATCGTTGCTGTAAAAATGAACTCTTGGCGATTTGACCTTATGGCATTCAATCTCAGTGTCTATAGGCTCCTTTTTTAATCACTGTGATATGTACTTCCTGTCAAGAAGTTCGACCGCTCCGCCATATCTTCCTATTAGCATGACTGTTGCCTAAAAACACGATCTCCTATCTAAATTGTCTGCAAGTTTAACTGGGATTCATTTCTTCAGTTTACTTTGCTGCGGGGTGATTCAGCATTCATTCATTTCTTATATTCAATTCCTATAACGTATGTATCCCTGTTGGTGTGCACCCTCTGCACCAGCCATCTGCCTCTAATTAACATTCACTTAACGCTTTCAAATTCTATTTCTGTGTTGCCTGAACGATATAATTCCATATTCAATAACAAAAAGCATAGAAATTACGGTATGCATATGCATCTCAAGCATAGTTCAACTTTTGAATATTAGCTTTCACGTCAACTCATTCGCGCAATTAATTGAAACCGATCAGCTAATCGATGAAGGACAGGAAATTGCGTGAATATTTGCATCGTTTTTTATCATTTCTTGTGGAATTTGTCGAGCCGATAATGAAATCAATATTGCTATATATTGACGGTTATCGAATCATAGAGAATGTTGCCAAGCTGGGATACGATAGAAACTTATAGGGAAAGAGAATGACCTTGATTTACATATGATCATCGCATTTCAGTTCAACACCTCAATAGTATAGTGGAAATGCTGTATGATTTTGTGAGCAGTGCATTCGTTCATGCAATCATCAACAATGAAAAAACGCTTCGCACAAATCGTATGCAAATCACGTGTGTTTGTGCCGCTTCGTATTATTATTCACTTGTGCCATGCTCTGATATTTCGGCGAATACCACCATTATGGGAACGTATTTCCGCTTATAATTCAGAAACCCCTTTATTGGTGTTTATTTGCTCATCAACACTTGAATCAACCCTTTACTTATTTGGCTCAATTTATTCAATATCCGTTTTTAGTTCATAGCGAAGAATAATGGTTCATACATTCTTCATTCGCGACGTTTACTTTCGTTTTTACGAGCCACTTGCCAATTCATTTAAAAACAACGCAAAACACTATAACGGCGTCGTGTCTACCTTATGTATATGACTGTCTGATATCGGCTTAGAAACGGTTTCTGAAGGTTCATCTCTCCTCACCCAAAAGCTAATTAAAGAACACTGCGAAGAAATTCAAGTCGCTGGAGAGGAAAGCCAACGAATGGCTTCGAGATGTAACAAAGGTAAAGGATTGGGTGACCGAGGCTGGAATGAGGAAATTTAAATGGGCGGCGAAGATATCCGCACTGAAAGTGATGATTGGGTAAAGCGAATAACAGAATGGACACCACGGATTGGCAAAAGAAGTAGAGGCCGACCTACAATGACGTGGAGCGATTCTTTAAAAAAAGACCGCAGGAACCAACTAGATCAGAGAAGCATTGATTCGGGACAAGTGGAAGCGATATGAAGAGACCTTCATTCGTAATAAGTGCTCTGTTGACTGAAATAAATAAATAAAATACGAATGTCAATTTTTCGATCCACTTTGATCGACTCAGTGTAAAACTCTTTGGCATGCTTCCATCACTTTACTATATCTATCTGTACAGTTGCTTTAAAATAGTGCACTGTGTCGAAGTCATTCACATATGTGTGCCAGTGCGGGTGCCTCTATCTCTTGAGTGGTTACGAAATTGCTGAAATCAGTGTACGTCACTAGGTTGACGTCTTCGACCATACTTCGGGTATAGTCACCAATTTGGGGTGAGCTTATAGACATTCAGAAAGGCGATAAAATAGGAGTGTATTCGACACCACTCGGATTGCCGTCATTAGTTTATTTAAGTTACCAATCTATCATTTTATATATTTAATTTTGTACTGGTTGTCTATAGAACTAGTTGGTCAAATGAGCCAGCTATCGTGGCTTATTTCTTGCACCTTTCCATTGTTCTTGAAAAGTGGGCATATAAGTCATGGGAATCAAAATACTAACGAGTGGTCCAAATTTTTCGAAAGAAAAATTAGACTCGTTGCATTCATCAATCCCGGAAAAATTTTCAACTCCCTTTTATCCTCAAAAATTGAGTGACGTGAGCGCGTTTCACTCATTAAAAATATATTATGCAAAGCTGCTTTCAGTGCTATTAAACAAATCAGGGGAAAGACTTTCGTTGACTCGAAATGGAATTTCTTGCTTATTAATAAAACGCATAGTGCGCATTCTACTTTTTCCTTATGATTGGTAGTTGAAATGATTCTCATTTGCTTATTTCTTTCGTTTAGAATACGTTTGTCATCAGGTTGTTGAAGAAAATCCTTTTATTTATTGAAAACTACTGAGCAGTAAGTCTCATTTCCGCGATTTGCATGGCTATGGAAGTGCTCGTTATGGATACACTACCGGTCATTTCCATAGATTTATTGCATGAACAACTGAATAAACTCTTTAAAGGAGATGACTTAAAGAAAATTTGCATATTTCATTTGAATTGACTACTCGAAGATGTTTGTTGTGATCGGTTGTAAAATGCTGTTATTCAAATTATGGAGCGTTAGCACTGTGGATGCTTGTGGAAACGATTAGAGTGCTTCGTTAAAACCGCCGCATACAAGGACGACCATATTCTGTGTATCTTTGAAGCGTTGGGAATGACCAACTGCGTTCTATATTTTTTACCCGATAGTGACACAAATTAGGACGACTTTTTAGAACTTGAGCCCCGATCCCTGTTCATCTACTCCCGCATTTTTTGCGTGATTGTGACGTCCTTTGTCTCGTTAGTAAACTTCTGCGGCGCAACTGTCCAACCGGAGCAATCCGGTAATTGCTTAAGAAGCGAAAAGCGTAAACGTCCAGAGCAGATGCGATCGGGCAAATGTCTGTGGAATACTTTGGTGAATAGTGCGCTTGTTGTGGTTGAGTACGAGCTGCTAAGCAGTGAGGTATACCTGTTAGTATGTGTGGCGATAGTGGTAGCTGCAGTTTCTTAACCGGAAAAGGTTGGGGAAAACTCTAGCAGTTTCTTAACCGGAAAAGGTTGGGGAAAACTCTCGAAATAGACTGACTTGAAATATTGGGGCCACCAAAAGAGTTTTCTTTCACTTTTTAAGGCATAAGATTAGCGCCTGGACAGTGTTGATGAACGAAGCGTGGCTTCCAAGCATCATTTTGTTCATAGTTGGGCTATAAGACCTCTTACATTAATCTGCGGAAGGTAATTCCCAACTCGATGGGTAGGGAAAAGGAAAGTGCGGACAGGATTTGATCAGTAGTAGTAATTTTGCAGCTGCATAGTACACCCATTATTCTCTCACTCTTCCCACTTTCCCCGTGCTCATTTCTCAGATGAATTCAAGGAGCAAACATTTCGGCATTCGTCCATTTCTCTGTAAAAGCACTGGGCGCAGGTTGCAGGAAGTAAAGCAGGTACAGTATCGGTGAATGCCGACACATGGTCATGCTTCCTATTGCAGGTGGGAAGGCACGGTTTTGAGTCGGATAGATAAGCTGGCTTATGCTATCACATAATCACCAGTGATTTTTGAAGCATATTAGTGAACGATTATTGCTGTCTATAACTGGCAGTCAACGTTTCGTTGGCAATGCACCACCTACAGAACATTAGTAAGACTTTCTTATCCTTTCTGTTTCCGTTTTACCCAATTTTCTGATTGATTTGAAGGATTAACTTTGAACAGAAGAAACTCAGTGGTGAGCTGAAAACGGTGCGAAAATGATTTCTCTAATCCCTTTTTCCTTCTTCCCTCTCTTCCATTCCATTGATTTCGTTAAAACTCTTTTTTATGCTCACATGCGAAGCCTTCTTCTTCATAAAAAAACTAGTTCGGCTCAGATCTTATTCCAGTAATTTTAAAAGGTATATCAAGAACAATAGGACACAGAAGTGTTTACTCGAGGGAAACATTTCACCTGCTGTTGTTTTTATCGCATCACCAGTCACATTGTTCGCGACAGTTCCCGATTTCTTATAACAGATGTTTTGACTTTCTAAACTTTTTTGTTGTGCGAATTTTCCAAAATTCTAATGAACATTAGTTTCATTAGGAATTTCCATACTTAAGAGACGTATTGAGCGCATTCATATGCCCATAAAGAATCGTCGAATCGACATAACCCGTTACCGAGTTTTGATTCATTGCTACAGAAGTGGAATTCCTGGTAGGACGTTCAAAATTCTGCTGACCGAACTTTGTATGTTTTGCTGATGTAACATTCTGATGAGGGTGAGCCGAACTCATAGCTGAGAGTTCTACAGGTGACCGTAATGTGATGGCGCGTACTCGTTCGTCAACGTTATTGTGGGAGGTAGTCTTTTCCGGCTTTCTTCTTCCCGACCTTTTTGTTGGGATCGCCCTTCGATCGATTGCTTTCCCGTGGGAGACAGTTGACTGAAGGCAGCTGTAGTGTTGTATGGGGCTTTTTGTATAGGACTTCCTGACTAGTGTACGTTCTCCGGCCTCGTTCGAGGTGTCTCGAGGACAACTCCGCGGCTTTTCCTCACCTGACTTTTTCGTTGCGGTCTGAACCTAGAGAAACTTGCTCTTCGTTAGAGACGTAATCTAAATTTTTCTCCTAACCATACCATCGGGATCCCGGTCCCAATAAATTGCACTCTGGCACTACTCCCACTCTTCCTTCTCCATTCGATTGAAAACCCCTTCCTACTTCAAACGAGGTGATCGACTTTCCAAATTGCGTCGGCAGGACTTAAAGGATGCCCAAAACTTTCCGCGAACCACAGAACTCGCTACCGAATAATTACTTCCATTTCATGCCCCATCTTTTCTTCCTCTCTTCAGCACTATTCTCATATGCAAGTATCTTTCTCGATCAACATAAATATGCATACTGTTAGTGCAGCTGAATGATTACACGTTTATTTTTGTTCATTTGTGATTTTCGACTTATTGTAGCGCGGTTGCATTTAGTTTATTTTAGTGGTTTTGTGTATTAAGTAGCGCGCTTTTCTGGTTGTTTTCACTGATAAATTTTTACTGAATTTCAGCTGCAACATCGATTGCTAGCTAATTGTAAGGCGGTCGAATTAATATGGCTAATGGAAACAACAGGTTAGTATTTAATTGTTATTTTATCTGCTTTCAATGCCCATCTTAAAACCGCAAAGTACCACATATGCTAAAATACCTCAATGAATGCACTACATTGCTGTTTGTATAGATTTAAAATTTTCAATTTATGTCATATTTGGTTTAGTGATGTCATTAATTTTGTGGCTAGGAAAGCTGACCGCCCAGTTACATTGTTTTCGCGAATATCTTATATGATAGTAAAGTTTCAACAGTTGTATAAGTTCCGCCTCCTTTAAGAAATCACAATGTCAGCCAAGTTAAACGACGAATCACCATTCGATTTATGCTGTTCTGACGTCTAAATTTAGTCATTTCAATTCCCTTCTACTGCTTCTTGGAGCATTTCAGCCACATGCGGTAGTAAAGATGGTGATGAAAATTTTATATTCTTGTAAACGGCTATCATCGTTCAACGTGAGTGAATTCTTTCACGACATTCTCCTCGCTAATTGTGGTTAGAGGGTATCGGTTCTGAGACCAGGAAGAAATCATTGTTGCCATTTCTTACTGACAAGTCATCTGAGTTCCCTGAAAAGTTAGGCTGGTTCTTTCACATTTTGGACGTTTATCAGCTCTGAACGAACACTGAGTGCGAGCAGGATGTCCACACTGCTTGATCGTAATGTTGGATTGGCGACCATCCAAAATTGTTTTTTTTTCGTCGATAGTTTTTCCATTATGGTGCATTTATGCTACTTCAGGCATAAGAAAAGAAAGAAAGCAAGAGCAGCCTCAAGAAAGGGAGTAATCACTTTACCGAATAGTGATTGTGAAAGTGGAGGAATTGAGGCGACTGTAGATGCCACACTCACCCATTCAAACAATGCAGCTACTGCAACACCCACTATAGTAAGTTTCTTGCTTATCGATCCGTGCTAATGTAAGCGATATTAGAGATGGAAGCAAGGCAGAAGAAATAAATTAAAAGCTGTCAACTTATTCATCAGCAAGTACAAGAAATGCTGCGATATGTTCACGTTCTATTCATTCCACTCCCCACCTCCTCCCCCATCACCTCCCAAACCCCAAGCTTTTGCCATCCACCGCCATGTATCGATGATGCGGAAATGTGGAACAAATTCATCAAATGTCTGTCGCAGTATTCATTGTGGGTTTGACTTCTGTGCATGCAGCGGAAGAGGGATGGAAGAAAAAGGCAAAGAAGGTTTATATATTTTCATGCCAATTGAGGATCTCAAGCTTTCAGTTGAAAGAGGAGGTGGCTAGAGTGAAACGTTTTAGGTTTTCAGGATGTTTAATTAGTTTTTTCTTTGAGGACAGAGCAAGGATAGATTTTCTTAGCGTAAGAATCACATCAGGTCATTTAGCGATGGTTTCTTTTTTGTGAAGATTCAGCTGAAGCGGAATGGCGATTTTTTAACGAATTGTGATGTCATGTTTTTTTTTTTCCGATTGACAGTTAGAGAAATATGAAATGAATTTGCTCTTTAAAGCGCTTCAACTTCGCGCTGACAGAGTTCTTTCTTATATACTGAAATTTGGGTGTTCTGCTATAGTTTTACTTAATGAAAAAAAGCTGTGTGCGAGCCAGGTAAAGGTGTGAGAACAGATTACCATAAGAAGGGGATTGTTAAGATCAGAAATTATCCTCCATGAAGTTATCAAACGTCGTCTCACCAACATATAGACTGAATTTTGAGACTATCTCACTCCAAAAGTTTTTTTGGTGTCTCTTGCTATATGTATTGCTTTGAAATCGTTCGCTTTGCTGGTAGTACTCCACACATCGTCTGTCATTCGTGATTTCTATAAGATTGTACTTGCTAGTAGAAAACACTAATAAACAGTTGTATTATGTATCTTTTTTCAAGAAAAAACCGCGTAGTGCTGAATTGTGAATTTTGCATGGGAATGTTCTTTATGCAAATTTTTTAGCCGCAATTTTTGCATATTCCCGTGCAATAAATATACTAGAAACCGAACAAATGAGAACTGTTCGGGCATTTTAGTGGATAGTTTTGTTGGCACAGGTATATTATGGTGATTGAATTTAGGCAATGAATGGGCATCGTTGTGGTAAGGAAACGAGCGAACCGAACAGTGTGCCATTGAGCTTGAATAACGATGAATCGTTTATAACGACTGTTTCGGTGATTGATGCGACGAACGCAGTCAGCGATTGCTCTTTTAACAGCTACACGACTGCGTTTACCAGTAATACTCCACTTCATACTAGAGAGGGTAGGACAACCGTATCCACTAATGACCCTTACGATGTGATCAATGCAACGGACTTTCGTGATGAACCGGATGGAGAATCGTTGACCAGATCAACACATGGAAGCATTGACTCTGGAAATGGCCCATCTCCGGAACCAGCTATCGAAACATCCTTTAGGCGAGATTCAAACCATGAAGGTAAATGAATTTTTGTTTTCTTTATTTTGATTTAACTTTGAGTATTTTTATATCTTTAGAAATGTAATAACAAAACGTCGGAAGCATTTGTGAAGCGGAAATAGAAGTGGGCCGTCTGTAGTGGTTTCATTTCCGCTTTAATACTATACACCTATTCAAGGACCGGTGAAGCTCATGTTTCCGGTACAAAAAAGGCAGTCTTCAAAGGATTTGAGTGTTTTCGCCAAAATCTATGACGGCATCAGCAATATATCATAAATAAATTTTGTAAGCTTCGAAAGACTAGTCAAATTTCAGCAAGCTTCATGAAGAGCTTAACATTGGTTTTTGAGGAAATCCGCTGAAATGCTTTAAAGAGATTGAAAGACTGCTTCGTTAGTATATTACAAAAAACGATTTTTGAGAATTCACTTGCCATCTCTTATTGTTTTTTCTACTTACTCTTTCTACTTACTCTCATTGTATTATTACCAGCTCACAGTGGAAAAGTGAGGAAAGTGTAGCATTCATGTTGAGGAGCGTTTACCGCATATTTGTTGATATTTTTGCATTTTATATGATGAAGATGATTTTCGTTTTGATTTCAGAGACGCACAAATCGCCACTATCCATATCGCCGGTGCGCTCCTCAAAAGAGATCGTTGATCGGGTAAGTTTATTGTCACGCCGAAGATCCTGCTCAGACTTAGAAGTATGACTTGCAATGTCTTTATCTATACTATTTGGTGCTTTGTCGATCCGCACTTCGTTTTTTGCATTTGCTTGTATTCCTTTGCATTTTACCAGATTGCGTCATTCTTTATGCAAATTTGCTCAGTCATATAACGGCTGTTGTATCGCTATTGTTTACGCTTATGCATTTTTGGATTGCTGTGGATTTTCGTCTTTATTAGTAACAAGGATGTGTGAGTAATAAATTGAATTCGTTTATAGGAAGTGAAAACGGTACGCAAGTTGTTGGAGGAATTGCAATTGGCTGACGTCAAAGATGAGGTAAAAGCCGAAAATTTGAGTTCACTGAATGCGATGCTATTGCAGTGCAAGGGCTACCTCAACAGATGCTACCTTCGGCAAGATCTCATGTGTGCGTTATTTCTTTGTTGACCGCTGATGAAATTTTTATTTACATGCGGCTGTATTTGAGTGGAGGTCTCATAAATGGATCTTTCTTCAGGATAGAACGTCTCCTCTCCTTGAAGCTCCGTTCAAAATATAAATGCGCTTTTCGAATGGAAATCTTTTTATGGATATTTGTCTGATATTTGAAGGCGTTTGGTGTCAAGGGCTGTTTCACATATCCACGCAGAATGCGTCGGATTTGAGCTAATGATATGTGATGTCAGTGCACTAATCTAGTACTCTATTGCGTGTGGATATTATCCAAATCTCTGTTGTAATAAGGATTACAGGGATAAAAGCAACACAATAAGCAGTGACCGCTTGAATGAAAGAGTTCTGCAAAAAATAAAAAACTAGAGGTTTTTTCAAACAATGGTGATATATTGTCAGTAAGTGGTAAGTTTTTACCTAAGTTACAAATAATAAAAGTGAAGTGAGGTATAAATTTAAATGCCTATTTGCTTTCGCTGATTGGTGTGGCAGCTAAATAAACGATGAACAGAGTGACTCGTTGAGTTCCAGCGAAATTTTAGGTTGAATTTACGAAGAAATCTTGGCTTCCATAGACTTAGATGCACTATAACAACTTTTATGTAAAATTTATTTTGAAGTGAATATAATTGCTGAGGTTATTTTCGTCTAGTTGATGTCTATAAAAATTCATTGCGATAGATAAGGATAACCATTTGCAGCGTTGGGTTTATTTGATGCACTGCCACGTTTGGTCGAATCAGACAATAACAATTTGACGGCACAGTTGGATATTTTCTTCAGTAGTGAATCGAATGATAATCTTGTAACGAGCACACCTAATGACACTAGACGTCCAATCGATGTTTTCCATGCTGCATATGTGCGACTGAAGAGAACACGATCTGCCTCATTGCTGGTCAGTGATGTTGATTTGGTTTTGTTCCTTAAAAAGAGATTTGTTCCGGAAGATAAAAGTAAAGTTTATTCCAGAAAATAAAAGTAACATTTGTTTCGGAAAATAAAAGCAATAAAGAAAACACACCAGACGATTATCTCGAGATGATCGTGCGAAATGCCGTTATATTGCACTTAACATTTGTATGTTGTAGTATGTATTTAGATAAGCAGCAACCTTAGTGTAGGTTTGTTATGCTTCCGGGTGATCTCTTCTAATACTGCGATTAAATAAACTACTAGTCGGTAAGATGTGGTGGAAAGAATATGCGGAAGATGCCGCTACTCCGTTGATGAACGCTATTTTGCTCGTGCGGCTTTGTGGTCTACTCACTGATCACGGATTTGGAATTGATGGATGACTACGACATTTATCAACTTGCCATGTTTGCAAGCGTATTGTGGAGATGCCGATCCGTGCCTATGTGGGTATCTGTCTATATGTGTCCCTATTTGTTTCGGTTGTTTCAGCTCATTAACCGCTGAAGGTAGAGCATGAAAACTGGCGGATAAAATCTACAATATAGGATAATTCTTTATGTTGAAAATTCAACCTTAAACAACCAACAAATTAGGCACACAGAAATAACTACAAGCTTTGCGCCATTCTATAACCGATCAGCTCGGAAAAGCGAGTCCTTCATAAAAGTTTTCGAGGAAGGCTGCAGAGGCTCATATCATAGCAGTTCGTGTCCGTCTAAGTTGGTTCGATTGCCTATTCTTATAGAAAGACGACTCTGCATCCGGTCATGATTGGGAGTTGATTCTTGGCCAATTGCCTTTGTCCAGTTCCGTAATGTTCAACATTAAGCACACTTGCGATAGTGCAGATCGCCTGCTAATTATTGAGGTTGCGCTTGATTGAGATTTATGCAAGAAAACGCTGCAAAACGAAGGTTTTTAAACGCAGCTCTCCTATCGGCTCCTTCCTTTGCTTCTTGTCAGATTTCGTTTTCGATTTTGTTGTGTTAGACTTGGTGCAGATCATCGGTCATCGTTTAATTTTATGCTTTTTCTTATAGTATCGTTGTTTATTTGCAAAACTTTTGAAAGATATTTACATTCATCACTTATTTATGTGCTCAGCATTTTTCAGATATTGTTGTTATTGTTTTGCGTTGTTTTTTTACATTTAATGAATACTTTTATGAGTTGTTTATCGTCAGCAATTTCAGTTGGATTTCCTCGAGACAATTGCTTCTGCGCAACCGAATCCAAAACGAATGCAACGTGCCATTCAAATGCTTACTAGAGGTCATATGAGAAGTGTTGCTGCACAAACCAATCGAGGTTTATTTTATTTCTTTGAAGCATTTCCATATTCGATATATTTTTTTACTTCATTCGATTTGATATGTTGTGTTTGTATATAAGTTTTGCGTTACCTTCATCCAATATTTATTACTGCCGAAGTTCAGATATTGTGTCTCAGCGAACGGTAAAGAAATTGCAGTTTGTGCACTGGTTGAAAATATTTTTGAGGAAGAATATGATAGGACTGGGAAGGGAGCGAGAAATAAAGGTTGCCGCTTGCAAATGCGCTTTTTATAATCGGATGGGTAAACAAAAACGTCTAGCAACTTAATTAAGCACTTTCCGTCAGGTTTTTCCATGAAATTTAAGGTCCTTTTGCGAACAGTACAAGCTAAGCTTTAGGGTACTCACAGTATCTTATGAGAGAAAAAGGGTGGGGCTGTTGGTTATATTTTTATTCTGGAGTCCCTAGGATTGCTCGCCTCCTGCGGAAGGCCTTCTAGCGTATTTGAGCGCAACTTTTGGAACTTACCTGCTGCACCACGTTCCAAAGCGGGCGATATTAACTCGCCACGTGGAGAGGAAGTTGTTGACCGATGTTTCTTGGAAGAATTTCATGCATTTCTCAGCGCATCGCAGTTCACTCTCTCATACCAATTTTTCGTCTCTATTAATATCACTGATACGTATTCTTATTAGTACGTACACAAGTGGTATTCGGGGAGCATAATGAAGGGGGGCATTATTTCCCCATCAATTTTTCGGATTGGAAAAATCAACATTCTGAGAATTTAGTAATGACATCCTTCCATTTGTTAAATGTTCACTGAAATTTGCAGATTAGAATTTGCGAATTTGCATTTATTCTGACTTGGACTGCATCTTTTTTCGTCTATTCACTTTTGAGATCTTAATTGAAGTAGGTGTCCGCTCTCCATTTAATAAAGTTTCGAGTTTTGAGGAAAAGTTAATGCTTCGATTTATGCAAATATGTGGAGTTCAGTTGAAGTGCGTGCTGATGTTGTTCGATTGCGAAACGATCGTGCAGTGGGTGTTGCTCTCAAATCAGCATCAGAAGCCAGTTCACCGACCACAACTGCGAAGGCCGTTCACTCGAAAGAAGTCGATCCATTTTTGTCGTCGACCAAGTTGCAGCACATAGGTAAAGACGATACGCTCGACTTGGCGGTCACTGCACCGATGCCAAAGGTTCAACTGTTATTTTAATTTACTGCTTCCTATAGCTTCCGATAGCGTGATTGTGGCACATGCAGGTCGCAACCTAATTCCGAAGTGAACAGGATTCAGCCAAAGGAAGAGAGAGAGAACAAGTGATCCCGTACGGTTTTTTTCGGTTACCTAAACTGGATGAGTAAAATTCATAATTTGAATGGAACCTGCGAAGATTTATTTCATGACCACCGGAAGTTACAAAAGTAATGAAAGAAGGTGAATTCCCTTAGTTGATATGATGCATATTCTGTTAATTCAGGTTACGCATCGACCTCGTTCAACGTCACGTAGTGCATCAAGGCAGACAAAAGGAAACATGAAATTGGAGACAAAAAGTGTGGTCGGGACCGCAAGTGGACAGAATGAAATCAAGAAGAACGAGATTATGGAGCGAAAGGATATGTTGGAGAGCGCAGTTGCAGGCCCAACTCCATCCGCTCCTCCACCTCCACCCCCACCTCCACCTCCACCTCCACCCCCACCTCCGCCATCACCGGAAAGGTTCGTTCGATCTATTTCTAAGACTTAAGGCTTTTCTTTTACTTCTTGGTCATTTTTAAAATGGCGATATTCGGCAGATAATTTTGCTCACCCTCGTTGAGAAAACAGGTTTGTATGTTGCTTACTATCCTTCGAAGCATGAACTTTTCTTAAGCAACTTGATTTATGCGATATAAGGTCCCAGTTTCTCTAGTTGTATTTCCAGTCGCTTCTAATTGAGGATTAAGTTCATATTTTATTGACTTAAATGGCCACCTCTGTACTAGACTGTCTCTTGCATCCCCTCGCTGCTCATTGTAACGTTTGGTTCATATGCAGAATCGTAATTCGAGGTGTGTTGCATATTTCATTTGAAGTGTCACTTATTTCCTTGTCTCTGGGTATGATTCTATCAATGAACTTCTTGTTGACGAAGTTTTCAAATCAGCAGTACTTAATTTTACGATGTTTAAATCAGCGATAGTAATTTTTTATGTGTTTCCTCACCTCAGGGCGTTAGAACAATTAATAAATAAGTAAAAATTGATTCAAAACGAACATCTTTCAAATTCATCAATGATGCAGATGAGTGAATATCTCAGTGTTAATCTTCCTTTCCTGAAATACTATACAGCCACACATTAGTAATATAAAAGCTAGTAATATAAAAGCCTTCGACAACCATCCTCTCAATTTTTTTTCAAAGTTTTCATGAATTCCGTCAGCTGGAAGGCTGCTTGGTTTATCGTCATTGAGTGACGTTTCGCCACTTCTAGAATTAAGTAACCATTCAAGTGCTGTAACATTTGTGGTAGCAGTTATCACAAATATGCACAGGCAGCGCAAATATACATGTTGGCGCTATACTTATTGCCTCAAGTCGTGCATTTCCGAAATAGCTGTGGAGCTAAACGACGTATGTTGACTGCTTTATCAGAATTTCAGTCTTCGAACGTCAGGACATATTCCAGTACCACCTCCGCCTCCTCCTCCCGCTTTCTTGAACGCTGCATTGCGGCAGAAGGCGGAGAACAGCACTGGCTCACCGACCATCTTCAAGGCTGCTGCTATCTACAAGTTAGCGTTCATTTCCTCCAAACGTGCCTATTACGACTTGGTAGTTTTTGATGCGGTCAGCGGTAATAACATCAGTCAATCCATGTTCATGAATGTAGGTTTAGTTTCATCAGTTAAGCGGAGATCGGGATGAAGTAAAGAAGACTAGATCGGGATGAAGTAAAGAAGACTGTGCTTCTACCAACTGCCGTCTTGTTTTGTTCGAGCAGTTAAATTACATGAAGATATCAGAATCACATTATTTGTCACGAGATGATGCCATAGAGAAAATAGCAAATGATTTATTATGATCACAAGAGAAGAAGAAAAGCGAGTATTGCTTTGTGATGTTGTAATTCATTCTATGAATAGCACAATTGTCCGTGTTTGTCCAGCTTCTACCAGTTCTCATTAATCTCGATACATGTTTCACTATCGCACACTAATCGCTTAACTTGATATCAATGTTTTATCTCGCATAACCAATTGCTTTGCCACCTACTTGAAGATGTTTTCGTTTTGCGCCCAGCTTTCAAGATGAAACGTTTAACAGTATCGACTAGCACCTTTGATGCCATCCCTAGATCGTCCATGATACAGCTGTGACCTCAATTCTGGCGAGCCAGATTATATCTCATAGATTTAGTCTGTTGAGGAAAGCGATCGATTTATGGCGTTGGTGGGGTACTGTTGAATTTTGATTCATGCAAGAATAATATATAATAGCCGGGCAGTTGGCATCTTCCGGCTGTCTCTGTTTTTTAATCTTATGCCTGGTTTGAGAGACGATGTAATTAGCAGAAAATGCTCACCCATAGAATATCGGATTTTGAATGTCACTGATCGAGAGCTTGATTAATTTATACAACAAGAGCATAACATTAATTACTTAGTTGTAACATCGGCTTTTGCTCACTGAGTCGCTCATATTTTGAACCAATTTTGGACTAGGTGCTGAAATATTCATGTTAACTTCCATATCAAAACACCAGAGTGCTGAAAAACATCCAGTAATAGTGATCTGTAACTGCACACTGTAACCGTTATTGGTTTGTTAGTTTCGGACTGTGTTCTTGCATATAATACCGTTGTTTTTGCAGAAAAACGCGTGCAACGAATACGATCAACTGGGAGGCAGTAAAGCCGGAAGTGTTGATTGCGAAGACGACTGTATGGAGTGATCAGAGTGGCACCGACTCAGACTTTAGCCAGTATCAGCGGGATTTCGTTAGTTTTCATTTATATTACTTTCCGCGACATATTATATCAAGTGTAGCGTTCCACCTTTCTTGAATAGTATTACCAAAAGAAACCATCTACGTGTGTCATCCAAATTGCTAGCGTTATTTTTCGGTCTCTTCAAAAGACCTATTCAAACTCAGCCTTAGCAACACATGAATCAGAGGTGATTACCTGCAGCATTTATAGGATTCTTAAGGGTTTTTATAATAGACATATGAAGTGTGATACTGCATCTTCCCTAAAGTTGTTCACTTAGTCTCAATACTCGAGAATGATAATTGACAACGGGTATAGTACAGTTTCCACCGTTCATTCAATGTTCACTTTATACGAATATATAACATTTTAGATACATTCCTGGAAAGGAAATTGCAGGAGTTGTGAAATTTATAATTTGGAAGATTGCGCGCGGGAATCCGTCGTAAAAGTGTTTCTTTACGTTTTCCCATTTTCTTCAAAAAGAATTTCCATTGCTAGGATGGTCGACCGTACATCTACTAGCATCACGCCTTGTTTGTTTCTTTTCTATTTGTTTAGCAATATAGTCTATTACTTCATTAACATCGTGATAATGTTTATATTCTATTCGCAGGATTGTGATTAGCATATATTTCAGCTGGAGAGAGTATTCGAACGTGCACCACCGAACGGTCATCGCATAGTTGGAGCACAACGTCGTACTCGAGGATTGAGTGTCGACATGAAGCGTGGCGAGGTTATCGTATGTGGACTCACCGAAAAGAGAGCACTCAATCTTGGCATCGTATTGGCTCGGTAAAGCTGTGCTGATATCCTATCAAAGTTAGGTGATCGGATTCGGAAGTCGAAGAGACATAGTTGGATTTATTATACGCAAGCTTGTTGTTGTCATATTGTTTCCAACGTTTTAGGGTCATTTTTTGTGCGTGACATAGAGATGTGACTCTTTTCACCATCCATTAATTGCACCATCTAAAAAAGAGAGAAGCAAATTTGCATAAGTATTGATTTGCAGGAAGAAATTTGCGTGTGCTTTTTTCATTTCAGCCCGCTCACTGATTCATTTTATACGCTTCTTGAAATTTTCATCCCTGGCGTAGTTGCGTCTATGTATGTTTGTGTTCCTGTTTAATAGCTTCGTGAATATGCTGTGTTTGAATTGTGCTCCATCAGGCAGAATATTTATTATGTTCGGAAAAAATCTGTTGGCTAAGAATATTGCTGAATAAAATTATCTCATTTGACATTCGATCGAAAGGGTTTGTGGCTAGAAATGAACCATTGCTTAACATGAGTTTCGTCTAAGGTTTTAGGTCACTCTATTGAAACTAGGTTCATAGAATTTGATGAGTATTTAGATACACCAGATTTAGTTCTTATAAACCTCATGTGCCACTGGGAGGGAGTTAAGCGCATCTAAAGTTGAAAGACATTTTGTTTATTTTTTACAGTGGTCGGTTCTTCATTCAGATATGCGCAATTAATTTTATGTGCTTAGTGTAGTATTGAGGTGTGTTCGTTACGAAGTTGTTATATGGGACGGTCGAACAGCATTCGTTTCACGAATGTGATCCTTCAGGTTTCGACCAGATAATGCGACCGAGCTGATTGCGAAGTTGGAGTCGCATGAGACAGTGGAACTCAACATCGATTATCTTTCATCACTCATCAAGCATTTCCCCACCGCTGATGAGGCTTGCTTTTGCTTATATTTGTTAATGTGGTGTTTTTCGAGAGAATTCCTTTCAGGTCTCACTTGAACTTTTGACGATTTTATTCCTCATTCGACCTTTATAAATTTGAGAGAGGTCTATACTTTGGTTAAGAAAATGCGTCATCATTTGGATAGATTGCCCTTCTTTTCGTTTCAAAAAGTGCAGAAATTAATAAGATGCAAAATTCATGAATATTGGCGGAGTGCGGAAGAAAGGCTTTTCCTTTTTTCTGTTTTTGGATATCTTCAAATAGGCAATATCTTTCGTGCTTGTACGCTCTCGGGGTTGTGAAATTTCTTTCAAAAAATCCTCTGAAACTTGATTTCCTTGATTTTACTATTCGGATTTCTTCACTTGAAGTTGAATGAACTTACGCGGAACAAAGAATTGGTACTTGCGCATTCTATGCGCCCTTTGCAGATTGCTTTCGCATAGACTACGGTGAGATCATGTTTGTATCTATGTAAGTTTCTCTGTCCATGTCATAGTTCGAGCTCGGAAACCACTGAAGCTAGAGTTATCGAAGCTTTATAGATACACTAGAGTCGTAGATGAAATTCTATACCTTATACCGCGTTGATCCATCAATTTGGAGAGGAGCCAAATGCATTCAAGTTTCCGTGCCTTGTAAATCTATGCGACTTGCACCTCAACGAGTTTTACTAGCGGTCGAATCAGTTAAGATATGGGGTACTATTCTGTGTCTTTTATTTATGTTTTTGTCGTAGAACTATGAAATTGGTTGTCAATTTAGTGGAATGCACATGTCGTGCCAGCTCCTCTGACACACTTTTATATTCGGTTTTTTGTGGATCAGAGGATTGAAGAAAGGGAAGATAGAACTATGTGCTCTTTATCGATATAAATGAACAAATTGAATGGTGCACTTTATGGAATGGAATAAAAAAGTGCTGTGTTTCTACAAAATTTTCAAAAATTGCTTCGCAATAATTAATTATATTGGGCCACACATCGACTCGAGGTATTCATTTTTGTTGCTTAAGTGAAATAATAATTGCAGTTGGCGTATTTCAAGAAACTCACATCGGCTAATGATCTCAAGGATGCGGAATTGTTCTGTTATTTAGCCGTTCAACATCCAAATCTCAAATTGCGTATCGAATTGAAAATCCTCTCCGAGACAATTGCCACAGACGTAATCATTCTTTGTTTTTGTTGTTTTAGAATGCAAAGTTTATTCATCTCATTCTTCCCCCCTCTTTCGTTGTGTACATTTATATGCTGTTCAGTGTTAGACATGTATATGCTAACGTATTTGCTACCTGTTTAAACTTGCACTCTTTCAATACTATAACTCTTAACAAGTATCGCATCATTATACGCTCACAGTTCTTCCTGTTTAATCGTGTGATGAACAGGGAAATATGGGGGGGAACAATATTGTGTTGAGTTTATGTGTATTTCTTCTTTTTGTTGCTAAGTTGGAGTTTAAGCACTAAGACCTGTGTCACCGAGAGTTAACTAGAGGGAAACAAGAGTTAAAAATATTCCTTTAGCTGTGTCGACAAGGCAGCTTTGCCCGAGCGCTTTTGGATGCGTCGGAGGCAGTTCACGACCACAAAGCCGTTAATCTTTTCCTGCATAGGTGTCTGCAATATGGCAACTTCCTCAATCAGGTTTTTCGATTGCCTTAATTCTGTTTTTATTTATTTTTCCATCTTTTTATCTCTGAAAGAAATAAAATAAAGTTCCAGTTTTTTCTCAGATAGGATCACTTTTTATCATACTCCTAATTTGGTCAACCGACTGCATGTAGTCCGTATGTTTTTCATGTGGAGTTGGTTTTTGTCGTGAGATGACTAGGATGATTCTCGACCTACGATCACATTTTCGAAGGCGGGGAAAGTTAAGCCAACTGAGATAGTGAGCAACCGATGGGATAAATGGGATACCGCTGTTTCGGATTCGATGATGCTTAATCAGCCAACCACCTGAGTTTATTCATGGCAAAACATCACTCGAAAGGTTGCTCTCCAAGCGTGTACACAACGAAAAGTGAGTGAACTCTCCGCAGTCAGCCCCCTCAATCACCTCTCCAACCAAAAGCGCTATAGTCAAATTGGGGAGTGTCCATGTTGAAATTTGTCACAGAAATGATTTCATGTTGTGTGATAGGATGCGCCAATCCGAAAACAAAGCTTGAGAATTTTGCTTATCACCTCTTCTCTTCAAGTGGAAATAATGGATACTGTCTTAATAAACCAAATCACCTGAGAGGTGACATTACCTTTAACGATGTCAACGCCGTTAGTTGTGGCGAACATGACCGAAGTCTCGAGAATGAGCTTCCCCGATTCTGGTATCTGTAATGACTTCTTCGTTCATCAGCCACAGAGTGCTGGAGCCCACCATTCGATGTGGTAGAAATGAGAGATTGGATCACCTACATATTCCAGTAATCGACCTTAGAATGACTCATCGTCCAAGGACAATCCTGTTCATAATGTTGAGTTTGTGCTATGTTTTTTTGAGCATGCAATCCATTGTTTGCAGTCTTCGTTCGCAGCGGGTGCAAGTGGATTTTCGTTGAGTTCATTGCTGAGCACTCTAAATGCGAAAGGAAGGGGTTCATCTGCGTGTACACGTCTTGTCGATATCCTTGCTGAAACGGCTGATGAAAAGATACGATTAGTGACAGATCTTATCGAAATAATGAAACCATCGAGGTGAACGGTGTTATCTCGCTCTCTCTTTCTACACTTCTAACTGAGAGCTCATTTGCTGTTTGTAAGGGATATGCCCACCAGTTCTGTGATATATTGCAATGCTCACAGTCCTGTTCACATTTGGGTACATGAAATACTCAGCATAAAATGCTGAGTATCTATCCATCTTGATAGGTACGCTGCCTTTCCTATCGTTGAGCATTCCCCTACTTTAAAAGCTCCCTATTAATCGCATTTTTATCAACAAAAGCGAGGAAAGCACAAAATCCTTGAGCAGTCTTCCAGTCGCAGTGAAAAGTTTCAAGCTGCTTTCAAGCGATTTCAGTTAAGCTTCTAATAGTGCAGATTTGTTTGTGTGACATGCAGAAAATTATATTTCCCCGGCTGTATGTCTTTCTTTCTCATTCTTTCATCTGTCTGATTAGAAAAGTCCAAAAAATGGTGGATATCGAGTCGCGTAAACATTTTTGAACAAGCGAGTCTTTATTCATAGGAGAACCAAGAAGACTACAATGAAGCAGTGGAGTACAAGCACATTGTACTATAATCTTGGATTGTTCTACAATCAGTTTGTATTGTAGTCGAAAATTTCTTTTGGTTTATTGAACGATTGATATATTGAAGGGGATGTTCGGTGGAGGAAATCGAGAAATGGGCAAAAGGATTACGACATTCAATAGAAAATGCACGTAAGAGTCTGAGCGAATGCGGTGATGAAGAACTCTTCGCAATCTACTCTCCACAATTGAGGGTTCGTTCCCTTTATATTCTTATAGGGTTCGTTCGTGTAATGCCAGGCGATGAGCATGTTCGACACGTTCACAATATGAACCTTTGAGACAATTCTCTCTAGTTCATCGGAAATGACATGTGTTGTTTTGAAGGTATGCTCCTGTTCCGTTTATGAAAATTCCAACACCGTTTAGAATGGCGGGAGAAGTAGAAAAGGAGGTTGAGAAAACACTAAGCAGCGCTAACTCTAATCCCAGATTTTTCCCTGTTCGGATAAGAGCGCTGATTCATTGTGCTATTGTCTGAGCCTGAGATTTCCCGCTCCGAATCCTTATGCGAAAGTAACTATAAGACATTGTTATATAATAGTTGCAGTTTGCATTGGAGCCATTCACGTTTTTTCCGGTCTTGCCAGCAAAACCGACATGCTCACTGACATAACCCCATGTCCACATTGTCGGGTGATTGCTCAGTTGTGTTGTCGGCGGTGCTGCCGGAGTTCCTCTTCCTAGAATGTGTTTCATCCTTCACGAAATTCCATGAGAAGAAATTTGAAGATGCAGGATGGGATTGATAATTTGCAGGATGCATTAGCAAAGTGTGAGCAACTAGCGAAAACGCTTCGTGACATACGTCAAAGTGAGGTTCAACTTCGAGATTTCTACTGCGCAGAGACCCTTTCACTAGAAACCATTTTGGACATCCTTTTCAACGCGTTCACACTGTTCAATAATGCAATAAAGGTATGCTTTATTTTTATCTTTAGGTGCTGTCCTATTGCATAAATTTTTCTCCATGAAAATGATGCACCATATTGCATAAATTTTTCTCCATGAAAATGATGCACCATTGCATGTTGAATGTCAGAAGTGATATTGTATCTCTGTTTAACTGTCTTACATGAGTAAGCAATTGGTTAGTGGGGAATAGCCGTTGTGGCTCATTGGCAGCGTGATTGCTGCCTAACTTTCTTGTCTGCGGCACAGTTTTTTGCATGAGTGCTTTGTTAACGGTGCGAGTGTGCTAGCATAATGTTGTAGATAACAGGGCTAATCAGCATTATTATCTATTCATAATGGTTGGTATTACTGCTGCGTTATTAAATTCATGATTTTTTATTGTTTCTTATCAAATATATCCGGTGTTATTTAGTATCGATTTGTTGCAGAGATGTCAATGAGCTGTAAGCTGCTGAAGAATTTGCATGTAATTCAAAACTGCCGAATTCCTCTTGCACCATTCAGGCTTTAGAAAAACCCTTTATGAGAGGTTTGTACTGTCGATCGGACCAGTTAAAATACGAAGGCATTTTCTGCAAACTTAGCTTTTGTTGAAAACTCTTAAAGCGTCACGGTTGATTTAGCGGAATTCAAAGGCGCATATTGCGCCAGCTATTCTGGCGTGCTTCTGCACTTGTTTATCGTTCGTGTTTGTGCCTGAAGATTAATACTTTTAATCATGCCGTCCACCATGTGTGAGGACTTTTTTGTATATTTGATCAAAATCGCTGAGAATAAAACCTGAATGTTCATCTTTAGCCTCTCATAACGCCCACCGTTTTTCGTGGTTCGTTTGTAACCTTCATATTAATATTCGTTTTCGTATGTGTCTGTGTCTGTATGTACCCTCATGCATATATGTCTACGATTTAATGCTTTATGCACGGAGCTAGTGTGCATCCAGTACATTGCTCACTTAGCGGCCAGACCATCCTCGCACATTAATGACGATTTTGTTCGTCTGTCTGTGATGACTGTATTGGATCGCTGAACTTGGATTCATACATTTATTTGCATACTCTATTTCGATCATCAACTTTGTTGCTGTTCCAATCCGTAAAGTTTTCGAATCGTTATCGAATTCTCTGGCCTTTTTTTTAAACAGTGTCATCATTTTTAATGTGTTGCAGCTAGCAGAAGAACGTGAAGTCCGTCTCACTCGTCAGAGAAGCCTTCGTGCTGGAGCTGGTCATGACCTCATCCCTCGACGTTTGGAGCGTAGACGTCATACTCTCGACCGTCCGAACGTAAAAGACCTGATTAATATTCTGAACTCGTCGAAATGCAGTTGATCCTGCATCTGCTTATCTCCGCATGCATAGTGTCCTCTTTTTATTGGATGTTGTTCGATTCGAGGGTGCATTTGTCGGATGGCTGTTCTTGGGAGTGAATACTTCAGCAAGATTCTATTGTACTGATGCGTCGATATAGCTTTTGACAATGGCTTCGTTCAGCGTGCAGTTTGCGATGATGTTTAAACATTTTGAATGTCACTTGAAGAATGTTGAAACATTTGGAATGTCGCTTGAAGAATGCAAACCTCGTTGAATTAAAGAGGGACTATGGCATCTTTGGGCATCTAGTGCGATATGGCATCTTGAGGGCGATAGGCCCTCATGTGATGCGTCGAATATCCCATTTGCATAACAGCAGACATGGATTTTTTTTCGCTTTTCTTTATATATGACTGAACGGAACGAGTGCTGAATATTGTGTGTGAATAGAGTGATGGAAACTGAATTGTCATAGCCTCTATCGAAAGTGATTTTAAAGTGGCTTTCGGTGGTAATAGGAGAGGAACTGAAGCAGTTGTCTTCAACTCTGATCTTTCCACTGAGGTATTGTGATAACCTTGTAAAAAAAGCTCTGTTATAATTCTTATTAAAGAGCGCCTTATATTGCTTTGATGCATCAGAAGGCTTCTTTGTGTATTATGTATACTTTCTCCTAATTATTATTTCTTTCTCGTCATATGTCTTAGAAGAGAGCATTATAGGGAAAGGATGTTTGTTACTCCAGAAAGAGAATGCTGTTTGTACATAATGTGATATTTAATATAAAATTAGAGTTGAATTCGGTATGAGATGGATTGGAGCGTAGTAGAGAGAATTGATGAAAGGGGAGACGGAAGGGGATGATGCATGACTACTGCATAGATTTTAGGTAAGAAGAAAGCTATAAGCAAAGGAAAAGTTTTTTCTAGCTGCTTGCCTTTCATCCACCCACTGGTTGCTTCCTAGCTGTCGGGTCTGTCGATTTCTCGGGTCTATTAGCTAATCTCTTAGTCACGATGTATCTTCTTGTGCATTCGACAATCTCTTTCGTTTCTTTCCAGTAGGCTGATTTCCGGTGGTGGGCATTCACGTTATATTCGTGATGCGTTATTTTTTTATCTTTCTTTCATGTATTAATTGATCGTTTATGAGTTGTCATATTTAATAAGAATGTTGTTTGGCAATTATTTGAGATACATCAATTGATTTACTAGTCCTCTTTGACGAAAGAATTTTCGAAAGCTCTATATTTCTCGACTGGAAGTAATTCCTGGCTATAGATATGATTTGTATTTATAGTAGTTGATAACGAGCTGCATTTATGAACTGAGTGGAGAAAAAACATGTGAAATATTTTGCGTAGAAGTGAATTTATTTCCTTGCAAGTAAAATGATCCGTAAGTCAATGCCTCAGGTAATCTAGGCTGCTCAATAACCTCGCAAGGATTTCCAAGTTGATGTGATATATTCTGGAAAGGTCTTCGTTTAAATCCACTAAAAGATTTTGTGACGGTTATTTATTTGATGGAACTATGCTGATTTCTGCCTTACGAATCACTCTGCTCGTTATCTTTTAACATTTGATGAATACATCGAATATCTTGTCGAGGATTCTTTACCTGTGCATATTTGGTGGGAACCGTATGGATGATATTTTTCGTTGTCTCATTCGCTATCGAATATCGGCGGAGATACTGAGCTGCTTAGCTGATTGCATCTCTTTTACGGTTCCTTATCTGTCGATCTCCGTTTACAATTATGGCATAATAGATATTCGTTTTCAATTACCAATGTCATTAACGAATTTTTTTCTGTAAAATAAAGCGTATCATTCATTTGTAAGCATCGCATATATTCAGCCTATTGTATAATATCCTTTTGGTTGGTCAAGAGGGATGACTGTCGCGATTTAGTGTCTCTCATTGCTTTTTCCTTGCTCGCTCGTGATCTGACTGATGAGGCCAGAGTATATAGACTGGAGGTATAAACGAACCTGTTAGCGTGGTCGTCGTATGTATAGATCTGAGTCAATAGTTGCTCGAATTAGTTGGAGCAGAAGCTCCACAAACGCATCGATATGTCTGTTTCACAAAGACAACCCTTTTTTGTGGAAGGCACTGGTTTTCCACAGCCTCAATCGTCTTAATTGAACTTTTGCTCAAGACACGTCCTGCTTCCAAGAGGGACCTCTGCAAAGGGATATGAAAAGCTTGAAAAACGAGCTTTGCTATTGAAAATGCTTAGTCGCAACTATTTCGGCAGATATTTTAATCGTACATTGCCTAGATTCACGTCGCGCAGATCTCGAATATCGTTGTAAAAAACGTGATCATCCCTTCCTCCCCCTCCAATCATAACAACGTTATTGAGGCAATCGATGATTTCTGTAATTCGATTAAGTGAAATGCAGTAAAGAGCTGAGCAAGCGCTGGGAAGAATCGAAACTTTTGTGAAGGTGCACTGGAAGGCGAGAAATATTGCCCACAGAGATCACAGATTGTGGGGAATTATCTACAGTGATAGTTATTGATAACTTCTTCAGTTTCTCAAATTATTGGAGTTCTAGAAAATACACAAGTAATAAGAAAGGTACGAATTGATGAATAATTGTGTGTACAAAAAGTTGGAATTCCCGATACCTCGTAAGCTAAAAGCAGTACGCATTTCACCTTCCTTAGTTTCCTTCCTTTCACGAGTCAACACTCCTGCAGCTTTATTTGTAGATCATATGCAAATCGCACAGCTGCGATGACTGCAGATTATACCTAGCGAAGGTGCACTTTTATTAGCGCTAGTGTTTCGATTTTACAGATGCACAAGTGGTCCATAGCAATTTCAAGAAAATACACAAGTAATAAGAAAGGTACGAATTGATGAATAATTGTGTGTACAAAAAGTTGGAATTCCCGATACCTCGTAAGCTAAAAGCAGTACGCATTTCACCTTCCTTAGTTTCCTTCCTTTCACGAGTCAACACTCCTGCAGCTTTATTTGTAGATCATATGCAAATCGCACAGCTGCGATGACTGCAGATTATACCTAGCGAAGGTGCACTTTTATTAGCGCTAGTGTTTCGATTTTACAGATGCACAAGTGGTCCATAGCAATTTCGCCATTTCGAATTTTGCACTTCAATATTTTATTTCCAATTGGGGTGCTTAATATCGTTTTAGCATTCCATTTCATTTCCAGCTAAAGTTCAAAGTTCATGTTCCTTGTCATTAACGAATGCTTCCACCATCGGGTTTGTCCACTGTGTGCACGCTTTCGGTTGAGAGGCATCCAATTGAGGAGCCCTGAAGGTTCTACGGTTATACAGATTGCAAATTTCCATGTGATCTTTTTTGATAACGACTCCTTCGGATGTGATTGAAACTCTATTGAAGCCTTCAGAGGCAATAACTTGAGATGAAAGTCGATTCGATTTCCTCATTTTGAACATTTAGGTGATGCATTCGATAATCCTCCAATAGACTCTCGAAATGCTTTATGAAGAACTTAATCAGTTTGTATTTGAAGTGACGAGAGCTTTTATATGAATTGAATAAATATCGAATGCGATTTAAATGAAAATAGCTGAAGGGAATCTTAAACGTGGCAAATTCGAATATCCAACAATGGACGATGTGATGAGTTATTGGGGCACTGAAGAGGGACGAGATAAGAAAACTAATGCTTGAGACATGAATGCCGTTGGATGAGCCATCATCATAATCAGCCAGTCGTTATAATGATATAATTTTATATGATATAAATATTAACCGCTGCTTGTAAAATAAGATACCTCAATGAAATTCGTTGAATTCCTTTACGAATGCCAACTTTTCGTTATCATGAATGCGAAAATTATCCAATCGTTTTGTGAGGTTATATCATATCTCGAGGTTATCATTTGTGAGGCTATATCACGTTTTTCTAATATTGCTAGCATGCGTCAATTGTATTGTGTATCTCACCCTATATATGTCCACCATAGTCATATACTTTGCTAGAGTAGAGCTGAGGTTGTTTGATATATGAGCGAGCATATAGTAACAATAGAAAAGAGTGAGGCAGATATCATGGTGATTGCGCAGTAAGCGATCTGACACGATCATTTACCCGTTCATTCCTTCAACTTTTATTTTGCCTCGCCTGCCTACCAAATAAATCCATTGTATGACATTCGATCGTAATACTCGGTCGGTTAAAGGCCACTTATTGCATTACCTATATATCCCTTCATGCGTTCTTCACTATGCTCTAAGGATGATTGCAGTCACTTGCATGCAATATATTTCCTCCATTTAAGTTTATTATATCATTTACTTCGTTCTTATTGACTGAAAATAAATATATTCAGAAGGAAACAAATATATTCAAAAGGAAACTTTCAGAGATGTTATAGAACCTTGGCAAAGAAAACGACATTTTCAACACTCGAGTCACTGATGAGTCAATCAGTAGCTAAGCTTGTCTTTTATGACACCGTCGGGCGGTATGACAGGAGGCAATCAGGAGTACGCTAAAACGGCATGAAGGTTCCCTTTTGAAAATACTTTTTTTTTCCGTAAAGACCGAAATTCATGAGCAAAACTCCCTGCTGTAATCAAGCCATACCGGGAATATGCGCCTTTCTTCAAAATGTCGAGATTTATAAAACACACTTTGGAATATGAGCCATCCTCCAGAGGCGCTCAAGCATTTTTCATTTAACTAAGAATTGCAAATTAGTAATCACTTGTTTTGAGTACAGCACAACAATTGTTGCCCTGAAAATCGATGTTATCGCATAAACAATAAAGAGTCGAAAACCATTCGGTGTATTTTCCATTAAGTTGTCCACTGGTACACTGAAAAAAGGCAGGTTTTATGATTTGACACATTTTCTACTACTGAGCAACTGCAAATCACATCGAAATTTGTAAATAAGCTGTTGCCTTCTGTATATTTCATATTTGAAAAATTCCTACGACGGAATCTACGTATATCTTGTGTCAATCCTTAAAATTCAATCGAATTGCCGAGCCAACTCGGTAGATCCATTTTCTTCCCCCGGATGGTTAGCCGTTGATTGTCAGATGGACGGTGAACGAAAGTTTCATCTGTAGATACATTGTATCTGTCTTGGTCGATGTCGAGGAGACGATGATCAGAAACTGGAGGTCCAATCCGACTCGATTTTATTTCAGTGTTTCAAAATGGGAAAACAACGTGCTTATTTGTCTACTGTTTTCCTTCCGGAATCTTGTTCCAAAAAAACGAGATATGAAACCTATTGGAAAACACTGCCTTGGATGATCCGAGTGCTTTGAAATTCCCTCTTACCCCCTTACTACTTGGTAAGTTCTACTTGCTCATCAACGTAAGCAGCAACGCAAAGCTTGGCATATAAAATTCTTCGGCCCAACTCCTTTAACGTAGAGGTGGGAAAGGGGCCGGAACGAGGGTGGAGTGACTTCCCTCAGTCTTCGATGAAGAGTACAATTTTTTGAGCTTTTGTTGATATTCTTCTCCTGGGAATTATTCGCCACCCTTGATACCTCTCAGTGCTTTGAAGCTTACTTAAAAATTCCCTGCCACTTTTTTCAGTGAAATTTACGCCGCTCATCTATGTTGACAATGTGCGTCTCGGATTTGGAGATGACTTTACATCAAACCAACCTCATAAGTGGTATGTTCAATGACAACACAGTATAACGATTCGATGAAATTGATGCATATAGAATTTATTCATTGAGGCGACGATATGATCGTTCTTTTTGCTCTTTTTGAGGCATATTAAACTATATAATCATATTTTAAGTAATCAGAACTACAGTTATTTGTTGATTTGTGAGGTACCAGAAAGAGGTGAGTTAATATGAGGTGACTTGTTCACTCACGGTCCTTACGGATTTGAATTCGTTGTGGCCCACTTGTAAGCTAATACTTTATATCTTGCTTCGACCGAGCCCATGAGTTCTTGGTTTTTGGAGAACACGCTAACATTTACAGCCCAGAATTGCCCAACGCGACTTGAACTTCAGGGCCTTTTGAAAGTCTTCAGGCGACTCGTAGCAAGCGACCGTTCTACATATTTTCCTTAGGCTACCGACTTTTTTGCCTTATACTTAGAAAGATGATATCCTTAAAATGTATTGTGGCGATTTTTCAGTGCGAGAAAGAAAAAAGGCAGAGATGGGAGTTGGCAGTACAAACACATCAAGGATTAAACTTTAATACCTCAGAATTTCATTTGCTTCAAGCACCAAAGTGTAAAGCACTTCAAATTGCAACCTTATCTCCGCAGTTGTCACGTCACCGGTAAGTATTTTTGAAATGCATTTGAAGATTCTGCGATTCCCATAATGCTGAGGTTTGTTCCCATCCCATAGAGCGTTCAATTTCTCGCTATGAGCTCTAACCGGAAGTGGTTTGATATTAGAGTAAATTTGCTTCGATGGATTCACCCGAAAAGTACTGAATAGGCGTTTAAAGCCTCAACGATTAGAGCTATTAACTTAGAACATAGTAATCAAAATTACTAATCAATCTGTGAGCCGTTAGCAAGAGTCAGGTTGTGAGCAGCACAACGTACATGCCGCCGTTGTTGCGAAAAATCGTCTAATGGGCCGAATGAGCTGTTGTGTCGAACTCAGCCTCCTCGAAAACACTCATTGCCAAGCGAGGCGCAGTGCTTTATCCCCTTCTTTTCATCGCTTCCTCAAAGCCCATCCCTCATGTTCCGCTTGTACTGCAGCTTGCATCGGACTCATCTTGTCACTTCTGCAGGCGATCCTTTAACGATATTTCTTAGAGGAAATTTTGAGTTGTATTGACGTGCTAAATAAACTCAATAACTATGACGTTTAATGGCGTAGCAAAATGTTCTTTAGTAAAAGAAATCCATTCTTTATGTTTACTTATAGTGGTGAGCATAATGAACAAATATTTGCTTGAATTATTTTGATTCATTTTTGGGATATTCGTTGATATATCTCTCATCCGGTATCTTAATTCATAGAATTTGCATACATGTCTCGAAGTATTTCCTCTCTTTTTTTTTTTCAATTGAGGAGCGATAGTACATTGAAAGCAATACCCAGCTAGCCTTTGAAAAGATATTTGAGAAAGATGGTAGATATAATGGTATTGCCTGCGCAACAAATCATTGTTTTTGTTGAATTCTTTTAGAGGCAATAACGAGTTGAGCAGTGCTCTTTTTGAAAGTATTTATTATGTCTAGAGAAATCGTTAGAATAATATATGTTCTATCTAGTTGGGTTACGAGTTATCATAATTAAGATAATATAATTGTGAGTAATAATAAAAATAAATTTTATTCACTATTGTCAACTTCTTTTTGCATCAACTTATTTAACGTTAATTGCAATGGAATAGTTCTTTCGGTCATTGTTAAGAACTATTGATTAGCATTTCCACATTCGATGTGAAGCAGTTAGAGGATTGTATTGTTGTGTCTTAAGACGATCGAATCCAACATCACCTCACAGTGCCTTTTTTTCGCTGAACTCAAAGCTTGCGTTAAAAAAAAAAATCTTCAACTCTCTTCCATTCTCACATCAAATCGCGATGCATTTCAAGTGAGAAGAGTCATTCCGGCTGAAAGCGAATAAAATTCTTCATTAGAAGAATCTCAATATCCATCAAACTTCACCTTAATTTATCCTTATCTTTATTGCTGTCTTTTTAAATCGCTCAGTCAAATTTATTTTCGAGTGATCAATCGAGGTGAACGCAATATTCACTCACGAGAATAATATTAAGGCAGGAATTGCACCTATGAAACTATATTAATTAACTAAATAAGATACTGAATTAAATTAAACTCGGCTGGCAATGTGACCATTGCCTAATTCATTAGAGAAGGGACATTCTTAAAGTATCAATGAAAATATCTGTGGTTCTTATTACTTACTTTCGCTATCTCCTACGCCTATTTTCTTTTTGAGTAACTGCCATCAAATTTGCAAATCAAATTCCCTCTGCAATAGGGGGTTATACCCAAAAACTTAGTTCATAATTTTTTTTTCGCCTATGGTCGCATAAGAAAATCTTACAATATTTTTTTTCAACATTTGTGTTTTTGGAAATATATTTCTGAGTTGTATAATAAGGCGATGTCGTAATTGTCACATTTATGTACATGCGTGTATATGTCTATGTTCGATATTTTCAACATGCGTACCACTGAAGCTAGGCTTACAAGATTATCGGGCTGAAATGTGCATCGTAGAGTGATATTTGATGTTGATCCAATGATAACAACTGCACAAATATTTTACACTGATCACATTTTCATTTCCCATCACTTTGTTCACAGAAAAACGCATCTAGGTGGATGTTTGGAACAGTTAAACTGGATTTTTTTTATTATTTCTGGATTTTTTATTTTTTATTTTTGGCAAATTTTGAAACTGAATAGTGAATTGAGTGAGCTGCCTAAGATTATATTTTGCAAGCTGTTTGGCATGCTTCTTCACTTGTTTGAATACCTTGTTTGAATACACTTTATTAAATCTGAGAGACATTATATATATATATATACATTAATTTTTTTTTTTTTGATATTCGTTGCAGCGGAATATTCTGGAATATAAGCATTTTTTCGAGTTATGTCTTACTATCTAAGCTACAATTCGGTTTCTTGACTGTTGACAATGATGGATAGTAACTTGATTTTGGATTTGCAATAAGCTGTTGGCAGTTGTTTCACTAACTTAAAATAGAGAAACAACTTGTGTTTTCGGGTTGTACTTTTTCTTCTATTTCTCATCATTTCTTATAGAAGATTCAATAAGTCTTCCTCTTTCTCTGTCGTAGATTGATATTATTGATTAATGTTTTCGGTTTAATGCTTGATTTCTCTTCTGCTTGATTCCTTGATTTCATATCCACTCTACTTCAATCGATCTTATTCAAAAACAAAACTCTGATTTTTCCCAGGAATGAAGCAAAAGATCCATGACGCTTCTTGATGTCTATTCTACTTCCATGAATTCGATCCAGTTTTATTTCCGTCTGATGCATTCTAAGGGAGGAAGAGGTAGCAAAAATATCAAGATTGGTTTGAAACAATGGTTGCATTCTGAAGCAGTTGTTTGATTCAAAAGCTTTCAATTTCTAAAGTGCAAGTATCAATCAGCTGTCACGAAAATACGAATAGTTGAGTAATAGTGGGGGATGAAAGACCATTGATTGATAAGAGTTTTCATTTGGACTTTATAAACATAAAAACTTTCTTTTGATGATGTTGGAGAGCATTTGAGGACGGTCGATCCCGTCATGATAAACAACTACCACAAATCGCTGTTTTATAGTGGACATTTGGAGAAGATGTTAATCGTTTTCTCAGTAATTGATGTATACTATATACAATGACCAGGTAAAAGATTTATTGAAGAGGCATCAACTGATGTTTACAAATAAGATTTTGTGGCAATAACTCACTGCTTAGTCTTTATATCGGAGCAGTCAACCACGTCGAGTGGAGTAAGGATATCAGCTTGTCCGAAAGGCCTATTCAGGCCAGTGTTCATTGGTACTAGCCGATCTGTTCGCTTTGCGTATCAATCACACGAACGTGTCAATCGCGAAGTCATGTTACGAAACTCTTCAAATTACTGCCATGTGCACAATGCATAAAGTGCACAAAATGGACAGTTAATAAAGCGGTGTAAACTCTCGTTGTGACAAGAAAATTAACCCGGACGTGTGAAGGATATTATGCTTAACATCTACGGTGCAAATGACAGCAATTTACGGAGTCACAGTTGCTGATGTTTGATTGAAAAGGTTTGTCACAGCTGTGTAATGCTCACAGTAATGGCGCTAAAGGGTTCCTCACATTTGTGATTGGTTCTTTGAATGATAAAGCGTAGCAGAACTCCTGTTGAGAATAATGCAAGAGAGAATTGAGTTAGTGGGTTTAGTTGCATTTCAACGTGGTATGGCTTCCGCCTCTCTCTTATATCATCGACTACTCGAGTTTTGCTGTTCGGTGTAAAATGCAAAATTCATGCAACTTCCCTGCCATCTTGTATCTAAGAGTAATTCGAAGGAGAGAGTAAAAAGTGAAGAGTCTTCGCGGTTGGCACACTTATGTGATTGATACGCAAAGAGGGTATATCGGATGGAATCAATAAACACTGAACTGAGGATGCTGTATGCGCAAACGTCTCAAAACTTTTGTGGCGATCGGATATTCCTACTTCACAGAAAACAGCTCACCGCTTTAATATGAACGATAAGTCGTGAATTACTGCCACGATATCCAATCGAAACCGATAAAAACCTCCAATGCTGAAAATCTAATTAATAATACATTTCATGAGTTTCTGCAAATTTGCATTCTAAAAGTGCATAGTGGCGGCATCGTGTCTGTATGTATGTTTATTGATGTGATGCTTAACACAGTTTTTGTTCGTCGTTTGAAGCTATCGTGTATTTATCAAATCGGGTAGGGAAGTTAGAGTTACGGAAAAAGCAAAATTTTTGGAATGAATTTGTAAGAGAGAAGCGGAATCAATAAAAATATCGCGATGTTACCTCAGCATAGTTTATTATCAGTTGTAAAAACCGCATATCATGTCAGCTGTCCTGACGCGCATCCCCACTTTTTTCTATTCGAAGGTATTTAGTCGTTCAAAGAGTGCAGTGTGCATTTCTGCTACTTTCCCCACACTTTCTGAGAGGCGATTAAGTGAAGCATATTTTTGGGCACTGTTATTGCGCCAGCTCGAGTGAGCCGATTACTTAGGTCAATCTTTCCACCTTGGACAGCCTTATATCGTACATTATGAGAAAATAATCGTCTGTGAATTTTAAAGTTTTCAAAAAATCTAATAGTTGCAAGAAGTTGATGGGTGCGAGGGTGATAATGTAATTCAGCCCTATCTGCTCAGATTCTCGACTTCACTCTGTGGCGCTATTTTTTGAGTAACTTCAATAATCCTTAGATGCTGGCATATTGTAATGATGGCGCTGCTGTGAAAAATATCCTTTTCTAATTATTCAGCACTAATATGAGAACTTTCCATAGTCACTTTCTCAACTTATGTTTTTGTAATTTTCTTTATGAATTAAGATTGTTAAGCGACAACTATCTAATCGTTTCAGACGATATTTTCCCTTCCGTCGACTCATCTAGCGAAATAACTAGGGAGGGATTTCAAAACAGCAATATTTCCACATGCTTTAAATCAAGCTGTCATTGATTTCTCCTCGATTTTCTTCTCATTCTTGAAAATTATAATCGTTGCGTGCCTTATTTGAACATTTCACACCAAAATTCATCAACTTAACTCAAAGCAATACAAAAAACTGGGTTGCCAATTCCGATAAGATTAGCAAAGTTTACTGTGGAGAAATGGTACGAGGTTGCAAAATACTATTGAAACTACCGGTCATCTTCTTTTTGGTGTATCCTTAAGCTATATGAACAACTCATAAACTTTGGAAATATCTGCAAATTTACCCTAACAAAAGAGCTCTAAGTAACTTTTGGTGTGTGCAAATCTGGATGTGTTCAAACATGCAAATGATGTGCAAATAGGTGACAAAGCATATGCAAGAAATGTGGATGTTTCAAATAAGGGGGTGAAATCTGGTTGACCGCAGTTTAAGCCAAAAATGGATCATCGAAATGTACCCGGAAGCACTTTCTCTGTGGTTTGGACAATTTGGTATGGACAAAAATAGATTTTCAAGAACGGAAGAATTTCAAGTGAGAAAATTTAGGAAGAATTCAATAAAAACTCGTAGCAAAAAAATTAGGTTACAGCCGTTGTTACTGATTTTTCAAGCAGACCTATAAACATTACCCGCATAATAAAATTGGTCATTGCTGGCCGACTGTTCTAAGCTACAACTCATCATCGGATAAGCGCGTCAAATCAAGTTTTTTTTTTTTTTTTTGCATTTCTATCATTATCGAAAGTGATGAAATCAGTAAAGCGCTACTAAGTCGCATTTACAATGGAACCCTTCTAAGTTGAATATAGTTTAAGAACGAGAAAACATTTTGCTTATGAGTGAAACCAATATTTGCCAAAAACCAAATGCTCGCTGATAAGTGGTGGTACTTTTAGCGTCTCTAAGAAAACTTGGCTGTAAAAACTCCCAGTATTGATCCATAATATATTATTATAAATTTGCATTTGCATATGCATTAAAGCAACCCTTACGCATGCGTACGTATTTTATCTACCTGTTTAGTTGTCTGTTATGCTAATTTAAAATGGGATCTTTTAAATTCGGCCTGTTTAGTATACAACCGTAGGATGGCCTCTTATGCCATCTTTCACCTTGATCCATAAACTTATAAAAAATTTGCAGATATTTTGAAGAGCAAAAAAAAATTTTCCATGTAATTTGCAATGATGGGGTTCTCATTTGGCGGCGCTTAAGTCACAAAGGCACAATTCGAATATGAAGCCATTATTCCACACATTCTATCGTTTGTTGATAACTAATGAAATTGATTGGTCATATGAGTTGAATGCAAGGTGCATGCCGCATCACCCTTTTCCACTTATTTCTTCAAGCAGTTGGCTTGTGCCAGGAACTGCTAGATACAATCTCTCTTTGAGTTTTGAAAAAATGGTCATTCAAAAATTATATATTCTCAATACATAGCAGAAGCTTTCCTGTAGATGGTGGTAGTGGGAAAGAATATACATTTCAAAGAAAGGATCCGGATAGTCATCACTGGTTGAGGTATTTTAAAGAAGAATATAGAAAGCATTCACCGTTTAGTATTACTTACTACGCGGTCGGTTTTAAGAGAGCTCCCAGCAGACTCTTTGGCTTCGTCCTACCGAGTTACTCCAACCATAGGCCTTATCGGAACATGAGTGGTGCAGGAAGTCAGAGCTCTCCTCTTGGGTGCAACAACGATGAATCGATTCGTCAGCATTCGATGGGCAGGGGACGAGCCTGAGCCCTAACGTTCACGCTACCTTACAACTTCACCTAAGCGGAAGTAGAAGCGATATGAAGAGACATTTATTCGTAATGAACGTTTTGCCGATTAAAATAAGTATAGGAAGCTCTATATAACATGTGCTATTTTTATAGAGAGTTTTCGATTTGCTTTTTTGCTTCATATGTGTTCACATAAAAACTTTGTTGCCTACAACAATCAAAAATTGCCTTTTCTGCCAATTTAATATTTCTTCGATTATCATTTAACAAAAAATTGTTTTACTTCGAACTTGCGATACATGTTCGAGACTTCATGTGAAACGGTAAGGATCCTATTGCTGTGGAATTTACATAATCACGATGTATTTAAATTTGCATATTTACTTTATAGGATTTTCTTGAAAAAATTGTGCACCGTTTGTTCCATATAATTTATGAATAAGTAATGTACAGTTTGTAGTGTGAGGTGACGAGAAATCGAGTATTAAATCGTGAAAATTGGAAGAAAATAAATAGAAATACTGACTAACGGTTGTCAGTTTATTTATACGATGGCGAATTTCGTTAAGAAGATGTTGGTACGCACCAAATCGCGTTCCAAGTCTCCAGCCAAATATACCAACAGCGATTTTCAACAATGGGCAAACGCCACCGAGAATGGCCATTATCAGAGGCCATACTATCCATACGGCTATCACAGGAGTACCTTTGAAGTAAGCTTTCTCAAATTTCAATTCCTTTAACTTCATACTGTTTAACTTATATTACATAAAAGGAATATTTGTATGGGTAGAGTATATGGCCAACAGATTTATTTTATGGACTGTTTATCGAGATTTAGGAGTGATTGCTCCGCTCAATGTGCTAAGTGAAGCCTGAAGGTATATATAGCAGTAGGAAATTTTTATCTTACTAACATAATTCGCAGTAATAGTTTCTTATAAGTTTAATTGAATTACTTTTCAAATATTTCTACGAAAACGTTCACTAATTTACCTGTTAGAGTAACTAAATCATTTATGCTTATATTCCTACTCAATGTTTTTTCATCGAAACGAAGAGGTTCCGGTTGTTTTTTTTTTTCAGCAAAGTTCAATTTAACGCCTGCATTTTGACCGGAAATTCCAGTTTAACCAAAAAAAAATTCAATTTCCTCAAGCAGCAATCTTGTTTTGTATTTTAAGGCTACAGAAGAAAGGTACTATAGAGTCTACTGGAATTTAGATAAAATGGGAGATCTCTCCAGGTGAAGAGAACCTCCAATTTCTTTTTGCACAACTTAACTTAGATGTTTTCAGTTCTTACAAAATATAAAGTGTATGCGTTGTCTGAAATTAAACAACCTTTTTTGTGTTATTTTGCATCTAATGCAAAGAATCTACTGATTATTGCATTAAGTGCACCAGGAGATTTGAGGTTAGGGAAAGCAAATCGCCCCAAGAAAGTAATCCATTTCAATGCGAAGCCCTAAATTCTTTGAAACATTTCATTGCGACAATTTATATTTCACTTTCTGAGGCTCAAAATTAGAAAAAGTGAAGTGCGCCGATTGCTACGAAAAGCTTCAGTGAGGGGACGTTTATTGCCGTTAAATTACTTCCTTCATAAAGCAACATTCAGATCGAACGCTTGCATTCTTTCATCATCTCCCTCCCCTCCCCTTCTTTCCTTCCCTCTTCCTCTCCTTTCTCTTCTTATCTCCTCCCTCTACTTTTGACAAGATTCTCTGCCTTACTATTTTTGAGAAAAATCTGCGAAGCACTACTTGCGAATTTGCAGCTGGCAATTTCGGCCAAAATCTGTGGCATACTAACCGATAGTTGCCAGAGGTCGTTTTTCGTGCTTCCCGGAATTTGGGAGTAAAACTGAAGGGATTATTTTATTTCCGCAAATCACAGTTGATAAGTTTCGATGATAGGATGATTGGGAATGGTGATGAAAATCTTTCGTTTTGGAATGACTTTTTGATTTTTCATGTTTTAAATTGTGTCGAGTAAATTATAGACTTTTTGATGTTTTAAACTTTGGAAGGTTCCCAGTTCTTTTCAGTGTTGAATTTGTGACTAACTGCGGCTTACTTCCCGAAAATCTTAAAATCAACGGCTAATCCTCCTCCTAATTAAAAGGGGAATTGGGAGAGGGGAAGGAGTAGAATAGCTCATGTGTGATTCAAACCTACGAATCAACTATATTTCCTTAGTGTAATCGATGTTATGTCTCACAGAAAAAAAAAAAGCCTGTTATTCTACTTTTGTTTCAGTTGTTTCTTCTCTCTTGTAAGTCGTGAAATACTGTGATAAAATAGCGCCCATAAATTGCCTTTTTTAAGACTTCATCGTAAGGAGGCAATCTCCTCTCTGCACTACCCTCAGTGGAATTTATCTTTTCTATAGCATTTCAAATGATAAGCAATAAATAAGCATAACGATGAGTTTATCGCAGAATCATCTTTCTTAACTTGTTTCATCCTTTGTAAAACGAGTTTTTTAAATGTATTAACAACCTCAACTTTGTCACATTCAACTATTCAACAGTCCAGTTATCGACTAAAAAGTTCATGTTTCGAAGACATTATTTCTTTCAGATTTCCTTATTGCCTATTGCTTTATCCGGTTCGAATCGCATTGTCTTTAAACAAATGTGATCGTTTTCGAATAAGTAGCAGATTTTATACAACAGATGCTTCAAATTGGGCTGCCAGTGAGAGGAAATAATGGAGGAATTCATCAATTCATCACATGAAGCTCGTTCAGCCAGCTTGGCCGTAAACTGGGCATAGGAAGTAAAGGGGGTCAATGCGCATAGGCTTTACTACTAACGAATTCGGTGTTTTGGCCAAATATACGAGAAAGGTTTTGAATCAACTCTAGGAAGTAAAAAGTAGAAAGAAGACGGGAGATTTGTCTTCGAAATATTATGGGTGTAAAAAGGAGGAGGTGGGATCTCAGAAATTACCCCATTCTCCTCAGTTTAGATATCGGCAAATTAGAACACAACATTCATTTGAAGATTTAAAAAAAAAAAAAAATGAAGGACAACGTCTATGGAGGCAGCGTTAATCAACCATCCAGTTCACCGACGACACGTGCACCTTTGGCCGTTGCTGAAAGTAGTTTCCTTGGTCTTGGCCCTCAGTACAACCGCTCATCACCACCCGTCAGCACTACTACTAATGAGGTTACCCTCTCATTTGCTTCCACATTCAACGTTTTCACTTTTTCAAATAAAAGAACTATTTTTATTGAAATTCTTCACCATCAATCGATGCAATTGACTAGCAATAGGAGACTTAAGTAAGGTGACGCTAGAGGTTTTATTTGATATTTCACCGTTCATGGACAAATAGTAGAATGACCACTTGAAGCCTGGTTATAGTTATGATTCTAAGAGCCAAAAACGTCAGTATGTTTTACTTGTACCACTGTCTTGTTCGAGCTGCAATATTTCGTAGTAGTAAATAAATCTGTGCATGAACCTATGCTTGAGAAACAGCAATATCAACAACCATATTGAATTGATTGACTAATTGGTTAATTGCTCTAATATTTTCGCCTATATCCGATTTGCCCTTTTCGTATCCATTGATTTTATATGCTAGCTAAACGGTTCCTTACGAATTCTGATAAAATGCCGTTTTTGGCGAAATGGCGGAAAAACACGTTTGACGTCGTTGAATCGAATCTTAGCGTTCGAGGGCAATGTTTTTTCTATTTTTTCCTTCGTCGCTCCCTCTTCCCACCCCTTTCAGCTGCAAGTTTATTGATCTGCTTTATATTGGCATTATGATTCTTCTCAGCTTCTTTATGACTAATTGCTCGCTTTCATAGTTTGTTTTATAGCTGCATTGAAAAAGACATCAAGCATTTCTAGTGCTTATTTCTCGCACATTAAAATATAAACGAATTTTCCTCAGTGAATAACAGCTGTAACCAGTTGGAATCAGTCCCCCTTATAAACGATTTCATAATGAAACAAAGGTTACAGGCAACGAATTAATTTTTCAATTATCGTTCTGCATCAATGAAGAAATGTTTACCGAAAAAATCTAAAGTAAAGGAAAAAGACCTCCTACCGCAAAGACCATCGTCTATATCCAACTCCGCTTCCTTTGAATCAGCCAGAGGAAAGGCAGCGAGAATTCAGTTTATTTGATATATTATTTTCATGTTCGTTTATATTTTAATTATGTGTTTATCGTTTAAGTTGTTAGTAGCACTTTGCTCTTCATTGTCAGTGAAAACGAGCATTTGCAGGCAGATTCGAACTCAGTGCATTCCAGTTAGGTAGCAGCTGGTCCATCACTGATCCATTATCCTGAGCAACATCGTAGTGGCTTTTGTATTAGATGTTAGCCACATACACGTATAACATTTTGCCCTTCACGTTTTTTTCTAGTGGCTAGTGATTGGAAGGAAATGGTTTTTTTATAGAACACTTAGCAGTTGTTTCGTGAGAGCTGTTAGTTCCGCATTGATTTCTCGAATCAACATTTTGCTTCTCCCTGCGTCTGCTAGCCTTTCCCTATTGCCTACAGGAATAACCATCCAACTAAAGAAAAATTTACCCCCATCCTTACTTATAAAAGTTTGCTTTTAATAGTTTTATCTCTAAAATGTGCAATGTTTCTTTTTTTGTACTCGATAATTTCATTATTTTAGTGTTATTTTAGTGATGTTCTTTAGTTATTCCGACAATTATTAAGTTTTAAAAAATGGGAACTTTGACTAAACTTCAATTTTGTTTTAGTTTTAGGGATGAATTTTGTTTTCTACGAATACGATACCACTTTTACAATTTTTTACGCATACGAATATGGTGTCACAATTCACGAAAAATCGTATTAGATTTCCCCTTTTATAAGGGTTTCGGGCCCCGTTTTCTTTGCCCGCTGCCGTTAATTTGCCACTGAAGAATCCATAAATCCCTTCTCTTTCAAAGCTCGAGCAGATGCTGTGTGAACTGGCAACAAGACGAGAGGTTAAGGTTTTTAGTATGCCTTTAAAAAAATCAACAACAGTAACGGCGGAAGGGACACCAGGATGTAGGAAGAGGAGGGGATGGTAGTCGTCACTCCGATAGGACGTTTGCACAAATAGTGCCACCTCCGCATCAACCAGCACCGGTCACTTCACCTCTCTTTACCGATCTCCTTTCTAACCAAAAACTCACAATATTTCACCAGCCTTGATTTCTGTTCACTAACGTATATAGTCTATTAGCGCCAAGGATTCTAGAAAACTTGAGATAGGAGCCTCTAGTTATATCTGAGGTCCATGTGCTTTTACATGCAAATAACAACTTCAATATAAGCAGCAAAAATTCATTACAGAAAAACCCACTCGTTTTCTGAGCGATGAATGCCAATAATTTAGTATTTCCATATTTAGGAACCAATATGGAATGCGATGACGAGTCAAGCTAGTCAGACTTCAATTGGATCACATCGCTCAGAATTGCATTCGGCAAATAGAGCAATCGACCATAAAGAGACATCCGAAAGCCTCCAAATTGTAAGTCGATTGTTGAAGGGATTGATTTCATGTTATGCACTTCCTTTTGAAGAATGGCTATCGGTACGTGAACCCGAAGCTAAATAATTACTAAGTGATCATTTTATTCAAAAAATATTTTGTTCAAATTCATTGCCCATTATGGATCAAAATACACCAACTAACACATTTTTTGTTCATTAGTTACCGAAATAATTGTATACATGTTCATTAGTTACCGAAATTGTATACATTAGTTACCATTTTATAAATGTTTACTCAATAGATATTTCTTTTCGTCTTTCAATTCATCGAAGAGGATTTTCGAGTTGATAGGCCTAACCCAATGAGCTTTAATATAATAATTTTAGTTTTCGACAAATCTTTTTTTGAATTCAATTTTAATTAGAATGGTACTGTATGATCGTGAATTCTTCGGTGAAATTTTTTTCATAGCTTCCAATAATAACTCAAATTTCTCCGTTGATAACCTTCTAATTGAATCCTCCAAAAATATTTTCTCATTTGGGTGGCTTTTTTGGAATGGAAATTGAATTTTAGTTTTAGTGATATTTCGTAATTTTTTATTTTATTCTCGATTTGTTTGTCGTCGTTTACTTCGACGTAATCAATCGAGGGGTTTCTTTACGTTAGTGACACCGCAAGTGCGATACTGAGAAAAAAAGACGATAACAAATGGAAAGAATGAAATGAATGACGTCAGAGGGATGAACTCGAAGCTTTGAGAATATTGTTGATGTTTAACGTTTAGTGATCATTGTGGTGTGCCACTGCTTTGCAGCACTTTTGATGTCTATCTTTATGTTACCGATTCGGCAATGGCTTATATTCATTGCAATTTAGAATTATAAGTGATATATTTGATTTTCGTTGAAGATTTTCTATTTTTTTTTTGGAGGAATTTATGCAACCAGAAAATTTTAAATCTTCTCTAAATAGTTCGTTAAGTAAGTATCATTTTACTGCTTATTATGAATGCTAGAAAAATATATTTATATGAAACAACTCTTTTTTTCCATAATTTTTCAGCTCATATTGATTTTTCTATAGTAGCTGGCATTTGTTCTTGTTGCGTTGCGAATGGTGATGCTCTTATTGTTTCATATTCTTTGAGCAGTATAATCATTTGAAAATAAGGGATGTTTTGCCATCTTGATTAGGATTGTCTTTTTCAATAGCACCTCTTATCTTCCGGTTTTCTCCCTCCTTCCTCATGCAGGGAACAACTTCTGCCTTTGATTTTTTTTCTTTTTTTTCATATCTAAGAGCAAGGCGGAGAAAGAAACATCAAAAAATCTTTTTGCGGAACTTTTTTTTAATAGATTTGATACCACTATTTGTGCAAATCAATGAAAAAGTCATTTGAAATGTGTTTATGCTTTCATTTTTTTTACACTGTTCACCTCCACAGTATACTTCCAAACAACTTCTCAAGTATATTATCCGCACTATAAATGTCGCTCTCATTCTACAAGTCCGTGCAGTGTGCAGGAAATTTCGGATTGCTACTAAGTCACTAAAAACTAGCATATCAAGCGTGATATTTTTTGAGGATTGATATGCTGACTACAACTGTACCAAGCAGTACTACTTTCTTCGAATGGAACAATATAAATCGTACTGGGCCAATTTCTGCAACATTCAATGTGTTTCACCACCTTTTCTTTTCATGAAAAACCGAAGCTCCTTTAGTCGTCGCCTCCGAATGTTTAATTTGATGTCACATAAACTGCAGTGGGGGGGGGGTGGAGAGACTTTGAATGTTAACATCTTTGGCGGAAATTTGCATACATTGGGATAGCGCCCAAGTTGCGATGAGAAATGAGTGCGCTTTTAGGAAATTCCGGGATTCTTTCCCATTCTTCCTCCTCCCTCCCCCTTCCATTCCCTTCCATTAAGCAGGTGTTGCATTTGCAAGAATGTGGCATGACTAAATGAAAATTTTGACGTCCATGTTATACACGGTTTTTCGATGAGTTTATTAATATGTCGTGAAAAATGTAAGTTTTAGCTGGATGCACGTGAGCCACGTTCTCAGTATCCGCATTTCCAATCGAATCTAACACTCGATAGTCAAAAGACACACGACAGTTTGCGGCGACCGGATTACGGAACGTTAGATAGCATTCATATGAGTCGACCCCGCTCGAACAGTCCCATCAAAGCACCAAGGACAACACTTGAAGGCTTTC
Source organism: Baylisascaris schroederi (assembly GCA_006503575.1). Taxonomy (NCBI): domain Eukaryota; kingdom Metazoa; phylum Nematoda; class Chromadorea; order Rhabditida; family Ascarididae; genus Baylisascaris; species Baylisascaris schroederi. The sequence continues at coordinate 612,534 of QEWY01003062.1, forward strand.
AAAAGAAAAGCCGATCAAAGTGAGTTCTACGATCTTATTTTTATCGAAATCCTGTTCGCGGTGTTTTTCGGGCACTTCTACAGAAATTCACAAAATAGTACACATATGACCGCGTAATGTTCTGCCATACTTCCACCTGCCGATAAAAAGTTGAACAAGCGGCATACAGGATATTTTTAAACCTTTATTTTGAATTGGAAGTGGTACTTTCTATCTTTCTGTACACTGAGATAAATGTCTTCTGGCACTTTAAAGAAATGAGTCAGAAAAGTTGATATTTAGCACAAAAATGTAGGAAGCAAATAAACGTCTCCAATGAAAGATTTTTGTAGTCTTCATTTTTCGGATATCAAAGCAAAGCATGTGACACATGCATGCAGATTCACCAGCCAGTCAAATCATCAACTATTCATTATACGATTAATTTGCCAACTGCACATTAAGCAATAGGCGAATTACCAGCCGATCAAATTACCAGCTGCACGTTATATCGTACGCAAACTGCCAGCCAATCAAGAGCACAGCTTATGCGTAACTGCTGTCAACACGATGCCATCGTCTCTGAGAGCAAGCACACGTTCCTCGCAAATTTGCGTTGCATGCTATGCCACATATACTGACTGTATTGTCGCATGCGGTAAAAAGGGTTTGGTTACTTCGACAGGCATATTTTTAATTTTGTTGAAAAAAACGTCTCGTTTTTGTATTTTTCCATTTCTCGCATTTTGTCTATCCATATATTTTCGTTGAAATTTGTCTCATTCATTATTCCTTTGTTTTGCAGTGAGGAGGAAATCTTCTTGAAATTTAGCCATAATTTAGAAGGAAATGTGGATCGTTTTCACTATTTAGTGTTGCTGTTGGTTATCCAAGTAGTAAAAACTCCACTATTCTAATCCACAGTTGATTACATTTCAGTTTTTGATGCGATTGTTCATTTCAACCGTGACCAATAGGTAGGATGCTTTCAGATCACCACATAAGAAATCCTCACAGATCAACACAACACTCGACTACCTCTCACCTCAATGCCAAAGTGAAGGATGTTCAGCTGCTATTATTGTACAGGTGATATCGTCGACAACAGTTACACATTAATTTGCCTCTTCTCCTCGATAGTTGTTGTTGATACTCTTCATGACTAATATTTCGTGCAACATTGCAATAGCTAAATCAGTCTCAGGTCGGTGCAATATCCACAAAGAAGTATACCATCAACAATTATCGAATCTTATTTGAAGGGGAAATGCAGTAGATGTTTGCCATTGAAATGCGTCATCCGTATTGTTTATCTGAATGATACTGCGTCGGAATCCTTTAAGCAGATGTTAGCGTGGAACCGATATGACCCAGCTAGTTATAATTTTGTCACCTAAATCGATCGATCAACGCTTTTTATTGTTTATAAATTTGCTAGCTGCTCAATCGGATGACGTGACCGGTTGGACGGGTTGTAAATAAGAGCCTTACAGTCGTGTGCAGCTGCTTCGCCAATTTCGCAGCTCTTGAAGCAAAAAGTGCAAATAGATATAGTAGTGCAATCATAATGCATTTTATCAATTTCAGATGTTGTTTCTTGTTCTTAAAAACACCATTTGCAAGTTTAATTACTGTCCGTTTGGCCTTAGAGTAACACTGTTCCCTGATAATCATAGCACCACACAGTTGGCACTTTCCATGGATTTTGGGTCTTTTGTTATTCCCATATTTAGACAGAAAAGAGGAACCTATAGGAATTTTCAAAATTCCATGTGACCTCAAAAGAATCGCTATATTCAGGTGTTTCCTCGGCTGTGCTATCGTTCGCATGAGGGATTCCAATCATTTTAGACATTTGCAATATTGTGAACACCTTCAACGATTCTAGCCATTTGCCCAATTTTTGCCTTCGAAGATTCAGACCTCGGATGCTATGGTGTTACAAGGAAGAAGTGAAGGTCCTACGGTGATGATTTGAGGTCGCTTTTCTCTAAATATCGCTTGCAATCTATTTGCAGCTGTATCTTTAAAAATGCTTTTAAGGATACACGATTTTTGGTATGTAAGCATCAGCTTTCCCATGCAAGTGATTATTTCCGTTCTCTCTTCCTCGCCAACAAGTCGCTACCCATATCAGGTGCATATCAGAGCTCGATGAATGAATTCGCCATTGTGGTGTCTTCATTTGAACATCCACCACCAGCCACGCAGTTCCGATGGTTTCTCGAGTGTGCAATACAAGCACCGGTCCTTAAGGATATCACAGGTCAGTATTTCCTTTTAGGCGTTCTGCGCAAATTCTTTCTTCCATCTTTTTTTATTGCTTTAACTCTCTTGATTATATTGGGCCTCATTCGTTTTAAGCTATTTTGCGGCAAAATTCACTTTCACCTCGGATAGGTCTCAAAATACTCTTAAAGGATCCGTGCTGATTCGATTCTGCATAGATATGAGGTAAAACAGGACATTTTACTTCGCATCTTATCCTCAGAATTTAGAAGAACGCACTGACAGCGGTATCAAACCGTTTGCAAGTTCTGCTGGTTTTATGTGATTTATAGCCCCGAGTTGAATCGACGACAAATGAGGTGCACGGAGGAGAGAGGAGAGTGGGCTGTTCCTTGGCTGGTCCATAAAACCTACTTTGCCAGACGTGTCTTGCAAAAAACTGGATTCGATGCTGGTAGATTTGATAAATCAGGGAATTGAAAGAGCATTAAGAGAAACGTGGACCCTGAACGGGCCCAGGCGCCGGCATTTTCAGTTCCATTCGAGCTAGTACAGTCGATCTCGAAGTGAAAAACTTCATAGGGTTGGACAAACGGCGTCCACCATATGTAGTGTTTGCTAAGCAGAAAACACGAAACGGAAACGAATGAATAATCGTCAGCACTAGCTTTCCATAGACACCCATCTATCTTACTACTAATGTTCATTACCAAAGAGTTACTGTTATTCGCAACATGCATATTTTGAAGTAACATTACTGTAGCAAGCGCATAATAGGATGTTTACTTGACATTGATGCCTCACACGTAACTGGACTAGTGAAATTCCCTTTGGGGCTCCTGTGATTTCAGCACGGGCTCCTGATGTCTCTTTGTTTCATGCTTTAACGAATTCATGATAGCTGTTAAATGCAAAACTTCAAATCCATCAACAGATCTGCATCTTTATGTTGCTTTCTTATTTTCTTCATGGCGTACCGTAGAAGTAAGGTTCACTGGTGAAAATGAGGTTGAGCATGAATAATGAACCTAACGGGTATTCGATACGAAGATGTGGGATTCACAGCGTCTCAAATAGAACTCCGAAGATTAGTCCAGTAGTGGTTGCAGCACGGATATCCACAGGCCACGCTGACACGCTCTAATTAGACCAGTGGCGTTTACAACTTCTTTGTTTAAAATATGTTTTTTGTGCGTGAAGCTTCTTTTTTTGACGTTGAAAAAAGCTTGGTTTGTTTGTGTCCAATAGTTCCGGTATTTTTTAAAAAATCAATCCATTTTCGTTCATGAATGATTCAGTTTTTTTTTTTTTTAATTGAAGACGATAACATCCATTCTTTTTTTACTTGCAATTCTCTCATTGATATAATAATTTCCGTTATTTGTTTATGTTTTATCTTTCCGTTTGCTTATTTGAATTCTAAAACAATACTCAATTTTTCTCAAGCCGAGTTTTTCTCAACCACACGGTTGATAACTGCGCATATTTAATAAGCTGTTTCAAGCATCACTGACGCAATTCCTCAGTTCGCATGCAGATTTATTATTTAGCAAAGCAATTCCAGTGGCAGCTCAACTTGTAGCTCAGTTATTTTCGACAGGTTATTATCAGTTGATGATCTAGGATGAACATCTCTGCAATTTTTGGGCGCATGATTAGTTAGTTTTGTGCTAACTTTTGATAGATATGCCTTCCGGCTGTTCATGTTTATTTGCAATCGAAACAGAACAGCGCTAGCACATTATCGGGTGTAATCAATAGACGTCGTCAATGATCCCTCCTATCGTGTATATTATGTTTATCCCATTGCTCAAAGTTCATTGAATGCTTTGTTATGAATGTTGTTTTCCTGCATAGATGACGACAGCTGTTGTCTCATTCTGTCTAAGATATTGCTAAGTGCGGCGAACATTAAGAAGAGAAACCGAGGGAGTTTCGCTGTCAGGATTTCTAAGCGGCGTAATTTGGAATTACCACCCATACTTTCATGCACTGGTTTTCAGCCAGATTTAGACGTTATTTTGCGACAATTATATAATGCATTAGATGTTTTGAAATAGTTTATAAAGATGGAAGCAAAAAATGCTTCTTATGTGGTTTTGAAAATTGCTACGAAAATGCATTGTTTGAGTGGTCGAACAATAAAGATTGCTTATTATAGAAGCATCCAGTTTGCCTTTCTTCGCATCCACATATGCCTATATGCTTGTCTGGCAACTCAATTCGTGAACCATTTCCTGGTTTGCACGAATGCACGAAAATATTTCCACCTTTAAATACCTTTTCTTAGTAGATGGCTCAGATAGAATATATACGAGATCACGCTATAGTACACAAGTTTTATTACTCTATCTTCTTTCGTTCCCATGTTAAAACTACAAAACAGCACAGACATACATAAAAGCATATTCCTAATAAGAGAAGCGACATCTCCTTAATGCATTTTTGAAAGATGAATGTGCAAAAGCGCATGAAAAGATTGCTTGGTTAGTACTACGGATAGAATTGACGGTTATTTATGAACTTTCTGGACAGGTTTGTTGGTTTATCCGAATAGCTGTGAATACTTCTTCGAGATTTCTAGCTTTATCAGAATCCAGTAATACATGAAAATTATGAACTATTTCTTGATCCGTTCACGCTAGAGAATTCCTTTCTTTACCGTTCTTCACTTAACCAAGACTAGTCGAATGGATTCATCTGATATTTTAAGCGTTTATCAGTGAGATGGGTCCTTTCTAAAAATGTTCGCAACTGACGGCTTCATCTAAAAAAGATTGCTTTTTTTGATACTTTAGAGCCCGTAGCCTTTCTCGAATCAACCGTTCCTCCCTCCTCTTCCTTCCTCGTTTCTCCGCTCTCATCTTATGAGTTCCTCGAGTGACAATTCGTAACATTAAGACTTCATTTGTATTAAAGAAAATGAACGTTTATTGCTATTAAGATGTCGTGGAGAAATGGGAATGAGGAAATAGCCAACAGCCATTGCAACACATAAAGCTGTAAGCAAAGATCCGCTAGTTTTTTTCTATGATATTAGCTTTTGTTTGAAGTGAGAGCAGGATTTACAGCAAGTAATTTTCGCAATATTTGGAAACATTCTTTTTTGGGAATTTTTAAAAATTGTTTACATTTTCATCCATCATCTTTTTTACTGGTACAATTAGGTGCGTTATTTTTCTGTCGATCTCGCTGGCAGCTGTTTCCACGAGATGCGAAGATGCTTCGCCTACTGTTTTGATAGCACTTCATCATTTGACGCTTTCTTTTCCTTCGCAACGTTCTATTCGTTCTCGAAGACATTTAACTGCGAAGGGTGTGCCTTTGATCTTTTGCGTGTGTGTGCCTTTGAGGGTTTGTCTGCGCGGTACTTTCAATTCAGTAATCACTGCAGCTAGAGAATTATGGAAATTCGAGTGAACCTCATAGTGCGAACTTATATGCCATATTCCACATTTTCGAGAGGAGTTCAAACATTGACGGGTGAAAAAGTGCACGTTTTTACATCGATTGGGTTTTCTGTTCACATCAGTTAGATCACAGAAAAGCAGATTTTTTTAATGAAAATTCAAATAGGCAGTCGAAGCAGTTGAAACATAAAAATGCGAAGGCTTCATTTTGCATAATCCACTTTTCGAACACAATTTATGAAATTGGTTGGTAAACTAGTGGGTAAAACTGCATTTAGTGTAATCATGTTTTCCCACTTATTTTAGAAGCAGATTGATGTGTAATTCGTGACAGTTTACGTAAGTTATGCTTTTTTTTAAAAAATATACCACTGTTCTTTCTTCTAGTTTTTACTGACAACTTATCAAAAAAATCATCAAAGCAAAAAGACAAGTGCGGTGGCGTGTGATAAGATCAAGCAAGATATGCACTTTTTCACTCACATGCATTTCACTCATATGAGCAGCCACTTTCTTAAGTTACCAGCAGACGATAATGGCAAAATAGCTGTCTAAATGGATATGGTGCGAGGAGTGTGAGGGAATCACATTGTCTTCATGATCACATGAGTTTAAGATGATACGTTGGAGACATGTATGAGGTTATCGAAGCGATTTCGAGCACAAGGATTGGAGATGAGGTGCGCCAGGTATATTCAAGACAATGTAAGCTTTCCTCATATACCACGTGCAGTATTTTCACTTACAATATTGCCAAATTTCTATCCTATTCCATTTTATTGTCTCTGAAGTTTCTATTGTTACAATGTTGAGTTTTTGGTGGAACGTAGTATTGAAAGGCTTAATAATTTTAATCGATCAGCCGGACTGGTGAAAGTCGAAGGTTGTTTAGGAATTTCGAGGACGAAATGTTGATCTTCACTCACTTATTTCAGTTGGTAAGGCTCTTTTGAGCAGAGTTTTGCAAATAAAGTCATAATGAACACTAAGGCAGCAATTGCTAAACTTACTGATTACCGCTTCTTGGTAAACTTTTTGGTTGAACAGTTTTGTGTGAATATGGTGGTTACGTATGAATAAAAGTGAATGTGGCGATTCAAGTTTTAAAATTTCAAAGAATGGAAGCAGTAAATTAAGAAAGGATTAATGTTTAGGTGAATAAAAAAGTGCCTATGGTTGCATTATGCTGGTTGAACTGGGTGTTGAAACATAAGTTTGATCGTGCAACTCATGATGCATGCCTTCCTTGTGTGGCGAGTGCATCGTTGAATTGTCTCGAGCAACACCGGAATATGATTACCGAGAAGTTGCTTGCTGATCTTCTTGCTGCTAAACTCAGAACTCTTTACGATCAGGTAACTATTTCACCACCTTGATGCAGTGAAGGAAATCGAATTAAACATTTCAACTATATTCATACAAAAATGAAAGCTGGAAATAATTGACAGATAAGTAAATAAGTAATTTTGGCATTTAGGCAGCTGGCGATAGTGTCGTATCCGTGTCTCATAAATTTTCTGATTACATCAAAAACAAGCTGGAAACTGTTATAAGATACGCTCATAAAAAAGATATCATTGATGTCTCGATGATGGATAGCCATTTGGAATCTAATTTATCCGCCAATTTTTTTTTTTTTTTGAAATGAGAATAATGGCATTTTGCCGGATTTCCTTGTAGGATGCATCGAGCACTTGGGCTGCACTGATGTTAGTTCCGGCCAGATGCTGTATGTTATTGCCAGATGCTATATGTTAATTCCAGCCAGATGCTATCCTAAGTTTATTTCTTAAATGTATGAAGAGAACGGTTTCACCAATGCTCATTATATTCTCCCACCACCAAATTTCTTTTTCGTCCGTTTCCCCATTTTTGTATTGGGTTTTCATTTCAGTATTTTTAAGGGAGCCCCTCACGACGACTGTAGATCCTTCCTCTCTGCTGCTTGTTTCTAGCATATGTGGAGATGTAATCCCCATATCGGCATTCACAGAACATAGATAATTTGCTTTGCAGAGAATTTTACCATAAAAGTTTAGGGATTGAAATTGTTGGTTCATTGTTGCCGATTCTTGCATTGTTGATTTATTGCTAGCTTCTTAAAAGATTCAATTCAGGATCAATGAAATTTTGTTCTCAGACTCTATCCTTAACAAATCGTTGCATCCCCGAAGAGAACGCTAATTAAGCATTAATAAGTATCCATTATCTTAAGAGTGCTACGAATTCTTATTGCTTTGCTTCACGTGAAATTTTTCTTTCCTATACATAAGAAGTGATAATTTGTATCGCAAAATTTCCTCATAATCAGTTATTTTTGGCAGGCAGTGAACGTTTTCCAAACGATTCATAGTATGGATCACTTTTACGTTGATGTTGATCGGTGTCCACGTTGCAACCGACAAAGAGAACAAGGCAAAGTGCGTGTTTACGCAAGTCCGTGCAAGTAAGTCTTTAGGATTGGATCTTCTTACTAATTATTTCAGCCTATACCTTCTGCGTTCATCTTTCAAAACAAACTTTTACCTTCTGACTATATCTTACTTCCCAAAATATGCAGATATCTTCTATTTGCAGCTTATGTGCTAAAGTGACGTAGCTAATTGCAACAGCAGCTGGAAAAAAGTTTCTTATATATGAGAGTTTTAGTTCCCGCATAGCACAGTAGAATTATTGCAGCAACTATGGCTCTCGAAGCTCATACTGCTTTGATGATTAAGTAGAGGAAGACGAAATGCCATAGAATTGAAAGGCTTTCATTTTCAGGAAGCTTCTTGGTTGCGAACGTTGTATGAAGGATTACGGTTGTGAGATTTCAACTAAAGCGAGGCAGGATTTCCAAGCATTTTATCAGTGTAAACATGGACTAACGGCTCTTAACGATAACACACCTGATTGTCAATGTCAGTTGTCTTCATTGGCTAATTATCTTTCGAAGGCGAACGCTAGCTCATCGGAAAATCCCCTCGCAAATGGTCCTCCTAGTTAATGCATGCACTGCAGTCTCAGCTGTTATCTTCTCATTGATCAAAAGAAATACGGTAACTGAAGATCGTAGAGGTTTCGTAGGATTTTTTGCCACAATCCATGGAGCAAGGATATGGGAATCTTAATGGCATCTCTGCATCTATTGTTTTCCTTCCAAAATTTTACAACTTTATCTTATCACGGTGATGTATATAATCGTGTGATAGGTGAAATACAAACCTTGCTTCTGTCCTGCCAAAACTTTTTCAATGAATCGATATCCTTTGCTCTATCCAGCAAGCTGAATGCTGTAAATCACCCTTCTCCACAAGCATACGATGGGATCGTGGTGATGGAGTGCATAGATTCATTTGATCATCCGTTCAATCACTTCCAGCAACTCACCTCGTGCCTTATATGTTCGACATATAAAGGAATGTTTTTGGTATTCAAACAATGACCACTGCAAATTTGTTGAAGAAAGCGACAGCCGTTCATCTGACAATAATACACCAATTTCGGTGCTTTCCATTTCTCAAATTATTGAATCGTGAGAGTGATACCTCTCTTGCATTGTTTTCAGTAGGGGATATTTTTAGTCGCAACTAGTTTTGGCATTGTACTAAGGTATGAAGACAACACAAGGCCAACAAGGTAGTTCCATGAAAGAATTGAGTGTTCGTAATTTCTGATTCGATGGCGATCTCTCTTCTTTCCTTTGCTTTAGTTTATTTATGCTTTTCAAAAATTTTTTGGTGCGAATTGTTCACACGTAAATGTTTAAATTCTCACCTGGAATAGCTTTGCATACCATTTTTTCCTATTACTGATTCCAAAGATCCGTGCTTGAGATGTATATCATTTGAGTCAGCCTCATCCTGTTCAGTAAATCGCCCTTAGAAGGTAGACCTTCAATAACTACCTCCCTCCCTCTCCGTCCTTCTTTAAGTAATTCTCTTCCAGTTCTGCCACACAAGCGCGACAAATGATTTATTCTGACATATATCGTAGTTGTATCTAAAAAATTTTTGGTGGAAGGAAAATCCTACCCGCAAAAAGGTTTTTCTCAGTGTGGATTCTTCGCCCAAGAATTGTGGATTTTTTTGAAAACAATGAAATCTAAGAGGGGAATGGAAAATAAATAAACTGCTGTGAATAAGATGTGGTGTAACTGGAATGAAATTTATGAGGTAACGACAAAGAAATTCACGATGCCTGAATTCGCATAGAATTCGTCTCAGTCTGCAACGTTCATCTTAATGCTCAACGTTCCTTTTTTGAAACAAAAAACATTAGAAGATTTAAAGTAAATGTTGTTTTAAATATTGCTCGTTTGAAATTATAAATAACTCGATAAATCCTCATAAATGGCCTGCTCTGGCATGTCAGAGATAATTTAGAGTTCTTGCACCTTACCAAAATTTAGAGGAAAAGGTGAATGCCCCTCTGATCCAGCTGGCTCATTGTCTCCGACCAGATTTGTTGCATCCGCTCAACTGAGCCACCCCGCCCAGCACCCTCATGGGGACGAGGGCGGTGGAATAAGTGCCGATAGTCATAAAAGAAACAACGATTGATCGATTTGTCAGCATTCGATGGGCAGGAGACAAACCTAAGCCCTAATGTTCACGCGACCGAACTGCAAGAAGTAGAGGCCGACCTAAAGACCATAGGAGCCAGCTGGATCAGCTGGGCATTGGGTCAGAGCAGGTGGGAGCGATATGAAAAGGCATGTATTCGTAATGAATACTCTGCTGATTGAAATAAATAAATAAATAAATAAAACTCGATTATTCTGTGCTATATTGAGATTTCTACACTTATAATAAGTGCTCAATTTAGCTGAATGGATGCAAGCAGAAAGTGATGTGTGTACTTATGTAAATAAGGCATTCTTTCGTTGTCCTTGCACAGAATGCACCTTTGTATTAGCTCTACCTGTCTATTTATTCAGAGATGAGTATTTGCACTTTAGATCAGCACTTTAATTGTCTCTTGTTCGCTTAGTTCTTAGATTAATTAAACTGACATATTTGATAAGATCCTATCCGGACGGTAATTCATTTTGTGCCCTACCGATCGAAATTAGTGTACCATCTCGAACCGTCTTCTTCTTAGTGAAGCCTTCCTGGAACTTCTGGAAGATAATCTTTAAACAATTTCTATTACCTTTCCCATCTCTTTCATCTTTTCTTCAGTAATTATCGCCATTTCTGACACAAAGTTGGAAAAATGGTCTGCTCTTGCACGTCAGAGATAATATGCATTTATTGCACCGTACCAAAATTTTGAGGAAGAGGTTAATCAAAGCATTTCTTAATAAGCCCGTTTCTCAAATATTTTGCGATGCAACAATAAGAATAAACAAGTTGCAGAAGCTGCAATAAGAGTATGCAATGGGTTTGTGCAGGTTTCTCATCGAGTCAACAAGTTCCATAATTCGTCAACGGATGGTAAAGAACACGAAATATGGCATTGTATTGTAACTAAACCGACTATCATTTGCAATATCCAAACGATCTATTCTGGTCGCTTATAAATATAGCACATAAATTTTAAGGTAGCTAATTTGAAATTGCAGTTCTGATCGACTATAAAATCAACTGTGCTGACTGCCAGACTTTCAGAAGTTATAGTATTTGCATGCAGCTATCATCGCAGCTTTTGATAGCATAATTTTCGGTCTCTTTCTATATTTGTTTATCGTCTCATCTCCGCTCAACTTCCTAGAATCTCGAAATCTATAGTCAACTTTCACTCGAGGAATTGGAGGATGGAGAGTCGATGTGTGATGTGAATATTTGTTGCATATATAGCAAGCATTCGTTACAATCAAGCGGCCATAAGGTTGCAGTCCTGTCGTCTAAGGTTGCTCTTTGCCTCATTAGCATTCGGTGTGCATCATACTTCAGGCGATAAGAGTTTACTTACTAGCTGAATCAACAATTCAGTACAAATAACAAATCCTGTGTCCACAGGCTGTCCGACAACAAGACGGCTGCACATTACTCTCGCGTCCCAAACAATCCGAATCTGTGCTACATGCATCTTTATGTTCGAAGAAACAATTAAGTCCAGCGTTTGCCTTCGCTGGACAAGTTGGTGTACCGATCACTCCTAAACAGAGTAATTACTATCTTCAGCGTTTGCTATCGTTAGCTGTCGCTTTAAATCTTTGAAAGTTTCAAGCTCAACTTTACTTACTTAATTTCGCATTGCCCATCGCAGATTTTTGAGAGAGAGAGAGAGCATTATATGCACCTATACCGAGAAGCGGAAGTCTTTTCTTATAAAAGCGATTGAAGATAAAGACAATACCCGATGCTTCACAAGTTGCTTGACAGCTAGTGAGCGACTGAAAGTTGTTAGAGTTGCCGCCGCATCCTGAGTACTGGAACATGTTGCACTTCCCGCTTGCAGAATCGTAGTAAAAACGAGTCGACGGTGCATTACATGAGCCGACCACTAGCGGCAAACTGCATATCGATATGCCTTCAATACAGTTTTGAAAAGAAATCTCTGCCTCTGAGTTTCAGTTTCTTAAGGAAAAAAAAACAGAGGAAGCTAGTGCAGTAAAAAAGCGATACAGAATTGGAGGCAAGATGAAAACTTAAATGCTCCCACTTTCCCTTTCCTTTATTTTAACTGTCACGATCTCTTCCACCATTCAAATATGAAGCAATAAAACGTTTTCGTCTAATCTTCCGATCACAACCTTCGATGTTTTGCTCAAATCGATCAAACATGTTCAAATTGTGGAAAGGAGAGTAACGAATTTGCTTTCAACTTCAATAGGGTTTTTCTTTCCCACAAACATGCAAAGTGAACTTGTTTAAGGCCTATGTGCAACCTGAACTTACATCACGCAAAAAATTCCATTGAAAAGCAAATAGATGTGAGAGATAGTGTCAAAATGCTGGATAGGGTAATGGGCTTCACAGGTCCCACATTATAAGACTAAAAGTGGCCTACAAAGAGCGTTCAGATGCACACGAAAAATATGGGAATACTTACTGCTTACGCCAACAGGATCGCGGCAAGTTCTAGTCGCCGAATTGGTGGTCGGATTTGGTTCAACGCAACATTTTTGAATTCCTGGACAGCCGCTATCCAGCCAGCATCCGATAGCCGTATCCTGCAGCACCGAAATGCCAAGTGGCGTTGGACAGCTTCCAGCTTTTGCGTTTATATCGGATGCCGGAACTCCTTCAAATAGCTCCTCAGAATTACTAGTTTATAAGCTGTCAACAGAAAAGAAATAGCCTGCGTATCGTAACAATCTTCTCACTTCGTATGATCAGCCGTCTCACTTTTTTGCACTAATGTGCGTTTATACGCTGAAACATTTCCCTTCCTTAGTTGCTAATGTAAAGAAATTTCTCTTGTGTTAATACTCATTTTGCCATCTGCAAAGTACACTTGATCATTAATCTATCATTAAGCATAGAAAGTTAAGAAAGCATCGTACCTGTCCTCAGGCATGCGTATATTTGCCCACTCTTGCATTCTATCTGCTCGGAGATTTCATTTCACTAACCCTTAAAGCTGCTATGACGGAAGTTGATGGGTGTAACCTAACCAAGGGGTGAGCACAACAAAGTGATTCCTTCCCCGATGGTCATCTTTTGTGTGCAGTTAGAAGCATATTAAGATTTCTTCATGAAATTCTGTTCTACGCAGAATATGTTACAAGTGTGACTGTATGGCTGAAGAGTGCAACCTTTTGCTGGCGCACAATAAAAAAAACTTGTAGCTTTTTAAATGCGTAAACAATAATTCGGCCTGATAGGTGTGACTCGCAAGAAGCATATTTTATATCAGCGTTTTTAGTATAGCTGCTTATGAGCAAATCTCTTAGTTCTTGCATTATTGGGTCAAATTTTAAAAGGCTTTTGCATTCAAATTAAGGAACAATAATGCGAGGATAGTAACAGCGTTGACAGCAGAATAAAACTTAGTGCAATTGGTTTCTTTCATGGCAACACTTTTTATTCAGATGAAAGATCGCTCCATTCGAAATGACAAAGAACAAAAAGGTAAAAGAATGTGAGAAAACAGATCTAAAAAAATAACGCTGAAGAAAGCAAAGTGGATTGCTAAGAGAGTAAACATGTCAAAAACTGGCTATTTGATTTGTCGATATGTAATTCAAGAGGAAAGTGGAGAACCACCTCGAGAGGTGCTCATAAAAAACAATGTCCATCAAAGTCCACCACTTCATAAATTTTGATTTAGGAACTCCATAAATCAAATGATTGCAATTTTTCAATTGAAATTTCCCTGCGAATTTTCAATCGTTTACTCATGATTGCGAATAAAGGAGTCAGTTCAAAACGTCAAGCTGTTTAGACAGAATAATTTTTTTTTTGCTTGGTTTCGATCAGCGATTCCCCCTATCGGGTTTTCCTCGCAAGATTCATTACGGTACTTCGTCTTTGGAATAGAACAGATTTTGCGGAAGTCAACACTGAATATTAAAGGATTAACAGGTAAATTGCATAAATAATGAAAATGGGTACCTCTTGTGACCGCTTGACAGCATTTCTTCCCGGTATTTTGCATACACGCTTGCCCACTTCGGGGACATACCTCCCGATCGTGCGTGCATTGTACCAGTTCAGCTGAGCTGCAGATTCCACCAATATATATCATTTTTGCTACTGCACTACTTCGAGTGCCAAAACTACCCTTGCAAAAAAAATGTATTGAAATAGAATTAAAGAGCGCCTCATTTTAATAACAAGTAGGTTTAACTTCACTATTTAGTGTAACTTAATTTGCAGTACATATTCGCTGCAATAATACTGAATTCTAGCGTTTCACTTCTATTATTTTGCGCTCTTAATTTTCACATTCTACTTATCCGCTTCTCTTATGTACCTTGCTGTTCCAGTTGCTCTTGATGCCCCACTGATGAGCGACTTGGTAACGTCATCACTAAGGCCCAAACATGGACACATCTAGTGTTCTTGTTGTTTTGCTTATTACCTTATTGCTTTATATTGAACATTCGTTATCTATACCTAGAGATATCTTTATCATATGTCTTTCTTTATGAGAACTCTAGAAATTGGATTTTTAATTGTTTTTTAAACCAATCCTTTTAAAATGCATGTAATGAAAACACTCTAAAAAATATTGAACAGTGACGAAGATAAGAATAAAATCGGTGAATTCTAAGTAGATAAAATTTATATTTAATATGCCTCGTTCATCTTTTTTTTTTCAATTTTGGCCTCATATTGCTCACTTTTCATTTTCAAAAATTGAAAACAACGAATATCCCCACCCTGAACAAGTTGATTTTATTTTCGTTAGACTGAAAATGAATCTGAAAAATTATTTTGAAAGGTTATTTCCATCGTTTTTGATAGTGCTACGAGAGCAATTCATCTAGTGTTGAAACAAACTGAATCATACCATTAGAGGGAGATCAACGAAGTTTCTCATGAAGATGAGGTTGATTATTATATGAATATTTTAAAAAATATTTAGCTGGCAAATGAATGAACGATCAGATGTACGAAATTATACGAAATGTAATTAGATATGCAAATAAAAAAAAAGGAGGAAACTCCGGCAATTGTCTTTGAGTTCAAGTGGAAGCAAGAGAAGGTGAAGGCATTTGAAGTGCTACCAACAGGAAATAAAGCAACCTAGAACACGTCGAAAGTAATAGGGGTTTGGTAGTTGGCTTGCTAGTCGTTTCTTCGATCGTGCGTATGCATTCTGGATGCTCACTAATTTCACCGATGAGAGTCCAATATTCGCACATATCCATTGCTTCCGTTTGAAATAGTCCAGCACATTCGACGGCAACTAGCACCTCAATTTAGAACTTAATCCAATAGAGGAGTGTTAGGATAGCAATCATTGAAAAGGTACAATATTTCTAGCTTCTTAACAAGTGTGAAGCATAAGACGAGTATCTTTGCCATTAGCCGCATGCTGTTTGGTGGAAGTGCAATAAATGCACTACAGTAGAATGTTTTTGCCAGCAAGTGCATTAGGCCCCAATCAGCAGCTTTTAAGCAATAGCGTTGGTCCTTGATAAATAGTTAATTTTCAAGGATGGCAGTATTTTTGAAAGTAATATGGTAACTTAATCACCAAAAAATTATATTCAGCAACTTTCATCTGCCGTGACATTCAGCAAAAATAGCATCGAAGCAAGCCTTTGAAACTGAAAAATGAAAAAAAATAAATCAAAGATCGCATAAGGGTTGATAATTGTGGATTGTGAATTAAACAAATATTCAAATGCTGAAGAATTATTCCATGAACATATTTCATGAAGTATGTGATAATTTGCGAGTATTTAACTAGACAATCTGCAGAACTTCTAAAACTCAAAGGGAACCTGGAGATGGGCCTATTCGTAATTAGATAAAGCAAAATTGAGCCCAAAATACTCAAGCAACAAGCGCAGATCTCCCAAATCATACCACCCAGGAATCTACTTTCAACAAACCGACCAACATATATCATCGAACACAAGTACGCTTTACGCCCACTCCGGATATCCATGAGGTGGTCCATGGCGTGCGTGACTTGGATTCTACTAAAACTATATTGGCTGACCGGTTTGGCATAATCCCTTTAGCTTCTCTAACCCCTCTCACCTATGGCAAATATTTCATGGAAAATTAATGGGCGTGTTCGCTAAAAATTTTATAAAAAGGTCATATAATGTATTCGTAATCAGCTCATCGTTTGATATCAAAATCACGGAAATATGCGACAAAAATTATTTTCTCAAGATTTCCCTGTAGGATCGAAAAATCGCGATTTTTGGCACACCGTATTACGGCTCTTATTTATCGCATCGACCAATTTCATACATCGTTGAGGAGATCTTGATGAACTCATTGCAACGATTACACCCATTTCCATTGCATGCTGGAAACGAAGACTCCAAAAATCGCAAACTCAAGATTTCGAAAAATTCGCAAATCTGGAACCGGACTCCAGAGTTTGCAGCCGATTTCAGCCTGTTATATGTCATTTTATAGAGCATCTAAAGATGTATTCCACATTCAATCGGTCTATTCATCCGCGAGATACGGCGCCAAATATTCATTGCTATATATCTGTACAGATAATACTACAACAACATTATATTATAATAGGTTTGTATTCAATACTATAATACTATATAATGCTATGCCCATGACTATAGATATGACATTTGTATGTATCCAGATTAATACTATAACAAGTGCCTAAGCCATTCTATAGTTATGCAACGAATGCCTCAAGTCAAGTATTGAAATCACCTCCTCTCCGTTTTGTAAAAAATTCTGCAAAAAATGGCTGTTGTTTTAGTGAAGAATAAGTTCAGAAGTGCATGAGAGTACTTTACAGGCACAAGAGAATGTCGCACACGCGCAGCATATCCCCATTTCCCTTGTTGTTTGCAATTTAAGGCTTAAGTGATATTTGGCTTTAAAAAAAAACCACACGAAGCATTTCATTGTTCAGCGTTCCGATGAATCACATTGAATCACCTCTTTATTAATATCTCCGAAAGATGAGTGCAGAAATCTAAGCGATCTCTTTGCAATCGCTTGCGTCACATGTTTTTTTTTTTTCTATCGCTATTCCTATCATTTCGTGGCAACGATTTCTCTCACTCAATATTATCGATTTCTTATCCTTTTTCAGAAGTATAAATTAGGAAATTAACACATAATAACACTGCAATTTTCTTTGTGTAGTTAATTTCTTACCAATCGAACAATTGAATATCTTGAATGCTCAAATCGTTTTCGGCTTTCAATAAAATTTATCCAGTTGCACAAATGGCTTATTATTTTCATTGAAAACTTAAATTTTTTAGTAGAAATTTGCACAAAACGTCTCATTGATGGCGTACATATCTATGAATGTAGGCCCATCAAAATGGTATCATTAGTTTGTAGGATATTCTTAATAAAGGACGTGTAATGACTATGATACAATATTAATTCGACTACAAATCCTTGAGGAAATTCACTCAAAAAGTACTATACTTATTTTCCGTCTCTCTTGAAGGTAAGGATCGATTACCAGCAAGTAAGCAGTAAGGTTTCTTTCTATATGTAAATAGCAATGAGCCGATATTGGTAATTTGCAAATTTATTTGCTTATACCTACACTATTGCAAATAACAAAGTATATTGTGTCGTGAAAGTTTTCAGTCGTTGAAGCAAAGATAACGCGCGTAAATTAGCAAGCAGTTCAAAACCTTCAAGCTCACTAAATGGACCACTTTAACGTAATATACTGAATCTCAATTTCGGCGAAAGTTCTAAGCAGTAGAGTAAACTTTGGTATAAAAGTTATTAAAATGAAAGTAAATTGGCATAATCACCATGAACTATATAGACGAGTATCTCCCGTCTTTCAATTGGCTAATTGTATATTGGCACTTTCAAAAGTTGCTTCATGTTATTTAACAACTACAAATAAAATGAAATGAGCCAATAAGTCAAATCAAAGCGAATATCGAAGTAAATGCGTTTAATCAACTTACCGTCATCGAAAACGCGGCAGTGGCAAACAACATGTCGTTCGTTTTAATAAGCTCCAGCAGATAAGTCCTCCTATTCTCCCTTTCAATCCTAGTCTACTTTTGAGCATCGAATCCTAAGACTCCACCCTCTCTATGAAGTTATTTCGCAGCGAAACAAAGGGACGCCTTCTGGAGGTTCGAGGTGTTTTGCAGCGGCGCTCATTAAAAGGTGGTGAACAAATAAACAAACGACGACACTTGAAGGCCCTTCAACGACTGTTGATTAGTGTTCAACAAATTTGGGTTCACTAAGTAAACAAGAGATACGAATGAAATCAACTGATTTTGTGCATTACTTCTTCACGAAGTCGCCATTCACAACAATTTTTCTGTTGAAGGATATATCAAAGACCGATTAAACAATGACAACGCATCATTTTCTTCAGCAGTTCTTATGTGCGTGTCTCTTTTAGTTCTATGCCAAATTTATTTCGACCTTCGATGAAGCAGCGAGGATCAATACCACCCATTTTTATAGCCTCAGTACCATTTTGCATAGCAACGATTTTATATTGTAGGTTCAAGTGCTACTAGCTCTATCAACGTTGCAAAAACATTACCAACAAATATTATTTGAACTGCTATTGAATTGTATACGGCAAGTACACGTTAAGGTTGTACTTATAAAATCTTTGAAAATATTTGCCCATGCAAATCCTCAAGGAGACTTGGACAACTAAACGAGCCAAGTACAGCCGACCCTTACACGTTTTCTATGCTTTAGTTTAACATGAACCATTCCTCTCATGTGGGACGAAGTTCATGCGTTTGCAAATTCTGTCCGTCCGTCGAAGTGTACATATGTGTGTACACGTGTGCGCATGTGTATGTGTGACAACTGTTCTGGCTACTGTGTTTCTTGGCCTGTCAAGACAAATAACAACATGCTAGTTCATCCCGGTCTAAATGGTTACCATCTTTAGCTTCTGCTGGATCAACGCATACTCCTTTATTCACTGTCCAAGCTGTTTATAACTCTATATTCGTTGCCTGAAATGCTATTCATTTTTGTAAGCTAATGGTTAGCAATGCTCGAAACTCGTGACAACCTTACGCCTTACTACGTGACCGAGGTAAACAACATCTTTCCCGCAAATCCCCGCCGCCAAGTACTGCGTCTTGGCATGCGCCAAGCAGGTTACTTTTTGTCCCATGACCGGAATGAAAGGAAGACAAATTTTTCCTTTGAGGATTTAGGCAAACTGATTGGCCGATAAGGAAATGCAGTAATACGCATGTTGTATCGTATACACGGGGGCAGAAATTCCCAGCGATCGCAATCACCTTAGCATAATTTATCATACGATCCATCACTATGACTGAAATCAGCAGAAATGTTTCGATAAATGCTTTAAATACCTCGAACGCAGAAATCAAAAATGGCCCATGGCCATCTCATGGCGTAATCAAATGCAATCCAAGAAAGAGGCCTTCGTGCAGATGCAAATCATTTGAGGGAGGAATACTTTTTGTAGTAAAGTTTCAATAACACGCTAGATCGCTAGATATGTTATTACCGGTTTGCACAATTTTCTGCCGTCTTTCAAATTGAGTGAGACGAATTCCCCAAAAGTTTAGGGTTGATGTCGATGTCTATGCGCTGGCCTGAGCGTTCACCGAAATCGAAGAACAAAACTGACAACAACGCAAATATTTCAAAAAGTTACGGGTGGGTGGAGGTGATCCTCGAAATTTCCATAAAAAGAACAATTTTACATATCCAGTTTTACATTAAGTCTGAAGGTACATAACATATTGTGTCATTTCTAAGAACAAATATTTTATTCCCATTAAAAACACCTCAAATACCCCGTTAAAAACAATGTTGCTGATCTTTAACTATAAAGATTTAACTCAAAATCCTTAAAAAAGGGATTGAGTGGCCGATCGTCTTAAAAAGATAACGAAAAGAATATCAGTGCTGACAAATTCATTAAGAAATTATTGCAAATGTTTGGAATAAAACGGTTAAAGGATCGCTCTTTACTGAAGAAAACATTTTATCCAATAGAAGAGGCTGCAAACATCACATTATTGTATCAAGAAAGTATTTGAATTTGAAATAGAAATCATCTTAGAAATGTTCGGCTTTAATTGCCATAATAAACTCTAAGTATTTCACCTCCTCGAGTGGCATATTGAGTGGATTCGTTAATATATTGTGAGGTATCAGCGGGGAAAATGCGTCCTCAAAGAAATGAGGTTATTTAAAAGATAAGGAAATGCTTAGCCATTAGATGTGATACCTCTAATGGTCATTGAAAAGTTAGCTGATGAAATAAATGCGTTGTTTTCAGAAATTTAGGAGCTTTTCTTCAAGACTCGTTATGATTTCAATCGAAAAATAAAGAACGAATAACACAACTGAGCAAACTCAAAGAAAAGAACCCCGCTAAAAACTGCATAACTTGAACAAAAAGTTGATTTGCGCAATAAAACGAGTGGAAAGGTGCATCAGAGCACTTTTACAATTCGACATGCATAACAATGCGCCCATATTTTAAGTATCGATTGTTTCTGAAATTCCCTGCAACAGCCTTTTTTCTTGACCTAAAGGTTAAGAGACACTACCTTACACATCCTAAAGTCTTGCAAATTTTCAAGGCAGATTGTCATTAAAACACAAGGTGTGCAATCCCTTAGAAGTTGAGGACGAACTCAAAAGCTGACATGAGGGATCATCTTAGGGTATCGAACATAACCAGCAAATTTCTTGACTCTGACTTCGATGGTCCCCGAACCGATGGTCCTCGATGGACACACGCAGCTACCACCTTGTCACTTTGCATTTTTCAAATGTGATGGTTAATTTGCGAAGGTGCTTAAAGACTGAGCTAAAAATAAAATAAAAATTCCGCTTAAAACGAAATGTCTTTGCTTGGGTGAAAAATTAAACCGTCTATCGAACCAAGTTGTTCAGCCCACTTCATTTTAATAAAATCTTAGTACATCCTAAAAGGATCTCTTGGTTGACTTTTTTAATTGGCATTTAACTTCGACTCTCAATTACCGATCGGCTACCACATTGGGAAAATAAACAATGAAAAGTGTGTTCATTTTTTAAATTTTCCTACAAAATATGCGCAAGACGGTTGCGCGATCCAATCATCGCATCTCCTCTTCTAACGACAACCTACCTTTGTTGGACGACTACCTAATCAACGAGAAAGTACTCGGAGTGTAGATGTGAGTGCCCAAGAGAAGACTCGACAACAAACACCTTTTCAAACCATTATCCATGCAGCACCCATAGTCAACCAAAGTCCAATCAATCGATCAATCAATAAAACAAATAGATCACAGTGCAATATTCAGCAGTATACGATAAGAGCGATTATTTAGGTTGGTTGTAATAAGTGTTCGGCACAAATGGCATCTTTGTGACAGTAACCTTCGATTGTCTGCCACCAAAATCGACCATCAACTCCTTTCCCACCTTGGAATCCTGTCTATCCACATATGCCATACCGATGTTCTTTTTGAGATTGGGTGATGGACATCCCGATGTCACAAAACCGACGACCGCTTTACTGGCCGGATCGATTATCGGTAAATGACCTCAAATCAAATCCATGCAAAGATCAAGAAATACTTTCCGGTAGGTTAGCAGGCGTTAAGTTTAACAAATATGCTATTCCAACATATTCACTTTTTACACTCCGGGCATAATGTCATTATGCTAATATTTGAATAAACGCCAACATAGCAAACGCTGAGAAAGTAAACTAATCAACGATTGAATAACAACAAATTGTGATAAGAATAGGAACCCCTTTTATTCGATGACGGCCGACAATACATCAGAAACATTTTTTGAAAGTAAATGACGAAAACAATTTTTTAAAAGTATAATCAAGCAGGTGACGAATAAAGTGATTCGAAGACTCCACCTGCACCTATGCTCGTCAATCTGTGAATAATAAAAACTATTTCTTAATTTAGCGATGGCTTCACTGCTTCAGCTTATACTTTCATAGAATGATCCATCAATCATTCGGGCAAATATCCTCACGAATTATCACATATTTTCACTAAATGACTAATTGATATTTCACTTTCTTCTAAGATATTTGATTAATTATATCGAGCTCTTCAATCTACTTGAACACCATCGATGAGCTTTTCTAACCGTTAGAATAATACATGAAAAAGTACTCACTTCGAGGAGCTCTCCCCTTATCGGCCAATAAACCAACTCTTCTCTTTGGCCAATTTTTCTTCTCCAATTGAGAAACAATCTTTTCTGCACCAGGAAAATCTTTCGTCTGACGACGTCGCTTCGCTAAAAAATATTACCACTTTGTTTTTCAGTGTTTTCAAAGAAAAAAGAGTAAATTCGAAGTGCAGTAGAATGAAAAAAATTAATAGAAATCATTTAGATTTTCTTCATACCACAATTAGAAGACCGATTGTTTTTGAAAAAGTTTCTTGTTATTCATCAAGTTTGTCCTTTTCACGATGGCAGTAAGATAAAAAGAAATTTAAAAAGTGGTGCAAATTTTTATCCGCCGTAGGTCTGAAATTTTTTACATAATTCAAGGAGCTAGAAGGAATCTTCGTATTCCGCTCGTAGCTTCTTGAAATAAACAATACTGCTCCAACATAGATAAACGTACCTACTCGGGAAACCCGTGTTACATTACTGCTACATGTGTTACGTCTGCAATATCCAGCAACTTTCCTCATCTGTTAATCCAGCAATAAACTTTAATTTGATTGCAAAACCACGTAAGCCTTCAATAGGGGTATTCGAGCTAAGATGCTGTAGCTATTACCGATTCTACTAGAGCACTTGGTTGGCCTATATTTCAAAACATGAGGAGGTTACCTCGTATTCATATACTTCTTGGGGATATACAACAGATATTATACTGGCAAGTTCAAACCACGGATCATGGACAAATTCAATTTGAAGCATTTAAATAAAATGTCGAGCTCAGGTTACGGCTTCCCTTGAAGGTAATATTATGCCCAGCGTTATGGAGCATATAATGACTACCGCCTTTCATTTCTATAGAACAAGATGAACATTCGTCAAATAAAACCGATATGGGCCATACTCACCTACAACGAATGCAAGTCCAGCTTCAATTGGTGTGGTATTTTCGTCGATATCGTTGCCATAGAGACATAAACCAGCCTCAAGACGGAGGGCATCTCTCGCACCTAATCCGGCCATACGTACTTTTTCCTTCTTTGAGCGCAGCATATTCTCCACCAACTCGGCGGCATGTCTTGGTTCAACAGAAATCTGAAATCTTTTATTTACTCACCGGTGAAATTGACTGCAAATATAAAATGCTTCGATCGATCAATCGCAACACTTAGTGCTTTGCTTGGCCAACAACTGCACTATACCCGAATATCACTTAATAAGTTTCAGTCGCATTCATCGATGAACTTCCACTCCCTTCCATTCTGCATCACTTACTAAGGTTTTCAACTTCCTCACAACCGATCATTTTAATTCCTTCACGTACGTATCCAGAAAGATGAAGACGAAAAAAATCCAATTACAAATACGTATTCTCAATATCTGGGCAACATGTGATACATAGCAGTGAAGAGACAGAGCTAATTAATCAAGACGAAGATATAACATTTAATCAAACCTAAACGACAAGTGATGCAACTTTCCCCACATTCTCTCTGACAAGTGTAAGACATTTAACATGCAATCGTTTCCCTTCTACGAATAGTTTTGAATAGTTGAATAATTTGCCTTATTTATTTTAGAGAAATCGCTCTACTGGTTGGAAAGGTTCGAGTAAAACGGAGAACTATGAATGTTTTGTGGTCGAAATTTTAAGGACAGCAGCTGTTCCTCTACCTCGACGCCATCTTCGCCGGTATATCCACATCTTGTAATGCGACAATCACGAATTCCAAAAACTGTGCCGACAGTTGAATGCATGAAATAGAGTTTGCTTAAATCGAAATCCGTCTCTCCTTGTAACAACTTTGCCATTCCTGGACCTAAAAAGAAATAAAATCATCAATTAAGATATTTCATTCAGCAGTACCTGCAAGTTTACAGATGAATGTGAGAAAACAATTTAAATTCAACAGAGCTCAGAGATCTCAAAAATTCCAAAAACATAACATGGAAAAACTTGGGAGAATTAAAGGAGATATAGAGCTCATGCTATGTGAATCACTTTCAACAACCGCAACAAAATTCGAAATGAACTAGAAGATCCCACTGAAAACGGAAGAACATAACTTCAACGTTATCAGCTCATTTGCGTCCACTTTTCAATTTCACCGCTGACTGATTCGCATTCTGTGTTTCTTTGCAACACCAAAAGAAGAAAAACATTGAGCGGTTTTGCTTCGAATCTACTGAAGTCGAATCGTTTTTGTAGCATGCTTTTAGCAGGCAAACTGTTTTGATGCATCCAATTCGAATTGATACGCTGAATAACACGAGCAACATTGCTGGATGACATCGCTCTCACTCGCAAATCCGGGACCCCTGGCAGTTCTATAGCCACTTTTGACTTTTCTAGCATCAAATTCTAAAACAGAGGCAGGACAAGATAGAATGAGTGAATAATACTGCGAGACGTTAACGGTCCATGAAGGCAGAGGAGAGATATGCAATGATCATAAAAAGACAAACCTTGAACCGCAACTAAACCACGTCCCTCCAATGGTTTCACCTCAACATCCTTTCCCTTCTTTCGCCACTGTTCTGACTTCTCCTTTAAGCAGAAAAAGCATCTAATATAACCAACATAGTGAACGTGAAATTACGTTGCACAGAAACATTGTGTTATATAGCTGCATACTTCAAAGCCTTACACAGCTGCCCATGTTTGAGGATAACTGCTGTTCCCCATGAATTTCGCTGAAGTGCTATCATTCAGGATCAACAATTTCATGAGCCTTTACAAGAGTTCGCTCTGAGTCAACACTACGTAAGAGATCCCACAGCCGAAACTAAACGGACTGAATGTGCCTTCAGCTCTTCGATCTTCAATCTTCGACGATAGTTGTATATGTATTATATATATATATATATATATATATATAACTTAGGATTCGAAAACTTTGTGACGTTTCAAAATTCGGCTGCAGCCCATGAAGCTGGAAAAATTTAACGCTCCGGATCAAAAATATTCTGTATTTTATGTTCTCATCACCAAAACACACATAAAGAAACTGAAAATTATGAACATGCATATGGAATTAAGAGGCCACATTAAAACAAACAACAGCAGAAGAATTCGCACTTTAAAAGAAAAAACGAAAAACAGGGAAATGGCCTATCCATTTGAATCAATCAAACACTTTGACCATTGTGTTGCTACTTTCAAAAACATCTTCGAGATGGCAACTCTCTGCTGCACATGAACTATATTCAAGGTAATCAAAACTAACCAGTAAATAGGGCAAGTCCTTATCGATACATCCCGCGTTTGTGACCATATAGATATAGCCGAGATCAGTCTTTGTCACAATAAGGTCGTCCCTGATTCCACCCCTCTCATTCGTGAACACCGATAACGCTCCTTGGTTGTCTTGCAGTCCCTGCACATCCGCCGTTGTCAATGATTCGATAAATTCCACTCTGAAAGATATGACAGCAACATGGCAATAGGATATCGCAAACATGTTTTCAGGTGAGCAAATCTAAAGACGAATCTTCAACCAAAATCAACAAACTTTTCTTCACTTCTTAATTCACCAACATAGTAACAAATTCATAGTAACAGTAAAAAACAAACAAACAAACAAATATATATATATTGTATATATATACTGTATGTATATATATACTCCCCAGCTGGGGAGTATATATATATATACAGCATATATATACAATATAGATGCTGGGGAGTATATATATATGTATATATATATACTCCCCAGCATCGGTGGAATAAACTTATAACGAAAGAGTTAGCCGCTTTAAGTGCGCAATGCAACTGAAGGAGCAAACAATACTATATTAATAATATTACCGATCTTTTCCAGTGATATGTGTCTGAAGCATATGCGATACATCAAAAACGCTCACATGTTTCCTGCAAATAAAACATTTAACTAACTTACTTTTACGCTAACAAAAAAAAAATTTACGGTGGAAAATAAATTTGATACTATGGTTGCCTCTCTTCTTTCTCAAATGTTGAAATGACTTTCTGAAGGATTTTTTAAGGTTCGAATTGTTTTTATACAAACAAAAACAATCTAATGATGTTTCGATCCATTAGGAGTTTATTAACAAAATCCAACGGGTATTCGATAAAATATTTCATATAAGCATAGATAGTGCAAAGCCACATTCGCCTTACTAACTCCAAGCAAACGTATTAGTGCGAAAACAAAGCTCCCTTTTTTACACCTACAATTGGGGAAATAAAGTTCCGTCCCAACTGATGAAACATTAAATGAAACCAGAATGCACTGCGGATCATAAATGACGCAGATTATTCAATCAACTAAAAAATGTTTGTAAACGAACTTCTAGTGATCCCAGAACGGAATACCACGGCGCATGCACGCTGGTATTTTTCTACGTTGCAAACAGTGCTATATAAATGGACACCCATACAAACACATCTATGGATGCACACTTACAGGTGCCACACATATGCATATATTCACACGTGCACAAACATACACAAAAATTTACATATTGAATGTCCTGAAAGTAGTATTAAAATTTGGGACAAAAATGTGAAACGATAACAGACGAGTCAACGCTCAACGCTTGACGTTTGCGAAAGTTTAGAAAAAAGAAACCGAAGTTGAAATACGAAGTACTATGAAGTATAATGAGAAACTAGTGATATTTCTGTGCCAAGCAATGATTAATTGCAAACTAAATGATTTACACCACACTGATGCCCTTTTATACGACAAATCCGAATCATCCTATGAGCCCCTTATCAATCGATTCATATTTTTTGAACGATAAACCCAAGAAAACAAGAAACAAAATCCTATACTCCTCCCGGTTCAATTGCCTATGCCATCTCATACAACATTAATGAGACTATTCAGAACGTTCAAAAGTTTAGAAAAAAGAAACCGAAGTTGAAATACGAAGTACTATGAAGTATAATGAGAAACTAGTGATATTTCTGTGCCAAGCAATGATTAATTGCAAACTAAATGATTTACACCACACTGATGCCCTTTTATACGACAAATCCGAATCATCCTATGAGCCCCTTATCAATCGATTCATATTTTTTGAACGATAAACCCAAGAAAACAAGAAACAAAATCCTATACTCCTCCCGGTTCAATTGCCTATGCCATCTCATACAACATTAATGAGACTATTCAGAACGTTCAAGTAATTCTAATATCAGTTCAATCATTTAATAAACAATGACTTCCCTCTAAAAATGGAGATGCGTAACATGAATTTTTGCATTCACGAATATCAGTCAACAATCGGCTCAGACAATGGACATGAAAGATTATAAACGCTGAATATCACTTGAAAGACCATGACCCTTGAATGAGCAACTAATAAACCGACAAGGTTGAATTCCAAAAGGTGGGACTTTCTCAGAAGAGGAGGTATCATGCCTAGCAATTTTCGTTTCCCAATGTTTCCTCAAAGCTTGCAGGAAAAACGCACAAGCATCAAATACACACACATCAACATGGGCGAACACATGTACGGGCAAAATAAAGTGTTTGCAACGCAATGAAAAAGACGCATAAGAAGTCGCAATACCTACAAAACGAAAACCTTTAAATAGAGAGCAGAAAACCAGCAAGCACCCAAAGTTTCAAGAAACTGTATGCAAGTAGGAAGTGGCTAGCGAAGAACAGCCAAACAGGACTCGTCGGACATATTTACACAAGACGGTAAATAACTTTGCTCCAAGTCCGAGTGAGTGACCGACCGTGCGAGCGCTAATGGAATATGTAAATAACGAGGTAGACCCACCCACGATCAAATCGATTATCGTTTCGGCCTTCTGAGCATATGCAAAAGATAAATTCGCAAAAAAGTGGAAACACAAGTATGATGAAAGAGAGGTTGAAAAATGGATGCTGAGAATGCTAAGATAAGATTCACGATGAAAAAGATCACGTCGGAACCTTGTATGAACGGTTGAGTTGGCAATTGTGTGATCACCATATTGCACAGGCATTTCATAGCCAGCGAAAGGAACCATCTTCGCCCAATGTTGTGTGTGCAGATCATAAAGACATGTCCTTTTCCTGAAATTTTCGATAAATTTGTTATCTATCAAATCGATCATTTTGTATTAGTTTTTACTTTCATAAAAGCTTGAAGATGAGAAAAGAAAATTTCGCAACGGAAAAATAAAAGGTTGAATGCAGAAAAAAAAAGCAACCTTTCTATGATTATTGCGCAACTTTAGCATTCTTATTGGCACAACAGTGGAAGGCAGACGATACTCGTCGATCATTGGTCATCACATGATCTCCTAAGGAAAAACAGTAGGAAGCAGACAACACTGCCCAGACATCGGATACCACCTGATCAACTATAGACCATCTTCAAGTACCAAATGGTCAAAAACATCAATCTTCGGGTACTATATGATCAAAATTTTCTCAACTAGTTCCAAAATATCGAGATTCCAAACTACCCGCTTTTTTTTGTTTTGCAGAAATAATAAGCAAATTTTCAAAGTGATCACGGCAACTATCATCCGTGATATTTAGCAACAAACGTATCGGCACAAGAACGCAATTCATGATATTCATCACGCCTCTCACTTTCGATAGTACTATAGAATTTTGAGAGTTGGGATATCAAGCAAATGAGACAGCGCGCCACAGGAAGCGGCATGATATGCGCTTTTGCAATCTCATTCAAGAGACCGACCGATATCGTGAATGACCATCGAGTAATAAAGAATGTGCTGTATGCATTCAAATTTTGATAGAAATGTTGTTCGCATAAAATTCTGTTCCACCTAACATAAACAGCGATCTGACCGACCGTAAGATGTACGCAAATTTGAAAGCGTATTGAAACGCCTATAACTACTTTAGAATTTAATGATTCAGCTGCGGAGCTGATGTTTTGGTAACAAAATTACAGAGTAAATTTTATCGATCTATTCCGAAGGCTTAGCATTAGTGGCTTCAAATCTGAAACGATCCCGACAGACACGGACAACACACGCAGACAGAATCTCGCCACAATGCATTTCGTAAACGCGAATTTGTATAAGTGGATAAAACGTGTAAATGCGCTTCCTAATTTTCTTTTTTTTGTGAATTTGTGGACAGGTCATTTGCAAAAAAAAAGTTGTTTTCTAATTCGAAGATAAATGGCTAACATATTGGCCGAACTTGCGTATCGTCGTTGGCAAATAGCGACTGCAGGTCGCACAAGGGTACTTTGTCGCATCATCTCACCTGAAATAAATTTCCATATTCAATTAAATTAAAATTTTTATATAATTTCGATCGAAAGTCGCCACGCTTTTTGTCACAGTCCCAATCCTCTGCACTGAAAGTCTTTTGCTTTAAACGTGTTGCTATGTTTATAATTCTTGGCCTCTTCCTCGAAAATAACAACAACTACAATTTATTACATTCGAAAGCACGAAAACTAAAATTTCCGAACTCCTAGCTGGTCCTTGGCTATTTTCAAATATAAAAGAAAACAATAAACAATTTCAAACTGTTTGTGAGAAAGCGTAGTAGACTAAAGTAAATAAAAAATCAGCAAAGCACATTCGTGTAATAGAAAAATTCCTAAAAAGCACGTGCACAATTACTGCCGCAGTTAGAGCTTATTGAGCAATAGAAGAGACAGATAAAAACCAACAACGTGAGCAGAGAGCAAATGTACGTACTCATCGTTGTGATGTGCTAGACAACTAGAAAAGATTCTATGCACTTTTGATGACGAAAAGACGACGAAAGTATGAAAGTAACGAAGAAGGCATCACACCACTGCCTCTTCTAGTGAAACCTTAACGCTTAACACGAAATGATATGTAAGATTGCAGTGATATGAAACGTCTCTCTGCTACCGCTAACCCATTATTTATGCACAGATGTGCAACTGTTGACCGATCACCATCTCATTTAATTTGGAATAATTTTCAATAGGATTCGGAGATATAGTCAAGGATTGTAGATAGGAGAATGAGAGGCGAGCGAATAGAAAGTAAAAAAGACAGGAAGGGGTATTATTTCCCCATGAAAACAATTCCCTATTTCAGCGTTTTTCAGTGTTGTGGATGAGGATCTTAAAGAACAGCCGAACAGGCGATATTTCGAAAATGAACGTCGTTTGGCGAGTTCAACATATCGTCACCTGCCAAACAACTGCTCTTGAGGATCATTGACCTGATAGTGAAAATTTTTTAATGATAAACTCTTGAAAATTGCACCTCAAACAATCGTAACATTATTTCCTCTATATGGACAAGTATTTTTTATTTTGTTTTTTTTTTCTTTCGCATGTAAATACTGGAATATTTTAAGAAACAATACGATTTTTAGAAAAATTGTTTCCGAAAATATTTTTCTCAATCATTTATATTTTGATATTTCAGATCGTCTATTTAAGGTACATAACAATGGTCACCAATTATATATATACATATATACATATATACATATATACAATAAATTAGAATAACAACAAATATTCCATTTCGTTCAATAATATATTAATTATTACTATTATTAGCACGACTATTGGATAAAGTTACTTGAATTCATTTCGCTAATTTTATAGTCCATCAAATGCTTTGTCGTTTTTTAAGTGACTCTCCACTAATGTGTAAAAGAAGTTGGAGTTTTCTTTGAATTAAAAAACCGACCAAGAATGCGTGGCAAACGTACACAAATAAACATATTTGCATACCACATGAAAAAAGCTATGAATTCTGCACAATCGCTTCTTACTACTGCTCCTCAAGCGAAAAACTCCAGCTGCCCTTCCCATCTGTGCCCTCCCCCTCCCTATCCTCCAATCCTCTGAAGTAGTCAGAATCTGGAGTGAGATGAACTAAAAACAAAGCGAAACTCATCCTAGTGAATCTGGAGATAAAACTTAACGAGATATCGAATAGGAAACAAAACTGAAATATTTTTGGGCATTTCCTCACGATCGAATGACATTAAAATAAAAACGCCGACGTTTTGAAAAATTGATTTCTGAAGCTTTCTGAAACAATCGATGCAATTTTTGAGGCGAAATTATACTAATTTCCTCCTAGAAACACTTTTTAATTTGAAGAATTTCTATGAGGTTAAAAGTAATAGCCAAAATTGGAAAGAAGATAGAGTGATTTTGAAGAATCCGCATGAAGTTCCCTAAATATTTTCAAAAATCTCCACTGAGAGCCCCGCTCAGGAAATTCTTGTTTTTGTTTATCGTTATAACCATTGAAGCTCACCCCCACTCGGTGATAGATGACTCCGGAGTCAAACTTATCGAAGGATTTATTTGCATAGCTGAATGTAATCAAAAGTTCGCTCGTTCCTCCTCTTATTAAATAACGAAATGCATCGGCAACGACAAAAATATTCTAATGATTCGGATGCGGAGTCCACCTCCAGAGCCGCTCACCACTGTTCCCCACTGTGGGTAGCCATAATACTCGTCGTCGCAAACAAAAAAAAAAACGCATGCACAAGCATTGAGATAAATCTGATAGATAAGCATTGAGAAGCACTAAATATTCCCTCTGTCCGGAAGAAAGTATCGAAAGAAAGCCGTGGATCATTAAAAGCAGCACTATAGTTTACCTCTAAGATCAAACGTATAAAATATGAACATACACGATTCTCCCTTAACAAGCAGCCGGCATAGACTCAGCCATTCATACACTAATAAAGACGAGTTTATCGCTTATAATGCAAGATAGTTGTTCTCCTATGTTGGCGATATATGCAAAATAACGCATCGAACGACGCAATATCAAAAAAATGTTGTTGTTTTTTTTAACTTGCAATTTTCTGCGCCTTCCAAAAGAGCAATTTTCATCGTCAGTAATAACACATTCAACCCGAAGAATGCAACTAGGCAACCGCATCAGCGGAAATTACCTCTAATATACAAGCATTTTGCAGCATAACTTGTGAGATCAACAGCTTGCATGATCAATGAAACAGTACTAAAGCGCTCACTGATACAATTCAATGCTGCCCGACGCATGTTGATTTTTGATCGTGTGGTGTCGTGGTCAGTCACATTGTAAGTGATCAACCGCAACTGCGGTGATTTCGAGAGCAAAGTTCATCGGCCTAGTATTCACGCAAGTAGGAATTAGAAGAAGGGATGACATGAACATACATACACATAAAAGCACAGATATGATACCATCATAATGCGCTTTCCCGAAAACCTTTATGCAGCGCAAAGATTTGAATCGTTTTCTGCCGCTGAATCGATTTCTTACTGATAGACAAACCTGTAGTCAAAAGTAGGAAATCTTTAGTTGTAACCGCTTTCGCCTCTCTTTGAAATTACAGGTAACTATTTGTCTCACTCCTGCCTGCACCTCATGATAGTGCAACTGCATCTACGATAAATACGCCCTATTATCTCTAGCTGTTGACAATAGGGTAATGCTGTCGTCTACGTCTCTATGTTGTCCTAACAGCAATCAACAGTTTCCTCTTTTATGCCCATTGCCGAGGAGCAAACCTGTTATGAGCGCAACTGTCGCGTAATCCTCTACGACCTAAATGTTCGTAATAAACCCAAAGTATAGGAAGGTATCATAAGTATAAGACGCAAGAAGGAGAAGAGCGAGCTGTATCGTGAGTGAAAGTGAGGCCTGAGGAAAATACATCCCAGTACCAAAAAAAGATATTTCTCGTAGACGAATTGATGTCGGCCACCTTCCCTGACAAGTTTTCATCTAGATCAACAAATTTTACAATTCCTTCAGCTTCCAAAGCGTCCTTATTAATCGATGTGTTTTATGTTGCTTCTAGTTCGGCTGCAAAATAGAGAAAATAGACAAGCATGTGTGCACAGCGGGATTTCGTATAGAAATAACCCCTAATACAGTGCTTATTTAGCCGCCCTGTATCCCCTCCACTTACATTATTTTTGTTTACTTTTCCACTTATATCTCCGATTTGCTAGAATCATTTGAAGGCTTTCTTACGATCAAAAAACAATCTCGTTACAAATATGCTGTAGCTAAAAGTACACAAATCCCTAAACTGTATATATTGGGAAGCTTATTTGCGGGAACGCGCTACGGTAGTTTTGCTGTCTAGACCCCAACTCTAATGGAAAAAATGGCCAGAGAACAGTGACATGCGGATATGGTCGACCATAGTGAAGAACCCTGTGATCCGACGGATAAGCGATGCGAACCTTGCGATCGCCAAGCGCAGATCGAAATTGGTCATCGTCCCTGAGGAACGGGGTGCGAAGCAGAGACTCTGTCGAAGAATGTTTTGCATTCGAGGAGGGGGTTGTCTTCCAAACTATTTTATCACAAATCTCGAAGATAAAAGAGCTACTTCGTGTGGGTGAGGAATAACAACTGCAGGGAACAGCAAGAACAGTTGAAAATGATAAGAAAAAAGATGCAAAGAATGCCTCTCGATGCAATGAATGTGGCACACGTCGATTCACCTTCATATAAATTGCTCTGATAAGGAATACCTGCATTTTGTGGCAATGTACATAAACATATCGCGCTACATATTAAAAATCTATATCAAAGATTATTAAATAAAGATTACTTACCACTTTTTAATGTGCCCAATTGTTAACCACAAAGAAACGCATTCATTGCACGACTCTTAGGAACTAAGTATACCTGACGGCTATATTAATTTGATTTGGAATGTTCGTTCGCCGACAAGGTCGCAGTGGGAAATCATCTTCTTGACTTCTTCGTCGGGATCTCTGCTCCGATAACTTTCTCCCTGAGAGAGTCTCCCAAGCCAGAAATCCTCTCTTTACCGCACTAGACAAAATTAATTGACTGTAACATCAGTTATGAAAGTATAAAATATATAAATGACTATCATATATATTAATTGAATCGATTATATTTTAAGTTCATCTCGCAATTATACCGTATGAAAATCTCCTCGTAGTTTTGCGATTCATGAATAGAAACGTTCTTCTCATTATGCTCTAATAGACAATAATCAACGTTCCCAAACTGGATTCCGATGTCTCCAATGAGTTTCAAATGCAAATGTCCATAAATATGAAATGGGGGAAGGGGGAGGAACTCCACATGAATGTACTTGAAACTGGTCAATGAAATCAAAAATGTCCTATAAACAATCAATAAAAGTTGACCTATCAGTAGGGTAAAAACGTTACATCCACATCCCGTGAATGCCCAATTTATGATTCTCCATTCGCTATGGTGAAAATCGAACAGATACGGGCAAGATTCTAATCACCACTACTTTCTTGGAAAAGTTGACTTCTTCGAAACAATTAGTTTTGAAAGTGGAAAGGTAAAACTACGAGTCGCTGCCAATTGTAAACGGTAGCTCATCGCCATTGACTGCAATCAATTACCTTCAAACAAACGTATGCACGTGGTAGAGGAGTGCATTTTTAGAAATTTCGACTTTTTTTCTCAACGAAATCGTTACGTCAAAACCAAAAATCAACAACATACCACCCGTCTTCCTTTTCACCATAGAAGAAAGTTCGACTATGAGGTACCCACATTATTCTTGAAAAAGAGCTACCAATTTTTCTTATGCCCTCTCATATTGATGCCGCATTTCGTTTTGAAGTGATGCACATCAAATTTTAAATATTTTTAGTCTAATACGCAAGTGAACCACATGAACACCTATCATAATGGTTTAGAGGTACTTCAACTGCTCATCCTTCCGTAGCACTCGCATATTTCACCTCACATGTCACAGTCATTGAAGAAACATATTTTATAACCGTAAATACCGTTCAGAGAGAAGTATGGCTTTAGAGTTGTTCAATATCTTCGAACTTCTCTTCTATGACACAAAGCCATCCTACATACAATCCACCTAAAGAGCAATTTTTCCTTCCTACTTTCAATTACAATAGCAAAATTAAATTTCAGAAAAATAGGCATTTTTAAGGCAATGTGAATAGGTAAGATCGAGTAAACAATTGAGGCATACCAAAAACATCGGCAAATTGCCATTGCAACAAAAAGAATCATTTCATTGACTGAAACATTTCATAGCGAGCGATTTAAGAGTATATTGAAACGGATCGGATATGAATATACGAATTCAATTGCAATTAAATACATATGAACGAATTAATCGCATTGAATAAATAATAAAACAAAGAATAAAATTTAAGAAAAATAAAATAAAATTACGGGAAAAGCAGTCGTAATTTCATTGGTATTTCAAAAATTTCATAAATTTCCTTTTAGTTCACTTGAATTCATGCAAATAAATGTGACGATGAAACAATACTAATATGCAAATATTTTATCGTCCGATTATTCCATTTCAGAATTATCAATGACGTTAAAAATATTTAAAGCAACTCATTAGTACTTCATCCAACGAATGAAATCAAACAAGTTGGTTCCTTGCAAGTAACATAATCACAAATGGGTCCCTGAATGACTTCGTTGATGGATGGTCAAAAGGAAATTCTGAACTTAGCGGAAATGAAGTACAGTCAGAATTAAAACAGGCAACAATAAGAAGTGAAACTGTACGAAGAGTAGTGGAAAAAATGTGAAATTAAAAGAAAATTCATTCGAAAGCAAAATTTTTGGCGTCTTTCTGATTGCTTGGAAACGACGAGGCATTATCTCCCCTCTCCCTCTCCCCAACTCTAGAAAAAATCGGCTTTTACGCTCATAATTACCTGATTACCCAGATATAAAAATGCAAATCAGCACAGCTCTACTTTCAGCACATAAATTCTATCTCGAAACATGAGTATACAAATCTCAAGTTTGTGAACGCATAAAAAATTGTGAATATTTAGCATATAAGCACTAAAATTTTTGGCAGCCATTCCGCTCAAATTCTAGCTTCAATGTGTAAAAGTTGCCTCGCCGCCTCCACCAAAGACAATGATATGCAAAAATTTCCAAAAAAAAAGGGTTAGGAGGAAATGATTTTACTTGAATATAACATTTGTAGTTCGATAACGATTTGACGTATATCATAAGTACAAATAAGACATCGTATCAAATAAGATCACTCATTTAAAAGGTAATACTAGAGTCAAAACTTTGCATTCTATAGGTTTTAATTGCTGCATCGATGAGCACTTCAAATCCAATATGCGAATCGCAATTGAGTTCAAATTATCTGAACCGCAAATACGTCTTATATAAATTTGGCCAGTGACAATCTCTTTTTGCCCTTTTCCACCATTCCACACCCCCCTCCTCTCCCAGGGAGCATCCCTTTAATTGCAGGCTCTATGATGTCCAAGGGCACGCATTCCCTCTCTTGTATTCATCGCTCATCGAAAAGATAAGTCAGAATCAATAGCACTGCGATTTGCATAATATGCATAAATATTTACATTTATAACGTATATGCAACGCTGCAAAACATTCAAACACATCGAAAAAAACATATGCTATCTTTGAGCACACAAATGCTTATACAAGCACAAAGCTCAACAATGGAGTTATCAGTAAGAGAGAGCATAATTATGGGCTGAAGCACACCATTGAAGATGCACGCATATTGCAAGCGAACATCAAATAATGCATTCAATGTGGCATTTGTGATTGCTTCTCGAATATTCGCAGAAAATTGCCTCGTGAAAGTTGCTTTGCTGGAAATTATCCCTCAATGAAATCTTTAAGACACATCCATCAATACCTGCGAACAAACTGTTAACCAGGAATTATAGCTCTTAAATAAATATCACTGCTTTCTGCAACAATTTTATAGTCTAATTGCTTAGAAAAAATACTCTCCACCCCTTCCCACCTTGAATAATTGTTGGGTTAACTCGTATCTCTGGTTACTTCTTTGCAAATGACCTGCTAGCATGATGATTCAAAAAAAAATTGCCGTCACCTCATGGCAATTACCGTAACACTAGAACTTGCACCTACCTTTAACGCTCTGTAAAACTATTAGTAAGATCAGGCGGCGATACTGCCTACAATCTCATTCTTTCGATCTAAACTCAAAAAAAATCCACTCAATGAGCTTTTTAAACTATTAGATAACAATTCACAAACCTTCTTCAACTCCCAAAGTATAGAC
Organism: Baylisascaris schroederi; assembly: GCA_006503575.1. Classification (NCBI taxonomy): domain Eukaryota; kingdom Metazoa; phylum Nematoda; class Chromadorea; order Rhabditida; family Ascarididae; genus Baylisascaris; species Baylisascaris schroederi. The sequence continues at coordinate 649,824 of QEWY01003062.1, forward strand.
ATTATTTTGTAACGTTCTCACATATTCCATCAGCTGATCGGGATTTAGTTGTCCCAATTCTGCAAGAATTTCGAACATGAATTGGCCCCAATTGTTTTTACACACGAGTTTCCAACTATTAATTCAATTTCCATGGAATTCGTTCAATAAAAATATCGTTTCAAACTACAAATAAAACATCATAAAATAAATACCACAAAGGTTCTTGTGCTTGAGTATATCAGAGTATATGAACATCTAAGAGAACTTCGAAACGCGAAAATAATATCTTTGCATTTTTAAAAACTCTTCCGCTACTGCAGTGCTATTATAGCAGTTTGGATTCTTTCGGTCAATAAACAGCAATTCCATCCCTAATGAAAAAAGTTATAAAATTCATTAGAAATAATAAATTCACGAAGTTGAAAACACTCAAATAACATTGTTATTCAAAGGAAAGAAACGACTGCCTATAAGTAATAAGGATAAGTCAACAAAGAATTGCAAAAAGGAGTCGAATTATTTGAAGATATTACTTCAAAACGCATTAAAGTAAAAAAAAAAGCAATACCATTGACGAAACGCACATCCTGTGGGCCCAAATCGGTGCGAAACTTTGTTGGTCTTGTTCCTGGTGCGGAACACTGCAAACATAAAAAATAAACCATTCAATTCAATAAACTAATCTGTTTCAATTAACTGAACAGTATAAGTTTAGTGTTAGGCGGCAGGCTGAATGATAAACTGCTTAATTATTGTAGTAATAGTGATAAAGTCATGAGCTTACACCTCTATCCACCTTGATAATAAATAAAGCCAAGAAGAAAGGAATGCCAGAGCATTTGGCTGCTCAATATTCCCTATCACACCACCGCTCATCTGACCAACCGGTTCCACAATTAACTAGCAAAAATTAAAATACGCAAAATCATGTCTTCATACTTCAAAGAATTTGGCCGTCTATGCAAATCTCCCATAAAAGAAACGCTCTATGTAAAATGAAAAATCATGGACTGCAAAATGTGCGTAAAAATTTTCCACTGATTCACCTGAAACGTTTATAGCAATATAACCGGCAATAATTTAATTAAGGGAACAGGAAAAGGCGGCGGAACAATTTTTACCGATTTCCACATATCCCATGCGCCGGGCAATTGCTCAGGCCAAAGTTCAGGTGAATTGCGGCCAATGTGTTCGCGACATTCCAATAAGCTGTCACGTTTTACGTTCCCTTCTGCCATATCCACCTAAATCCATGGAGCCAATACAGCTTTAATAATTAACAGATTTAATACAACAAGAGATAACCTTCATTGTCGCTCCTGCTCAGTAACGAGGGAGAGGGAAGAAGATGGTGCAGGAAGGTGGATGGGAAGAGAAGTGGTACAAACAGTGCAGAGATTAGACGCTCCCACAGGTCCCCCATATTGCTGTTCATTGAAGGTGGCAAAGGAAAACGTTCTAAAACCGAAAGGAAGCTTAAATTGGGGGAAAGTAAGAGCCCTTTTGAAAGAAGAGCTCTTAACGTTATTATTTACGATTTGCTTTGCATTACAGGCAAGTAGGAGCCCTGAAGAGCTTAACGTTATTATTTAGAAGATTACCACTACCTGAAGGGAGTTCATGAATCCCTCCAAGTGCTCTTTTCATGGCCAAAAGCGCCATTTGAACAGGTAAAAAAGACAATAACTGAACAGCGCAAACGGTTACCGCTGAACATAAGAGTAAACATTTCCCTCAGGCGCCACATGTCATGATCGTATCCACGGGCCGACTAGGCTAGCTTGAGGTGAAAGGATGGATCAAATTAAAGTGCAGTGCAGAAAAGATGTTAGATGATGGAGCTTGCGTATGGACTGACACCTAATCTTTGTGACCTAACAACAAGTAAGGGTCTCTTCCTTACCCGCAACTCCCTTCCCTCCCTCCATCGTCCTCCCCAACTCGGGTCCGATACAAATCTAGACTTGTTTCGATAACTGAAAAAAAGATAGTCCGAGCATCCAATTCATACAAAATGCGCAGCGATCCACACATCTCCTCTCTGAGTCAAAGAAGAAATGGTTAAATTTATTCATTTAAGCATTTCATTTGCATATTTTGGTGGAATTTGAATTTCAATGAATAGCTTGCAGCGTTTGTGCGATCGGATCATCGTTGAGCTGAAATCCGCGAATCAAACGATGACGTCATACGCACCCACTAACGACCGCTCTTATCCACACATGTTGCACTTCTTTATATAAACAGTCAACTGCTTCCAAGTGAGCAAGGAATGAATATTCGTTTAAAGGATAAACAAAAAAAAGAGTATTTTTATTTACACATCAGAACAATTTCACAACGATTACGCGAATACGAAAGAAAAATAAAATAACTTGATGCCGGACACATAGATTGATGTCTGCGAAAATTTTACCGACAGACAAATTAGACAGACGAGTTGAATTGAAAACTTTCAATAAAAATGTGACAAATAACTAAACTATCGTTATTTAACATTCAATTACTTTTCTAGGCAAATCGGTATTTTCTATTGTTTTCAACAGACACCTTTTTTATTGTATATAAAAATAAAAATAAAAATCCATGTGATATAAAACATCGCTGAGTTGTTGCTTACATAAAACTCTAGCAATCATTACATATTTTCGTTCGAACTAACAACTTTTGAAATGAATCGATTTTGCTAAAACTTAGCCGATTTCCCTACGCGATTTCTTTATAGGTAGTAATGACGTTATTCAAGACAATTCATTCATCTTCGCGAAAATCTTCGCAGATAATAGGATGATAAATGCCCTTCGATGATGACAAGTTAATAAATCAAACGATTATATCCTCACATACAATACTGATAACGAAAACTTTGATTCAATGATAAATGCAGAGATAAAGTATAAACACAGAAAATATTTTATAGATAAGCTTCGTCACTTTACAAATAAATTTAGAATCGTATATAGACGTATCAGTCTTTATTATTGAATACTAAAATATTACTGTAATAGGATACAAGCTTTAACTTAAACTTTCATACAAAATTTTAAAAATTACAACTGCTAAATGAATCGTCATCGAATAAAAAAAAAAAAAGTACGTAACTCTGGCTATTTAAAGCGAAAGTTTCGCTAATATAAAATTTGAAAAATAAAATGGCGAATGTATACCGTTTAGCGGAATATTGACTAAAAGATGTGAAATTTTTTTAAAATCGAGCACATCATGCAGCCATTAGTAATTTTAAAAAAAGCGAATAGCACAAAAAGTAAAAAACATTGATAAAAAGATAGTATAAAACAGTCACACTATCAGAATAAATTAGCGAATCCTATGCCGACTGTGAATTAGAGAAAGAAAAGGATGGAGGATATTATAATCTTTTCATATTATATCAAGAAGAATTAATCTGTTAGTGAATCACTTATTTGAGTAGCGAATCATATGACAAATAATTTACATAAAACGACCGTACGTGGATACAAAGGTTACAATATTCAGACATTTCAATATGCAAATTTCATGTTTATTATCGAAGTACAACACGCTTTGTAGAAATAAACACCAACGATGGGGTTTTAATCGAGAGGCGATAAAATCATATGTTATCATAAGAGATAACATCGAATTAAAATGATACTTCAATAATAACAGTGAGGATTTCACTGGAAAAAAAGCAATGGCGAAAGACCATATTTTGACGTAACTGAAACTATTCTCATTGCCGATTCAATCAATGTCAATAGTTCCTCATCGTCTATATCGTATTTATCGCTATCGACGAACTGAAATCAACATCGATATCTTATTTAATAGGTCGTATCTTTATTGCTGATTTCATTTGACGGCATTATTCGAAAAAAAAAACATTTTAAAATGTTATAGAGATTCTTTGAAGTGACTAAAACCTAATAAAACATATCCAAAACGATGTAACGGAATGTACTGAAACCGAGAATGTATTAACCGATTGCCTATTGCCTATTGCCTTAGAAAAGCCCGTTATATCAGTCAACAACGACGTACGCCCACCCACCACTCTCAAACAAAGGCACAGTCATCGCCGTCGAAAATGGTGACCGAATGAGGTACCATAACCTTTCGTCTACTGGATGAAATCTGTTATTCACAGGGTCATAAAAGGTTTTTTTGCTGAAGATAGCAGCACGAACTAGCACACATTGTTTAGCAATACTCGACATTCAACCAAGAGTCTACCTCAACACAGAAGAACAAGAACAACTTACAGTATTCATTATAATATCCACTGTTTTCTTGATTTTTCGATTTGTGTCTTCATGTTTATCACTACGAGCATCACCAACACAAGAGTTGTCAGCCATCTGAAAGTGATCGTTTTTTTGATTCAATAAAACACCCTTCCTTTGAACAGAGCACAATGTGACGATGCGAGGAAACCAAAGATCACAGCGGAAATTGATGTTTACGCGAGCATTCCTCATTTCCTACGCCTGTTCTATTCCCATAACAGTGCAGACGTTTTGTTAGTACGAACGCCTTTCTTGTCACTTCATCATCAAAATGGTCTTACTTTAATAGCATAAATAATACATCATTAAAACTTAATTGTTCTCAACGAGCAGAAACAGGTCAAAAATAATACCACTTGGCAACAGAGATATCGACAAAAGTTTCGCTCATAGGTTACTTTATTGCATTATAAACCAAAATCTCAAAACAAGCAAACATAGCAGAGAAAAAGATATACAGAAAAAGCGACTCCAAGGCAAAGAAAAGAAGCATGAGATATAAAAGAAATGAGGTAATGTGCTCAGAAATGGGTGATTTATGAAGAAAAACAAGCAGATTCAGTGATTCAAAAACTTGCCCAGTTGGGAACTGTCAAGAGATAAAAACTCGTAAATGTGAAGGATGGGGCCTAAGGGGAGGTCGAGTTGTGCGTTGTAAAGATGCTCAACGAGGAATCGAATGTGCACAAGCTAATGTTGGAGACAGCACCGATAATTACTATAAAATGTGAACAAAGAAAAGTAGATAAGGACCTGTTCTTGGTAGGATCAAAGGAAAGCAATATAAATGATATAGGGATTAGTAAAAGGGAAAGTCTACCTTCCCAGTCCTACACTTTTGAAGACTCCAAGCGGAAATGGCTCATACCCACCTTTACAGGCAAATACTCTCTCCGAGCTGTGCAACGAAGTTACGCAGTAAAATGATATGGAATCATAACTGAAGATGAACTGCTTTTCAAGAACGCAGGGCGCGATATTAGTGCAAACAGTGCAACAGTCACAATATTACTGTTCTGAATGCATTATACTACCCTTTCACCACAGCCCTATTACTATCTCAAACCAGTGCACACCCCTCCCCTTCTCTCGTAAGCTTAAATGTACAGCTATCCTCATCCACTATCACAAGAATATCATATCCACAAAATTTTATCACTGGGACTTCCGTATTTGTGCGTCAAAGCTACATGGAAAAAATGGACACAGCTTTCCAATGAATGCGCAAGAAAATCATGCCATCATGTACACTTTTGCAAGAAACTTTGGAAAAAAATAAAAATACATAGATAAGAATAGAAATTTATTCATACCGGCTTAAAATCAGCCGCAAAGCGATCCAAAGCTCCCCTATGCCGTCTTATTTCGGCGACTTCCATTTTTCTGTACAGCAGATCTTTTATTTCTGGTGTTATATCGATTTCATCGAGTTTTTCTGGCAGCTTCAGAGCTCTGAAAATATAATAAAAATTGATTCAAAAAATACAATATGAAATCACGTCCAGCTGCAATCTTTACACACCATCACAAATCGATATCACATAACCAACTTGTCATAAAATGCCAAGTATTTCGCTGCATATGATGTTTTGTATCATTGCTATTGCTGAATGAATACAGTAGGTTGCTATAAGCATAAGTAGAATAACTACTTCCGTATATAATAAAAATGAGCGCGTAAACCAAATGCATCAATAAGTCATAAAATTTTCGACCACATCAACAAGAAGTCGAGTGAAAAATTTTATGAAAAACAAAGGAAACTGAAAAAAACCGATTATTATTCCATGCTATAAATGTACGGAAATACCCAATAAGACCAGAATAATGCATCGATGGATAAAATGCAAACCCGAAATCAGCAGCAGTATTGCTAGCAATAAATATGCAGCTAAATAAAAATACATAAACACTTCCCATCGAAATGAAGTAGAAATTACTCATTTACTCGCATATTATTTAAATTAAACTAAGATGATGAGTCAAAGCTTTTCCAAAAGCATCCCATTTGAGAATGTAAAAAATTCAAAATTGAATAAAGGAAATGTTTTCAACTATAAAAGGAAAATAACGTCGCAAGTGTACAAATGTAAATATACATATATATGTACAAGCATGAATGCATATATTGATATGCACACTTACACCTCTGCATACACACAAAAATGTGCAAAAAACGCTGCGAGGAAATTCATTTGAAGACGACGAGAAGGGAATAAGCACAATCAAAGGAAATAAGAAAAGGCGAACATTATGCGGTTTCCAAGATGGTTCCATTTATCACAATAAAGAGCACAAAAAGCTTATAAAATAAAGAATAAAATAGCAGTTACCCAATTATTGAATGAATATTTTTATTATCGACAAAATGAAAATAAACTGAAAGATGCTGATAACTCAAAAATTCGCCTCCTCATCATAGATCGCCAACTGGACGATACATGAAAACCGATCAAGGAAACAATAAAAAAAGAACATACAAGTTTCGTATAGCCTGTGCTGAGATATCGATAAGCTTCTCTCGTTCAGCTTCTTTCCATATCTCATTGCCTTTCCACTGCCAACAACCCTCTTCCAATTTACGAGCCAAAAACAACGCAATCTGAAAACAATAAACTTTGTACAGCCAAATGTTGTGATTATAGAATAATAGCACTCTCTCTACACAACGAATCGACAATGTAGAGAAAAGAACCTTCGAAATGTTTAGCAACCTCGAACGTTATAAGCCAAGAAAGGCGTTTATAATATTCATGGGAGTAACAAGAACGACAACGAAGAAGTATTCTATGCATTTGCATATAACGAATGCAACTTATCAATTTTTGCAATTCCATATGTAATGACTTGTGAAATAGAAGTAAGTCGATTCGATCGAGCATTCAACGATGAATTCTAACATCACATCCGTCAACTAACATCACCACAATTTTTTGCACTGCAAGCTGAAATTAAGGACGTCAAAGAATTAGCAGTTACAGGTAAATAGAAATAAAATAACAGTGCATGAAAATAGATCGATTCGATATATTAGTAAATCGAGAACAATAAAGAAAATCCAACTTTACGATAGTCGTCATTGGTTGCTTTATGCCTTCTGCATTTACGATCGTTTCTTTTCGTTTTAATCACCTCTTCTCGCATATCTCCGCCATCGGCTGCCAAGTATATTGATATAAATCATCGCATTCAAACGATTCTTCAAAAAACTGTCAGCGCATCAACAATCTCACCACTAATTGTTAATGAACTTACATTCAAGCAGCTTTTTGCTAATCACCTTAGGGATTCGAGCCTTTACTTTGCCGACAGCCGGCTGGTTTCTCAGATGTAAACTGCCGACTAACCATAAGTCTGGTTGATATATTAGACCGTAAACGCTGTCGGTTAACCTCGATTACATGCGATGTTTAGCAGGTGGAAAAATGCTGTCCTCAATTTGTGCCTTATCTAAATGAGTAACTGTCACCAAGAATGTCGAAAAGTGGGCATATGCTATTCTCCGGTTGATGCCGACTGGTTTAAGGTGCTTAGTTCACCCCTCCCCCTCAAACTATTGCAAAATAAATCATTTATGAGAAATCTGTGAATATGTTTCTTATTTGAGGTTACAGCGTACAATCGAAGAGAGTATCTATAGAAGGCATAGGCGATAAATGAGAAGAAGCGAAACATATCTTGAACGGCAATTCAGCTTTCGCATTTTGAAAAACCTAAACTTTTGTATAAGATAAAAATAATCATACATGGTGCAGTTGTGTTGTGAGTGGCGCCAGAAATTCCATCAGCAACAAAGAAGGCTCGATCGAGTGCACTTGGAATTTCAACTTTTACATTGCCATTTGCGCCATTCGAACGTCTCTTTCTATTTCTTAATTTCATTCCAATGTAGATTGGCGAAATCTATAGGATAATCGTTGATAAATAAGTGCCACGAGAGATATTTTACTTCATAGAAGATCAATCAATAATCATATAATCAAGGACAAAACGCTGAGGAAATCTCTTAAAATTTGATCAGAGGTCAGTCTATCGAAAATTCCGATTTGCCATAGCAATTTCACTTCATTTACGCGTTTTAAATTTGCCAGTGGATTTCTTTCAATGCTTTTCTTTAAACAACCATAAAATTTCTTCGGTTACCCGCTGACAGGAAAGGATAGTCGCAATCCGAAGGTCGTGGAAGGTACGCATGAACTGTAGGGGAAAATGCTTCAAAAAGCGTCTACTGGAAGATGCGATGGAAAACACCAGAAAAAATGCGATACATTATGAAAGAAAAGGTTGGCAAAAAAAGAAATGAGGCCTGACCTCTTCTTCCGGTAGTTTGATACCCACAAGGATAGAAGCCTAGAAAATATAACTGTCTACTTCCATCCATACCCTGCCATGCCTGTAACATAGGCTTGTCTATGAGTTGAGCTAGAAGAGATTGTAGCTAGTGGGTACGGAATTATGAGGTAAACAAAACTCATAAGCCAACTAAATATAAAATTTCTTAGCGGATGGTTTAGGTTTCGACCTTTCCAACTACAAGCGAATGAAGGAAGGGAGTGGAGGGAGTGGGAAGAAGAGAGAGGCAGAAGGTATTGTTGCACGATTGTAGTTCACGCATATGAAAGAAGCTCTAACAAGTGGTTTTGGAATTTTTAGTCCGAAATATTGAAATTTCTAAAATTTCTTAGCGGATGGTTTAGGTTTCGACCTTTCCAACTACAAGCGAATGAAGGAAGGGAGTGGAGGGAGTGGGAAGAAGAGAGAGGCAGAAGGTATTGTTGCACGATTGTAGTTCACGCATATGAAAGAAGCTCTAACAAGTGGTTTTGGAATTTTTAGTCCGAAATATTGAAATTTCTAAGGGAATCTCGACTTAATCATCGCTCCGTGGGTAAATCCTTGCATCATCGGCGACTTCCTCTCAAAACGTCAATATTTGCAACAAAGCAATTCGATAGATAACGGTATCACATTGCAAGGCAATATGTCCTACAATGCGTATGCGGATAGAATGACACCCGATACTATGTTGGCAATTTTAGAAACCCAAAATCAGTGTAAAGCACAACGCAATGAGCAAGGGAGGGGATGGAACGGGGGTAAATAAAGATTGCTAGTAACGACACATACACTACATGTAAACTACGATAATTAATGAACGATTTGCCACTCCCTACACATTAAAACATCTGAAATGCTGCTAACACGTTCACTGTCATCTGGTGCAATATCAACCCTTGCAAAGCTCTCAGAAAAAGAATGTTAGGAATGCATCGTCGATATGCCGGAAGCCATGGCCGATTGCCAAAGAATTTGAATTCCCACACTAAACATTCGTAGGGGGATTTGCTATTTGAAAGGTCAACTGGAACCATTGCAGATCGTGATATGCGGGCAAAATATTGCCAATTTCAAGAGTAGCGCAATAGAAGCTGCAGTAATTTTTCTTGCTTCGTTTGCAGAGGAAGATGTTGATTCAGCATTACGAGGGGAAGGCAAGGCTATCTCCTCTAAAATATTAAAATGAATCTGCTCTTATAACGAAAAAGCTAGAGACGAGGACGGGTGAATAGTTTCGCAGTACAGCGGAAGATTGTACTATTTTCTTGTGGCACGGTTCTGCATTTGTTTCATTAAAAATGATCAGGGTGTAAGGTGTTCTATGATGATGGTAGTGATTTTAAGTCTGTGTGTATTCTTGAAAGGATATAGGAAGTGACAAAATATAGAAAATATGCTATGCGTTCATGTTAACTCGAAAGGTAATTTAAAATTTTATGATGGAGACTTCGTCCCCGGGTGAGAACATAGGTGTGGTTTGTGCAGGTTAAAATAAACCAATTTGATTTACTGCATTTCGCTTCTTGGAAGATGAAGTCGAAATAGTCGTAAAAATAGGTTACAAAAAGAATCGAGTATCTAATAAACAAATAAAAATAATTAAGGGTAGGAAATGCTAAGGCCATACAAAGTAGGAACCTAGGAACCAGACATCTAGGGAACCACATACCTTATTATGAAATATGTTAAAAAGTATAATAATGGATATGTTGTTGTTGATAAGTACCTGATGTAACTTTTTTGTAACTCTTTCCATAGACCCGTCGATGCGTCCCTGACTCTATTCAGGAACCGTTTATCACTTTTTAAGTGAGAAAATGATATAAACAGTTGTTGCAAAGATGCATTATTGGATTCTTCGTGTGTGGTCTATCTTGTCAGCACAATCACGTTTCATGGATTCTACGTGTGTGGTCTGCCTTGTTAGCAAAATCACGTTTCGTATCTCATCAATTCGTGATCAGTAGGCGTATATGGCGTCATCGATAGCTAAATCATCGAAGCACGTCGTTTCATACGTAGAACGAAACTTCACCACCACCGACACCAACAACAATAAACCAACAATCAACCTACACTTTGCAGCGAGTATCTAACGGGAAATGAATATGGCGCATTTGTACGCATTCGTTGTTGCAATTAAAATTTTGCATGAATAAAATAATCGCTATCAATCCACTAAATTGTGAATCAAAGAGCTTTCAGGATGAAAGTAATCAGGTAAGGCTTCATCTATTGATCTAGCTCATCAACACAACGAGCGAACAAACAATGAACGACTGAATAGAATGGGCAGTAACAGTCCTTATATAACCTACTCATAGCATCAAAGCGACACTTATAAGAGCACTGCATAATGTACACTGTTCTACGATCACAATCAAGGTGATCTACGACCACAATCCAGCTGCTCTATGGTCATAATCGAGCTGCTCTATGGTCGTAATCGAGCTGCTCTGTGGTCATAATCGGGCTGCTGTAGGTCATAGTCGGGCTGCTCTGTGGTCATAGTCGAGCTTCCCGGCCGACGCACCATGTAGGGGAAAAGAGGGTGGAGGAGACGCGTACTTTTTAGGGGAAAGAGGTTGGCTAGCAAGTCTTCGGTAAGAAGGGAGAGTGCTTGGCGATGAGAGGAAACGGCATCATGGGATTCATGAGCATGACCGTGCAGCAGGGAGCGCATGGCTGACTCACCTTCTGCCCAATTTTCACAACATAGCCGTTTCGTTCTTTTACGGCTATTTTTTTTTCTCCTCTTCTTTTCTTTTCCCCATTTTTATTCACTTCGCGACGTCCACGATAGTCGAGCTGCTATATGGTCGTAATCGAGCTGCTCTATGGTCATAATCCAGCTTCTCTACGATCAAAATCGTTACAATATTAACGGTCAAAGTATGCCTTAGCATACATTGTTATTCACTTGCACTTGCAAAACGTTCGATGTCGGCGTCGTATCTTTGTGTGTCTCTTTGTCTGTCTCTCTGTCTGTTCGGTTGAAGAAATTATGAATTCTAGAGTCATCATATTTACATGACATGCCCTATAGAATGAGATGATTCGATGCAGCAGCATTCACCGTGATTCATCGGCTTCAATAGCACTCAAACATGTCTAAAGTGCCAGCCAGCTGTCGATTTGAGAAGCATGCGGAAAGGAGGTTGTTTTAATGGAGATTTATAGGAATGAATGATTCGGTTGAAATATTGCATTATTGAGCATCTTTTATTGTTTGTTGGCAATTTGTGATAGGGTTGATTGGGGAAGGACAGTTGTCGAAGCGCATATCGTGCTATTTGAAATGTTGTCCTTGCTTACTTTTAAGGGAGTCGTTGTTCGTTTTCGACCGTGTATCCTCGTCATCATCTGATCTGGCTCCAATTTTCTACTCGTTTCTCAATTTTTCAGGCAAACATGACACATTTTCAGGGCGTTTGCTGAGTGGCATAATTGGCGACCGTTGTCTGCTTTGTGACGGATCAAACATTTTATTCATCTTGATAAGTGACCTACTGAGTGAGTACATTTTATTTAGATTCGATCTTATTCTGTTATCGATTGTGCTGTATGGAGTGTTATGAACTCGATATTTTTGCAAATAGATAGCCCCATCCTCCTCCTCCTTTGAATGTGAAACCAGTATTAGCCAAGTCTGCGAGGGATGCCGCCATAAAATTGTGTCGTTGATGTGTGTTATGCACTGGAAGCCGATTGCACCGCTATGAGATAGCCCGGTTTCAGTGACATACTTTGCTGGCGGCATCCCATCCTTCGAACTACTCTATTCCATCGAACCCAGTGAGCCAAAGAAACAAAACTCTGATGGTCACTTATGCATAGAAATGCTTTTATTTGAAGGTTGGCAGTAATTTTTCAACGACGAACGTTATGATGGAGGAGGTCATCAACGTTTCGCCGAGTGGTCGGTCGCTCTTTGCGCATGCTGACCACTGCAAAGCATTGCTTCAGCAGGTTACTGATAAATTACATTGATACGACTTCAAGAAACTAATTTGTGCTCCTGAAACCACATAGTTCTCTGAGGGAGGGGGAAGGGGGGAAGGGGAAAGGCAGATTTCATTTACCCTAAGGTATCCTCAGAATTATTTGCGCAAATAAACCAAAAAACTTCAAAGGTAGCTTGATGAAAATCGCTTCTACAGGAAGATCCCAATTTGACCGACCAGTAAAACTCGAATAAAGGTATTGCAGAACGTGCTGAGAAGTATTTGGCCTAGAATGTGTTTCGGAATTATTTTAAGGTTTGATCTATTTCCGATTATGAGTCTCATCTCAAAATTTTTCAATGCTGAGAATTTAAAGTGGAGGAAAATCTTTTTTCTAATCAGTTACACATTCTAAAGTGGTTCATATCGATCCACATCGATCCATACTCTAATTGCAATCCATATTATGTGGTGATGTTCTTGTATAATTTTCCTGCAGTTTATCTGTTGAGAACATAGCCAATGATATTTTTCGTTCAACTTGATTCTTAATTAAATTTCGCGTTTGATTTCGAATTGTACATCAACTCTGCAATATTGTTATGATTCTGAAGTGCAATTGCACAATATCACTTCATAGGCATGCGTGCTGTACAAGTTTATACTGATAGGGTTTCTTATTGTATAATTACTCTTCCTTCTAATCTTCTGATATTTTGCAATTCTATTTCCCTGTTTCTCGGAAATGACTTCTAATCTAGTTTATTTTTCCTCCAGTGCTGCGTGTAAATAGAAAACTGCTAACGATAATCACTCTTGCGCTTCCATAGGGAGCTCTGTCAATTGGTTTCTGAATTCGTTGACAATTGACGCATTCACATGCGTCTTTTAGGTGCCACAGACCTTTTACTTTGGTACGACGCTGGTCGGGTTGACTTGTATGGACGTTTGCGATGAGTACTTCGCATTCGGAAGTGATTGCGGTGCTCTTTTTATATTTAATCGTCGTATCAATCGACCTGTCACTCCGTACGTTCTAATTGAATTTATTTTACAGCAAAATTGCAACTTCATTCCAAAACTTCCTTTGGCAGGAGGAAATTCGACCGTAAAGATGAATGGACGCAAGTTTCGTTTTTGATGTGGAGAATTGAGGGGGAAGACACACGTTTCATGCCCCCTTCATCACTCTCTCCTCTCTCAGACTTATGTGCTATCAGCTCAGCTGATGCGCTTTTCCATTTCTGGTAGGGTTTTGCGTAAACATGTAGTGACTTTGCTCTCGTACTATTCCAGATAATAGATTATTCCTGCTTAGTTAAATTGCTCAACGTGTATTATTCGAGCGTTTTGGATGTGAGCAATCATCTTGCAGCATTCTTTGAAATACTATGAAGTATGAAGGTCTTGATGGAATCTATTCTGAGTTTAAAGTCCTATATTTCCTTTCATTCATCTTCGATCAGCATATGTACAAAGCTCAGTTATCAAAAAACAAGCATCGATGTTCCCTTTTTGATATCGCTTTGATATGTGATATGTTAGATTGCGAACGAATTATGATGAGGTGATAACATGCTTGCGATTATTCTCGGGTGAAAACACTCTAATGGCTGCGGGACACAAATCGGGATCAATTGTTCTTATTCGATTCCCATCAACATCACATCACTCTAGACGGAAGGTAGTTCCTTTTTTTGTGCATGAATCTTTCATTGGCAAACAGAAGCTGTTATTTCAAAGCTTTTTTTACTTTATTCAGATTGCGCCTAAAGTTGTATCGGAGCAGGTTAATTTTTATTGTATTATGCTTTTTAACATTCTATAGAATGATTATCACTTAATGTTGTTTATTAACATATTTGGCATAACTGTAAGTATATATCACACCGAGAATTATCTTTAGTTAAGTGCATTTTCATAAACTCCCACTTGAAACACACTTTTTTAGTCAATTTTTTTTTCTCTCTTTTCATTCAATGTTTGCGTATACGATATTTGGGTATAACTTTCAAAGGGATCATCACTAATTAGAAAATGAACAATTTTTTGAAGACATTAGCAGAACAATCTCTATAATCACTGTACTTCATAGAACTAATGGTTGGATTGATGTCCACAATTGTGCGCTTTACCTTTTCTGATAGTATCGCAGTTGAAGAATTGCCCAAAAAGAGAGCCTCTTAACGAAAAGGCTGCCATGAATGATATAAAGGGAAATCAACTTCTGGTTAATTTTTTTTTCTGCATTCGGATATTCAAAATAGGACACACCACTAGCCGGTCTTGTATATATTTTGTTTTATAATATCTTACATGGATTGTTTGGTGTGTGGATACTGCATCGCTTTTGATACTCCATCAGTGAGCATATAAAAGAGGTGTGGAAATTTCGCGCATTGCATTTTTTTTTTATTTCACATCATTTGTTTAAGACGATGAGTGTTTGAATAGATGACATTATCGCTATGAAATCTTTAACAACTCATTTTTAAATATTCTCATTGAAAATTGAGGAAAAAATTGGTGTTTATTCTAAATAAAATATATGCCAATATGGGATTTTCTTTTTAATTTTTGAGCATATAACTCGTTGTTTGAACAGTGAGTGTAGGTAAAAGTTGCTTTGAGGCACTTTTCTTGCCTTTATGTGCGTATGAGTTGCCTAGGACGAGGATGGAACCCATGGTGAGCAATGCTGGATGAGATGCGCCTTCAGATTGGTTTCTAAGGCACTTTTTCGAGGTGAGCTACGTTAATGATTGCTTCAGATGGATCAGACGAGATTATCTGAATATCACAATGGTCATTGTATAAACTGCGTTGAATGGACCAGCGATGCATCAAAGTTGTTCTCAGCCGATGAGTCGGGCACTGTTGTCATTACGCATGTTGATTTCGATAATGTATGTTAGTTTCGGTCTGTTTTATTTTAAGCTTCGAACCTTTTAAATTCGATTTATTTATTTCAAATCTTTTTTATATAATTCACATGGTTTTCAAAATACGTCCGAAAATTTAAGCGGTTAAAATCAAACACGCTGTTGAGTTTAGCCCAGCAATATCTGGACTAGGGAGGATAGAGGGGATGGCATCAAGGTTCAGTCGTTACGATCTTACTGAATCGAAATTATAGCGATTATGATTGCAAAATACAGAGGTTACTTCTTTAGTTCTCATAAGCATTCCAAAAGGCATCTCTAAAATATGAGGGGACAGCGTTGAAAAGTTAACTGCCAATTGGTACGTTTCCCTTCTTTGCCTAATCATACATTATCAAATCACAATAACAAAGTTTATATAAAATTGCATTCTCCTGTTATCTATTTGGTAGTTAAAAAGTGAATAGGCTTAAAGGTATGAACAAAAATGCAGGCGTTGTGTGCACATGTGGCGCTAACTTGTCAAAGAATTTATGAACGTTCATAAAGATAGCATTAATGGCTCGTAAATACTAATAATTTTTCTATAAAATACTATATATTCATGAATGCTCAAGTTTCAATAGCTGCGCTATATTCAAACCTTTTCAGCATCTCTTTCAACCATCTTTCATATGCAATGAGAGGTCGCCAATTAGCTGTATCTCATATGCGCTAAGTCATCTAGCTGTTCGCTCATCGCATCGTATAGCAGTTATAGATGTTGCATCTGCGTCGACCGTTGTTGACGTCAGTGCATCGATCGACGAATCAAGGTAGATTTTCACAGGTTTATAGGTGACAAACGAAACCATTTGCATATTGCAAACGTTTTTAAGGACATTCAAGATTTTTCTAGAATGTATTGGGCTTGACCAGGATAAAGTTTTTTAGGCTCTAATATATTTTTCAGGATGTGATTTTATTGGCCCTAGTGGTCTCTTTACTTCTACTTTCAAAATGCAAGATTGCTATCATTTTATTTTGTATGTATCGTACGTTTCCCTCTCAACTCTGCATCTAAGCGAAGATCGGGGTCAACAAAAATGTTCGTTTCAATCGTAGTAGTTAAATTTCTTTTGTTTTTCAACCTTTTTATCTTTTTTTTTTTCCGTTGTACCTTTTTAACCTTGAAATAATAATAATCCTCCCTGTCCAAAGGTGTGCATCTGTGGGATGTATGCCTAAGTAGCTGTAAAGATGCTTTTCATGCGTGGAGATCTGCAACTGCTATTCGTTAATAACTTGTATCGTACAGGGGAGAGGCTTTCACTAGAAGGCATCTAAATAATGAGGGAGGGGGAGGGCAGCTTATGACAATTATTCAACAATATCAGTTTAAAAAACAGTGTTTTTATAAAAGATTAGTTTTGAAAGCTTTATAACAAGCAATCTGTGTAGCCTTGAAGTGTTCAGTCATCATTACAGAGGTAGTTCTAATCTGACGTGCAATTTTTATGACTTACCGGTTATTTCTGCGCTGACTATACGATCACTACATTTGCAGAGTTGAAATATACCATCACTACATTTGCAGAGTTGAAAGTACAAGCAGTAATTCATGCAGTTGTCTGTATGTTGTATAGAGCCGTTCCCATGGAGACGAAGGCATGGCATTCCCCACATTATGAAAGAGAACACGGCGTCCCTTTGTATGAAGGCAAAATGCGGCATCTTTTACTGGTGAAAGGAACGTCGGTGTGAAAGGAAAGACAAAATGTTTTGCCATCCACTTGAGGAAATCACTGACCCAGCAACTTCCAACATTTTAATTGATAGAATGAGAGGATGCGGTTTCTCTAACTGTTGAAGAGAATATATATGGAAGGCAGTGTGGATTGTGTCACCACCCATCTCACTATCAATGCACTTGTCAAACATCGTGTTCTTGAATTTAGAGTTTTCAAATGAAAATTCGGTGCTTTTATCGGGTTTCATTGAGAATTACAAAACTGAATAAGCTGAAGAAACTGGAGAGAGGAGCATGAATAGCGAAAATTCGAGTGTGTTCTGAATTATTTTAGACGTTTAGGTGGAGAAAATATACTGGAGCTGTTATAATGTAGTTCTTGCATTTAAGATATTATATGTATTACTTAAATTTTTCTTCATATATCACTACGATTGTTTCAGAATGTTTCTCACTTATCTGAGCAATAGACTCTATCAAGTATTTTCCAGAAATCTGGCCTATCCAAAATTATGCGAAAGGTTTTCTTCTGTTGAGAATCACCAATTTTCGAAATCGGGAGCCTTCCAAGAATCACCAACCGATCCATTTTTTGGGGAATCGACGACAGCTGATGGCTTGTTTTTGGCCTGCATATAAGAAGACAGACATGTATTGAATGAAGCATAGAACTAGCGCAACGGTTTGATAATTCGTTTGGCACATTAACCCTTAGAATCACTGATTTTCAGAAGTGTTGAATGCGGAATTCATTTGTGCGAGGAAGTATCGAATCCGACACTGCTCGTTAGTTCATCAAGAGGGATCATCTATAACTTTAACCATCTAACTGGTGAACTCAGAAGCAGCAACGATTTGCAAGAGGAGGTCAACTTTTTCAGCTCTTTTGAAGCACTTGATATAAGCGTTGGTCATAGTGTTGGTTGCGAAACTGAATTTATCACTGGCCACTGACGGAAGGGTATTTTGGTGAACACTGACCGCTGTCACTGATCATTGGTGACCGCCGAATTTCAGTGGTAGTGAATTCGCTATTGGAACTCCCATCTGTCGAAATGGGTTAGACTCCAGTCGTTTCTGAAAATCTCTGCTTTTCAGGTGAAGAAAATGATGAATTGTGACTGCTCGAAGGATTTTAACGAGTAAGTCTTATTCATTCTTTTAAGTGTCTCGCATATGTTAAATAAGCTTGGGTACTATCATTAGCTCGTCATGAAATTTTTATTGAATGTGCGATCGAAAACGGATATGACCAATACGCTGACACATCAACGGCTATCGCTTATGTTGACATGTGATCGCCTTTTGAGGTTTTATTGAATTTTTGTAAATTTACTTGTTTTGCACTTTTCGGAGTATCTCTCTGTGACGAGTTTTGATACACTTCACTTAGTTCCTTTAAAAAAGAGAGAGGAAGCAAACTCTCCTGGATGACATCTTTATGACGGAATGACTTATCTGTAGCGGAAACATGGCTGGCGGATAGCCATTTTGCGAGTTACACCTCGCATTTCTATTCTTTGAGTAATGTAATATGGGACGTGCTTGATACTTGCAGTTGCTAATACGGAATGATTGTTCTAGAGCATATATGCATGAGCAAATGCAACCGATCCACTAACAGGCCCGATATAAGACTGTTTTGTTAGAACTTGTGACTACCAATAAAAGTAATTGAGCTTTATTGTTCAGCCAGGAGGGCAAAATAAGCGAGAAATTTCCTATACTCTGTTTGGAAAAGGAGAGATTCCTTTGAAGAGATTCCCATCTGACAGTCGAGCTGGATTAACGGGAGACGTTTATAGGATTTTGCTCTTTATGGTCGTTTTGTTTATTTATCATTATATTACGAGGGATATATATCTCGAAAAGAACTTCTAATCACATTTTAAAAAATGAATTAGAATGTCAAAATTGAAATTTTTAAAAAAGTTTAAAAGCGGGATAGGATTATTCGATTCTGATATTTTCGATTTCTTGTGCTGGGCATTTTTTGAAAAGCCTCTTCCAGCACAGTATTAGTTCACACTTTTGTTGCGGACAAAATGGCGCTCTTTGATAGGTTTTTGGAATGGGTAAAAGGTAAGAAACGAAAACAAGTTTGCTTTTCCTACTGTGAATTGGGTTTTTGTTACTTTGGTTGCAAGTTTGGTTTTCTTACCCTTACCTAATTGAGCGTGGTAGTAGAAGTATATATGCTTTTAAATTCCAAATAGAGCAAAATTTGAGAATGTTGAGTAGAAATTTTAGATTTATTGAGCGGGTTGTCGCTCGAAAAAGCCTTAAGCGTGGTCGTAAATCGGTGATGCATTTCTTCAAGGCGATAGGTTTTCATGAAAGGCAAGTGTGCTCTACTACTAACGAATCCCACCCAACGGCTATCGGTAACATTGAATGCGATATCAGCTTCGAACAATTTGATTAGACGACAATCCTTCTCCTAGTATTTTTCTGATTCGTTTCATTTGCAAAGTTTCAGGGGAAATGACACAGGGCATATTGAGGGAGACGCATTAACAAGGCTATATGCATGTGATGATTCTCGCTTTATTTATTTCTATAAGTGGCATGTATTGTTGTTTTCAATTGCGAAACAATCTCTTGTTCTAGTGGATATTCGATGTTTGCGAGAAATTGAACTACTTAAGAATTCGTTGGTAACTTTTTATATTTTTGATTGTGATTGAACACTTTTCATCGCTATATTTATTTAATTATTTAGTTTCTTATTTACTCATAAGGTAGGCTTTTCTTTTTGATGTTTTGAATTTTAGTAAACATAGATTCATTCTATCATTTCAAGAAAACAAATTCCGATCGGAGCTTACTTAGGTTAAGATTAAGCTGCTAAACCATGATGTAATCGACCGTTTTATCGAATTATTTAGGTTGTTATTTAGGTTACCATTTCAAAGAGGTCATAAATGCTTAATGATGGCTGGCTACAGCATCTGGTTTGAATATTGTAAGAGTTTTCTATAGGGAGGTTTGCTGATTGCTTTCAAATAGGTGCGTGATGTTGCGGTCGATAGAGCATCTGAGCCGATCGCTTTATTTCTGCTAACAGAGGATAAACGTGTCATACGGCTTTGTTCAGCTTCCGCTCCCGATCATCTAACAATTGTCACAGGTATGATCTTCATTCACATTTCATTATGGCCTTGCATGGTCACCTCTTCTGTGCCCTAAAGCGGTATCGGGAATGCTACCTTCTTTTTTCTTATTATGAAACCGCGACTGTAGGGTCCAAGACTTACAGATTTCATAACTTCTTGGGAAAAATTGAGAGCAAATTGCAATCTTTATAGAGTTTCGTAGTCGACAAAAAGCAGATGTTTCCACCTCTATGAAATCACTTGCCCTGTTTTTGTCATGTTTTATTATGGAATTTTGCATGCCACTGAATTTTGCTTTAAACTTTAAGTCTTTATATATATATATTGGTTATTTGTAAAGTTGAAGTTTCATAACTTGAGTTAATTAGCAGCGGAATGAAATTCGACTAGAAAAGTTTTTACTGGCTTTTGCATATTTGCTTTGGAAAACGCAATATGGCGGCGCCATGTCTGCATGTTCATTCATATATGTCTCTCTCCGTCTATCCGGTATTTTTAACTTCTTAATGAATAAAGCAAATGTTACTCAATCGGTTTTTATGATGTACACCATAGGCTGAGGGCTGATCCTGTCTATACCATGACTCACGCTGACTCATTATCCTTAAGAAAGTTGCATAAATTTGAAGGTGAAGGTAAATTTGCATGCGTTGCAATAGTTAGATCGCAAACAGATGGAGAAAGGCGCCAGGAAGAGATGACACATTGGATGCTTTTGCATTTCCACATTTCGACCAATCAGTTCCATAAATAAGCGCAAATAGTCTATGTGGGAAATGATGTCCAAACTTAAAAAAGACGTCTTTTGAGATTGAATCATCAGTATGATAATTAGTTTGGAAAATACTCCTATGGTTTTTGTCACACCTACCAAACTTCATTTATTATTTCAACTTCAGTGGCAAACTGCTAGACAGACAGACACACACGAGCGTGCAACATGCGCATAAGTAGAGAATTTAATATAACTGAAGGTGTGAAAAACGAATTTGTAGACTGTGATTTATGTGTGCGGATAGATTTATTGAAATTCAAAGCCGATCATGTTATTTTGTTGATGGTTTATAGAATTGTTTGGTCAGGTTTGGGAAGTGCAAAAAATCCATATCGTATCGGTTGCTGCAGTATACTTGTGCACTTGTTTTCCTAGGAAACTTTAATAGGTGGTTGCAGTTATGAAGGGCAATAACGATTCAATAGTCCACAACAAAGTGATCTAGGCTCCTCATAGTTGATCTGGGAATAATATTCGAGCCATGTTGATGTGGGAAAGAGGGATCAAATGTTTGCAGAACCGATCGAGGAATTCGGTGCACGAACATTGATCTCCTCATTGCAAAAGACAACAAAACTCTTGCCTTATGCACCGACAGGCGCTATTCTAAATCGATTGAAGGCAAACGGTGAAATGCCTACATTGTCATCTCTACCGAGCCTACCGATTCCTATCATCAGCAATATTCTACGTTCATCTGGCGATATGCCACGCAAAATCAGGTGAGTGGAAGTGATTGGTTGTGTTTTATTGAATAGATTCTTACTTTCTTATTTTTACCAACTATTAAGTGGGTCTTCCTTGGAAACTGGACTCCCAGATTTCAAGAAGAGGAGTTTTTAATAGCATCATCCAAATTTGGAGAGGTAGGGCATTTTATTTGTTCTGTTCGATGTGACAAGGTAAATGGGTTTTCTTAAGAGGTGTACTTGAAAGCTACATTGCGACAATGTAAATTTTTCAAATTGTTTTCAGCAATGAGCCGAAGTGGATGAGTGTTCCTCACTGATGATTGTTTTTCAGTGAAGCTTCTATCAGTGGTGAGTCTTCTAGTGCAGAGTTACCTCAGAGTAGTGTGACAGCTGAAGCGGCTGTTAATAATGCTTCACGTGAAGGAGAGGAAGAAATCATTCAAAAACAAGCGAATAGTGATGCAACCACGGAAGGCTCATCATCACATACGATGAAAATTTCTTCAGAAGGTACTTACAAAAGTCAGTTTTGTTTCACATATTGTTCTAAGTAGGTCAGGGAGGTCGTTACGAATATAGTACTTCATCTTATTGCCTAATTTCACACCTCATATTAGTCATATCCGTGGGATTGTGCCAATTATTTCACAGCTGATTAGTCAGCATCTCTCAACAAAGTCTTGATCGTGATACGAGTCAATTTTATCGCAAAGATTTTGTTTGTTATTTGGATGTCTTTGTGCATGATGGTGGATAGGAAAGGTGTTGCGATGAAACCTATCCAACATATTCTATAATCCGATTGGATCGTCGAATGTTGTGTTTGTAAGGCAAACTTTCGAATCCACTCAAAGATCCCATAAAGTTTGGGGATTGTTCTATTATTTGTGCGATTAATGCGGGTAAAAGAAACTGATTCTTCAGTTAACGTTTGTACATTTCATGCGCGTTATGTAAGCAGATATACTGTTGGATGTTTTCTAGTTTTTATTATTTTCATGATTCAATATTTAGTTCTCTTATGCCAAATTCCTAGAAGCGCGTATTGTGCCAACCTCGTTTAATCTGGTCATTGATAAGCAGACGATGTGTTGTCTTCCAGAACCGACACAGAATGAGAACGTGACAATCGGTGAGCGTATCGTTCTGGATTGGGCAGTATCGCAACCGAATTGGTTACTCGACAACGTTAACGAAATGGCGAAAAGGGTCGTTGATGTGGTGGGAGGCATCGGCGCTCAGGTTAGTCCATTCTTTATTATTTCGTTCGGTACTTTGAGTCCTTTTAGACCTATTGGTGTATCGCAGAAACTAATCCAAGTATTTCCAGCGTACAGCCTCTATAAGTCGTTTGCTGTTCGAGAAAACTATAAATGTGGTTCATGGTGAAATGTGCATAGTCCGGCAGCAAGTTCACTAATCCAGTGTAGACTCTGCAAAGGTCGGGGTAGGATTCGGTTGTTTGGCTTAATAAGCTGTTGAGGAACAGCTACCGAGATGTCTGCACAGCCTATAGTTGACAAGCTTCATGAGGGCCTGACCGGATCCTCTACTTGCTCCCCCAAATATCCACTGGCATTGGTGCTGAAGTATGCAACAGTGTACTTCTTCGAAACTTATTTTGTCTATGTGCACAACTATGCCAGAGCCTTCAATCGTTTTCGGATTGACATGTTTATGTTAGGCGAACACATCCCAAAACTGTAGGCTCTGCTACACGCTAGATGGCAGTACCGAATCTATACTCGATTTGTTCCTATTTAACCATTTCATTGAGACAATATCAGTAAATATGAAATATTCATTTGCTATTCAGTTCATTTCTTTTAGCGGACAAGCTCAGTTAGCAGCTTTGAGTTTTTATTGTGACATGTTTGGCGGTTGCATTCCCTTTTATGGATTCGTCTGCACATAGCTTTGCCGTTGATGTGTCACTGTTGATGTGATTATGGCTCGTTGATGCCTTCGGAGCCATGATGAAGATGCATCCGACATGTTAGAACGTCATCACGTGATTGTAATAGAGGCGCATTGTCGGCATGTTTAAGGTGTTAGGACACGCTTGTTTGTAATCCACTCCGCCGGGATAAGTTGTGCCATCCACCGGCAGAGTTTATACTTGCTTGTGTTGACGAAAAACCATTCTGTTGCATAGGTTATTAGTAAGGTTCAATGACAGTTTGAGTACTGTTGAAATTCTTCATTTAGACTCAATAATTGAAGCACCTGATCCACGAAGGTCTAACCATTTCAAGGCAGAAGATGGCTATTTCGCAATGCAAACGTCACCCTTATCGATTGCGCCGTCTGTTGCTTCCGACAGCCTCCCATATGAGCAGGTTGGCATGTTGGAAGAGGTGACCGTGCGTCGCACAAAGAAGGCACCTGGAAGGAAAAAGAAATCGGCAAGCGAAGAGGATGATATTTTTCGAAAGCTTGTTTCGATTCCTTCCTACTCCGAAGATTTCAATTCGATTGATGAGGAAACGCTAAGCGACATTCGAAAAGGTATTTAAGGAATCTAAAAATCGCTGCTATAACCGAAATTCTCCCCAATAAAAGTCTGTTTCGTTACCTTATCTCTACTGAATGTATCCGGAGATGTTTGCATCTGAAATTGTTAACATGGATGAGCTAGAAATAGGACGATTAAGGCTGCAGATTTCGTGTTGTCCATTTGGGTAACTCGCGATTCAATGTAGATGTTGGTCTTTTATTGCAGTTTGAGCGTTAACTCTCTGCTTCGTGCCTGAAAATCGTACTAACAGTACTTGCGAATAAGCCATATTTTATGTTGACCAGAGTTGACATCTTATACCTCATCCATCAACTTTGCAGTGAATTTCTGCGTCAGTTATACCTGTCTCTTCAAATTTTTTTCGTATTGGATCATCCGGAAAGTTTCCACGGTTTCTTTGATGACAGACTTGGTTGCAGTACCAGTAAGCTACCTTGAGTAGCGTTATCGAGTTTCATTTATGATAGGTAGCGTGAACTGATTTGATTTTTCCACATTCTCTAGACCTTTAGGCTTAACTCTGGAGAGGCAATGGCAAATTTTTGGCTTGTTGCATTTTTACGAGTTAGGGCGCATATGAAAGAACGAACAGTGCGGAAATGGCTGGCGAACTTCAGCTGCGCAGAAGAGTGCATTGATTCTCAACGTAATCTGTGACCCTTGAAGCATATAGATGTCAAACTGAAGGAACTAGTGGGAGTTAACCCCAATGATGACATGAGGGGAACTAGCGGAAGAAATTGACACTTCAAACAATGCGATGTGAAGGTTTTTCTATGCGATGAAGAAGACGAAGAAGCTGTACAGGTGGATGTGATACAAAGTGGCGTTAGAAGCAAAAACGAAACTTTTTTGAGCAGGGTTTTGCCTCCAGTGGAGAATGGGTGCAGTGACAGGATGGGGATAAAGGTTCTCACGGTATGCCAAGACCGAGTCACGTAAAAGAGGTTGTGATTAATGTTTTGCTGGTGTGCCACAAGATCAGCCCATTACAGCCACATGACTCCAGGCGTGACAGCGGAGCCGCACAGTAACATAGTGGAAGAAGTCCACCGGAAACTGGAAAAACAATGATTAGCATTCGTTAATGTAAATTATTCTGTCCGTTTGCACGACAAAGCCAGATTGCATGTCGCAAGAATCGCCATCCATAAATTACTGCAGCTGAGTATCGAGATTGTTTCCTACCTGCGGTATTCTCTGAGTTTTTCGCTATGAGGTTTCGGTCTCTGAACAGCTCCTTCAAAGAGAAGAACTTGAAAGAATAGGACACCTTTGAAGTCACACCCCCATAACTGCCTAAATTCGGAAATGCAAGTTTCAAAGCAACCGGAGTAAATGCATTGATATCGCGTTGACAAAAATGTTTCAAGTTCGTCGATGCTGAATAAGCTTAATTAAGCCTTATCAAAGTCTATTTTAGAGAAACCGTCGAAACTCTCTGCACGACCTAAAGGGTATCTGAATCCGTAGATTCTTATTCGGATGCTTGAATACTCGTCTTGTTATGTTGACGTTTGAGCGGTCAAATTTTTGTTGAAATATTTAAAAGGACTTCGCTTTTAAATGTTCCAGCAATATTAAGAAGTTGTTTGATTGCTTCTTTTCATACTTTCTTGGACTTTTTTTTCTTATATTATTACTATTCGCCTTGCCTTATATTATCTTATTTTCTTCCAATTTCTGCATGACTTCCTTGTGATGTACGAGGGATGGTGGAAATTAGTTATGAAACTTCTTGACAGAAGGCCTGTAAAATGTTGTTATTGCTTCATTCCTCATATCGTCGCGTTGTGACGATGTTCCAACTTATACAATGGAAAATGTCTTGAAAATGTATTCAGCAGGTCATCTACTGGTCTATACTTATGTGTGTATAAGGTTTAGTAGGCGTTCTATGAAGAAAATCTCCAGCGGCTGAATTTCACTCGATCATCTCGGATAGGGCGAATGCTTGCATTAAGATTAGCAATATTCAAATAGAAAACGATTTTAAAGTGAAACAACTCGTTTATAGGCGGCTTATTGTCCAAGAATTGCAAAGATTATGTATGTTCCTGGAGCAAAAAGGGAACATTCGCTTTACTTTCGAGACCTTTCATAGAGGTCTTATAATATACAGGCGGTTCTAAAAAAATACTGCAGAATTTTATTTGAAGCATTATTGGGTGCACCGCAGTCGTCTCTAAATCATATACCACCCAATAAATACGACGATATCGACTATGATGCAACTTCTGAATTATCCGATACGAATCACGATCGATCATTAAACGAAGTATGTACTCTATAAATTTTTCTTTAGTTATGCTTCCCGTAAACGGGTCTAAATTAAATGTGGTTGTTGCTTATGAAGCAGCCGCAATTAATTCGAGCCTTAAATCGTGTTTTCTTTTATTCTTCTACTTCCTAACTTTTCCTGCCTCTATTATTTTCTCCTTGTTGGTATCATTTCTGTGAAAAGACTTGAGTAGTGACTGCAGTTTCAAGACTATCACCAGTTATAGTCATTGTTATTGAAGAGGAGGAAGGGGGCTTGCAAGGGGGTTTCATTTTAGTGGGTCTTAGATAGTGCGAACGTGTAGAAGATAAGTGCATTTCATTGGTTTTGTATTCACTTCGGTTGGCAATAGGTAGACGTTTGTTTATAGAACCATGCTTAGGAAAAACTCATTTTTCAAATGGGAGTTTCTATGTTCAACTTTTGGTTAAAAAGTGGAACCATGTCGTTAATGCTTTACGCTGCCGTGTGGTTTGATGCTTTCATTCCGTCCTTAATCGTCTTTGCGGTCTGTCTTCCACCCTCCTCCTCCATTCCCTCCCACCCCCCCTAAACGAATAAAGATTTTGCACCATTTGCACTGCATAAACCATTCGAATCCTGTTGTTGTCTTTCGTGGCTTTGAAATCTTTTTTTTTTTCACGGGAGCAAGCGGCTCAAATATATTCACGGAGGGCAATATTGGATTCATGGTCTTTTCATGATTCTGCTTTTCCTTGTGCGCTGAAGATGTTGTGTGGTTGTTTATTTTGTTGATATCCCAGATGGATGCTCCGTCGGGTGCAATTGACGCAACACCGCAGCTAGCATCAGAATTTGCAGGTTCCTTCTTTCTACTTTACTTCTACCTCTACCACATCCACATGCTTTTTGAACTTTCCTTTTCTGAATGAACTTTGAGGGATTCTACCAAAAAGCACAAGCAAATATTAAAGAAAGATTGCTGAAAGTGAGATAAGATATGAATGGAAGACATGATCATGTGCATTTGCTCGTTATTTCAAAGCTTTAAACGTATAAAATTGAATGCTTTTGATGGCAATAAACCACTAATAAAGGATCGTTTAGAGCCTACAATTTCTTATCGATTTATCCCATCCCAACTCTTCATTTCTCTAAGCAGTGCCGCTAAGTACTCGTCTGTTTTAACGCGTGTCTGAATTTTGCATGTGATGGAACTGCTAATCTGCTTATGGGTGCCATCTAGCATCGAATATTTTAAACAGTAATTATGTAGCCAGACTGTCTATCTTGGAGTAGACAGGGAGCCAAAATTGCAATTCCTAAGACGAGGCTGCCGATCGGTCACCTCGTGCTACAAGCAGCTAAGTTGCATTTTGAAATGTACAGTGACATGAACTTGAAGCTGAAGGCATTGTGTTTCCAAATGAATTTTCAGTCTGTCGATCTATCTTAGTTGCTGAAAATTAGATTGAAAATGATTTAGATAGAGAAAAGTTGAACGAATTGGCTGCCGTGACGAGTGAAACCTCGCGAAAAGGAACACCAGAAGGGGAAACAAGTGAGCCAGAAAGCAATGCTTATGATAAGCTCATGAAACGAGCACTCATGAATCGATCCACCTATTTTGCGGTGAGTTGGTGACTCCCTTGCGCTTTCAGTTTTCATCTGGAAATACAACATTGAATGAAGGGGGAGAGGGGGGGGGGATCGGGTCATCATGTTTGCGGGGAATTGTAGTAAGAAATGAGAGCAGCTCTCATAATTTGGGAGAAGCAACATTTTTATATAATCTTTCGGTTGATAACTGAAAGGCAACAGTAGGGGCTGAAAGTTTGTGTTTTTGTTTTAATAGGATTTTATTCGTTCTAGTGCTATCTGACAATTTGCCTCTTCTGAGGTATTTCAAATGCCTCTATTGCGCTTCTTATATGCGCTTATGCAATGGAAGCCGTTCGTTATATTGTAGGGTTGCCAGGAATCATCAGAATGGTCGTTCAATGAGGAAATCAGCGACGAAGGTTTGGTCGTAAATGACCGTGGGGATATTTGGAATGAAGTATGTTGTTTACTAAAATTTTTGATGAATCGCTTTGAATTAAAAAAAAAATAAAATTTCTTCGCATAGCTGGACTTGAAAAAAATAAAACTGTTGTAAATGATTGAAAAATGGTAATAACCGGTGTCTCAGAGAAAAGACGATCTAGAATTGCCACAGTATTGTGACTATGTTGTAGTGAAAAGAGATAACTAGAATAGATCATAAAGACAAGGGCTAGTAATCGTGTAAAATAGAAACAAAAGGTCGATTTTGACAGCACAGCGAAACGTCTAATCGTTCTTACCGTCGCTTTTTAGATGCGTGGATGCTGTTAGCCCATAACAGTTTACATGTGGAGCGCTTTGTACCATTCACGTACCTACTGCAGCATTGCACTGTCTTATGCGGGTGAAGATTTCAGATATCGCTGCCATATTCTTGTGGGTCTTTCTCAGTTTCATCGAAGTATATTGTTATCTGTCATGCAAAAAAGAAAAAGAAGCCTCGCTACTTGTCATTCCCGAATGTTAATGGTGGACAATGGATTCCTATCAAACAGGATGCTGAAACGATCGAAACAAACGGTAGCCTTCGAATCAGTCATTTCTCAATTACCGCTCATATGGCAAGAAAGTTGCCCTACGCTTAGAAATTTCACTGATCGTAGGAATTTTTTTCATCATTTCACTTACCTCGCTGATTTCAGTTTTCGAATTTTGCACAAAAACACCATTCTTTTGTCAAGAAGATTATACAGCCCTCGTTCCACAAGCGTAGCTAATCGCATGACATATTGTCGCATGCAGTGAATGAGTCTAGAAATTTTTTTAGCTTCGTTCGTTTTCATTGTGGTCGAGAATTGGTGCGTCATCCGCTTTGTTTGAAAATTTTAGAGTGAATTCATTCGTCTATAAATTCGTGAGTAAACTTATAAATACACTTATAAGCAATTAAATGTGATATATGCAACTTTTTACATTGCCGGATGTTTGCATTCTCGATGCGAATTTCGGTCTTGTGCTCTATGGAATCGTTCGGGGTTGTAGGAAAACCCATTCTGAGGTTATATCACTATTCGCATACACCTTCTGTAGAGTCATTCCTTCCGATTAGAAAAGCTGCCAAAAGCGCATAGCGCTCCAGTCACCATTGTACATCTTCTCGTTGATTTAATTCAGATGACGGTACACTGGTATGGAGGATATACAAAGGGATCGTATATTCACCAGTGGCGGAAGAAGCTAGCTGCTCAACTCCATGTGCAAGCAGTTGGGTGATGGCTGCAAACGAGGGTGGCGGTGTAGTAGAATGTGCGCTTACACGGGATGCAGCTTGGTATACGACCAGGAATGGTGAAGTGAGTTCACAGTGCCATTCTAAATGAAGTCGTTATAGGCAGTGAATCTTTAAAAGGGAGTATTCAATGCGATTTCAGCTGAGAGAATAGACGATTATGAGGCGTAATAAGCTAAAGTGTTTTGATGCCATCATAGAGAGGATAGAGTTATATTGTTGATTGGATAGCACAGTGCATGCTTTTTAGCCTTCAATAGCGGCGGCATTGAAATTCTTGCATCTTCAAAATGAAGAGGTGTTATATTAACAGTCAGCTATTAGTCACTATATGGGATTGACGCTGAATGTTTATGGTTGTGAAAGTTGTCTCATTTTATCGCTGTTTGTATTTTCTTGAAGGCTTTTAGGCCGCCAGCCGAATCCTTCCTATAATTTTGGAATGCAGTCAGCAGTGCAGATGCTCCATATTCGGCGTGGTCTAATTGACTTCTTTCAGGTCTATGTGCAATTGCGACTCCCTGAGATGGGTATTTTGAGTCGCTGTGAGTCACCTTGGCGTTTAGAATGCATAACGGCGAGTGAGGTAGCAGTATGGGCCTTGCAGTCGGAGACTGGTCGATTAGTGGTGCGTGCGGGTCTCAAACATTGCCCTATCGGACTCGACTGGGTCGAGATTGAGTTCGTATATGAACGCATCCACTTCGTTCACTTTTTGGCATTTTCTATTTCTAAAACAAGTAACAGTGGGAATCGTTATAGTGGGAAAAGTTTATCAGTAATTCTGTGAGGAGACGAGTCAGATACTTTCACTTCCGTACTGTTTAGCAGATACTGGCCTTCCCGAAAATGGTTGTAAAAGTAATTACGAATAATTCCGGAGTGACAAAAAAGAGTCGAAAAAAGGATAATGGAACAGTTTGAATTGAAAGAGGGAGAACAGTATCAATAATGATGATGTTACCGCGTGCTGATGTCTCTTAGTGTTCATAAGAGCCCTACGATTGGGGTGACTTAGAAACGTTGTGATGATTTGTGTTCGAAGAGAGGTGGGGTAGGGGAGAATAAGTGGGCATGAACCGTTGATTATTTTACTTTCATAAAGTTTTGCCTTCTGAAATAAAAGAAATAATTTGGCGTGAATGAGATAACTGTTTTCAGACCTGAAGGACCGACGCGTCTCATAAGTATATGTCTTTATGGGCAAAGTGGTTGGGCTATTGACGAAGGCAGATCTCTATGGTTTACGAACGGTGTCGATTATAGGAGTCCTTTCGGCACATCGGGAGCTTGGCTTCAGGTGCATTATGTTTTCTTCCTTTTTATTATGTTTCCTTGCCGTTACAAATAAAAATGCTATAAGCCGCGAATATATCTTATGCGAATGAAATAGGTGCAAGTAGTGCTAAGGTTGTCATGAAATCATTTCACTATGCCGATGACGTCATTATAGATTGCCTTAGGGTCTTTTATTCGCGCTTAAAAAACGATCGATGCACATAATGATCATCAGCTTTAGTATTGATTAGGTTCATTGTTCGAATGAATGCAGTGGTAAATAGATAACCGTGTTCAATTGCGGTCATATCGTGGACTCGATGGACCACTCAAATAAGATGAAGTGGTCACTTTATATATTCATCGAAACATTATCGACCTCTGTGCATTATTGCCTTTTACGCAGTTTTTCTTATTCATTTCAATAGAAAATTTATCGTCTGCCTTTACCTTTATCGTTTTATCAAGAAATTTACCTCTACCTTTCGATCATCCAGCCTAATATTTCTACATTTGAATTTGATACGCCAAAGAATCTTGCAAAATTTATGGGTATTTATAAATTGAGAGGGTTGCTGTCGAGCTCCTAATTCATATGCAAAAATCGGATGAGCTCAACTACTCGAACAATGCAGGTTGTCTCGATAATGGATTGCAGTAATTGAAGTTACTGCTAAGTTAGCTGTGATCTCATGGGTTTTTGCATTTTTTTCGATAGGACGATATTCGTCTGCGTTTACGTTCTACAGAAGAGGGAAGGTGGAGAATACTGGAGATGCATTTTTTTTCTTCAATTCTCATCCTTCGGTTGCTACAGTGGATCTCAGTGATAAGCTCACTTTCAAAAATTCATTCCATTTCACGAGCTTTCAACAATATTTTATTAGAAGCACCATCAAGAATGTGAGTTAAATGACGAGACTTTCAAAGGCATTTTTGCCACTCCCTCTACATATTTCCTGTAACATTTTTCACTGATATTAGCAAAACAGTTGAACATCATTCAATTGAGTGATCGTGGATGCTTGCTATTGTTGATTAAGCAGTATTCTTGCATATTTGATTAGGTATTACCTGCACACTTCTTCCTGCCTCGAAGCGTTTATAAGATCGTTTGTAGGTTTGCCGTCCTTGGGATCTATCTGTTGATCCTGGTCGTCTGCACACATCGCGATGTACTGTTAAAGTGTCATCACTCGGTGTATTCGTGTCTGTTTCGCGGAAGATATATTGGGCCTCTAGTTTGAGTCCACTCAGCGGTCATCGTTTTAGGCGGATCGTTCCCGAAAAACTTGCTATCAATGATTCTTTCGAAATGATATCAGCTGGCGGTGTCGGTGTCAAAAATGTCGGTGAGTGCTTTCAAATGATTGAGGACATTCTGTCTATTTCTGCATTAGTAAACCCTTTCTAACCAAAATAATTCCAAATGCGATACTTCTTTTTCGATTACAGTCTCTCATTTCAATCTGATCTCTTTTTCTTTGTTCACTTCAATTTGAATGGGAATATCCAAAAAAAGAATAGCGAAGAAATAGATTATGTCGGTGTACTTTTTTCCTCTCAGATAAGTTTTATCATCTCATATTTCTTCTGTAGTCTTATTCACCTTTAAGCTTTTGTGGTCATTATTTTTTTCTCCCTTATCAAAATTCGTTTTTCGAAGTCGCCGCTTCTTTAGTTGTTTTTCATTTTTTTGCGTTTTAGAAATTCGTTAATGTCTTATGCCATGGGTTTATAAAAGTGGGATTACGATATGTCTCTTTCACGTTTCAATTTGTTTTGCAACCCTGTGTGAGCAATACAGAACGTTTCTTTTTTCGGCGATGCACTTTTCTTGAGTACTCTTCGTTGTATAAGTTTACTGTTTAATCATCAAGCTTCACTGCTTTTATTCCGAGTTGTTTGCTTCAGATGCACTATCACTCTGTCGCAACAATGAAGTATTCCTTTTTCGTTTAAGGAATCGTAATTTCTGTTCATTGCCGGCATTCCCGTCTTGTTATGGCTCTACGGTTGGTTTACTATTTTATCCGGGTTTTTTTGCTTTTTCTTTTCCTATTGAAACGTATTACGTGACGATATGTCTGTGGCTCCCTGTGTGTCTTTCTATCAGCCTCATATTGATTGATCATCTTTTTTAAGGATTATAAGAAATTGTTTTATGGTTGTCCTTTATTATCCTTTAAAAAAATCTCTTTTCTTGCGTACACTAGATTGTCTACAGAAGAAAAAAACTAAGGATATAACCTTTTTTAGAAATCATACTCCATCGGGTACTTTCTAACAAATAAGATATGATCGTTCCCCTCTTTCACTAAAAGCACATGGTCTAACCTCTATTGACGCATTTTCCCATATTTTAAGATTTCAAAGAGAACTTTCATGTTTATGGTTGCTTCTTTTAACTGTATCCGTTCACTCACGGCTTTGCCCAGTGCTTCAGTATACAAACTTATTTATTATAAAGGAATGGAAAAGCAATTTTCTTGAGCTGAAGAGAGACAAAGGAGAGGGAAAAACGAGAGTGAAGCTGATGCTGCACACGGTCTGTTCCTGGTAGCTTGGATGCCGTAAGGCGGACGTCGTCTCGCTGTTTAGTTCTCTTTTTTCTTTAGTTGTTGGGACGTGAAACATAAATTTTCATCATTTCTCTACTGAACTGTTTGATGTTCCCAACTTAATCGAGTTGCAGTTGGTGCAATTGATTTCATTCGGTAGTTCAGTGTATGTATTGGATACGTCGGGTTGTATTTATGTGAGACGAAATCTTGCTGAAGTGATGCCTTTTGGCACCGAATGGATTGCACTCAATACTGGTGATTGTGGTATGTTTAATATTCATTTAATATTTTTGCATAATTTGCGTGGTTTGAGAGTAGTGAAAGGCAACCACTTGCAATTTCTTTGATTAGCACATTTGGGTAGCCTATGCTTTTCTCTATGTTAACACGCATCCCACCCTTTCAAATGGAATTTTTTCTTATAGGGACTCAATATTGAGGGCGCTGTATTACTTAGCGCATTAGATCACACTCCAATCGTCCACCACTAGTTGTCACGCACATCAGTTACACCTACAAGATCAATACTGTTTTCTTTGAATACGCTAGTACTTTATTCAATGATGTGCAATCGTATAGCATTGCCTAGGGCGGTACAAATCTTCGCGAAGAGCTAATGCATAACAGCCCGGTTGTTCTTCGAAGAGTGAGTAGCATCACATGACGATTATTATGCAGTCAGAATGTTGACTCTGAGAGTGTCATACAACAACAATCAGCGTTATATTGATCAGTAGTTGAAAGTGAGTTTGTCAACTTGTTCACCAATACTGTTATGGTGAAGAGGTGAGATATAAAAAAATGGCGAGCTAGAGCCGACTGTTCCCTTCTGGATAAAGAATCGAGCCTATTCACTGAGTGCCAT
Source organism: Baylisascaris schroederi (assembly GCA_006503575.1). Taxonomy (NCBI): domain Eukaryota; kingdom Metazoa; phylum Nematoda; class Chromadorea; order Rhabditida; family Ascarididae; genus Baylisascaris; species Baylisascaris schroederi. Next base: position 684,351 of record QEWY01003062.1, read on the forward strand.
CGTAACAGCTATTCTCATCATTGGTGGTTCGATTCTATGATGGGATGTAATAGACGCTTTGGTTTGCAGGCTCACCGATTGTTTCGTTTGCTGTGACAGCCGTGTCGATTTGGGTATTAACCTCTGAGGCAAACATATTGATGATGTCGAGAAACGGAAATACTGAACCCTGTATAGAAGAGAAAGCTGAGTGGGTGAAGGTAAGACCACCAACTGGTGGCGCAGTATTCGATCAGGTAAAAAATTGTACTCCCTTTCATAGCATTTTGGGACTTGTTCTTTTTAAATGATCCCTCTCAGTTCTGGCGGATCGTTTTATAATGAATAAATATAAAGCATTTTATTTCTTCGGCAGAACTTTTCGGCCCTTTCCTATTATTTATATTGAAACGTAGATTTATTTGATCTCAGGAGGAATGCAAATGACCTAGAGTTTTTCAGCTTGTTGTCGAGTGCTATCTTTCTCGTACCTTATCATTCTGCATTTCCTATCTGCATTTTAAGCCAGTGCGTTTCACAGATACGAGCCTCATCTTCGGGCATCTACGTTTGGCTCTTCTCGAAGGTTTCCGGTCGTTCTTGGGCCAGGAATGCAGTCAGTGGTCAATATCCTTGCGGAAAATCGTGGACAGAGGTAAGACGATTGAGTACTTTTGATTTTGTTGAATTCATGCAAGTTTTCATTATTATTTATGTGGTGATGAAGTTGCAAATTAAAATCACAGGTGTGAAGGTTAATTACATGGAGGAAAGGTTGCTGCGTTATTGTACTGTGCTTCTCCTGTGACTTAATGCTAAAGAACCTTTATATTTATCGTAAGCGGCAGCTCGTTTGTTAGAATGTCAGCTGAAGGTTTCGTCATGGTATCTGCAAATAATTGTACCAAACAATGAGGAATACTCTGGGTTTTTAATATTGTGGATGTTTAGGCTTGTGAGGAGCCGGGGGTTCGTGAACTGGTCGTGGGGTGCAAAGTGGTGTGGTCGCTCTCTTCGTCAGGACAACTATACAGGCTTCGCGGTTTGGCGGCCGGCAATCCAGCCGGAAATTACTGGAAGGTTGTTCCGATACGATTGAGAGCTATGACCGTTGATCCTAAAGAACACTTGTGGGGTATTGACAACGAAGGAAGATTGGTATCACATGCGGTATGTTGTTTTTTTCTGCTCTCAGTCATGTGATCATGCGTTTTCATGCTTTTATCACTGTGAAAAATGATCAAATAAGAAAATACTTCATGAACTATCAGGTATATTGACAGAGGAGATAGTGCTAGGCAAAATAAAATAAAAATAATGCTTTGGATGAAATAAAATAGAGCCGTCATTGATTCTATCGAAAGAGGTGCGGGGATGTGAGTTTGGTTCATTTTCAGTCGTATGAATTTCTTTTAAAATATAGTGGGTGTTATGATGGCTCGATTCGGCGATCATTTCCTGACTTGTCATTGATTACTCAGATATGGCCGAGTGTACTGCCGCTTGGTGATCCCACTTCCACACGACCAGTAAATATCATCGACATTCTCAATAGACCGTATAAATAAGGGCATCCGTCAAAAGCTTTGAAATGCTGGTATAGGTACGATGTATATACCTTAAAAACTTAGGAAAGGTTTGCATGAAAATTAACTCTAGACCAGTGGTTAGCAGCTACCACTCTGTAGTGAAGTGGCCGAGGTTGATTCGGACCTCGAGTTGACAACAGGTAACAAGCATATGAAGGTGGAGGTTCACACAAGGAATTTAGACTTTTCCATGACCAACAGCTACGAAGGCGCTTAAAGCTGATGTCAAAACAATGTTCTATCACCCTTTTATGAAATACTCCATGGTAATATTCAGCAGCTTTGTTCATTATGCTACAGCTGCAACAGCGCATGTTACGATGCAGCAACACAAGAATTAAACCATTCATCGCACTGACAATGATCGCGCATAAAAAAGGCCATCTCATTCGAGAACCTCGGAAAGATACTATTGGAGGGGGATCAGTCATTTTATAGGTATCATGTTTTAATAATTGTTAAAGCAGATGCAGGGCGAAACCTCGATCGTACTTCTCCACGGGACAATTACTGTGGCTAGCCATAACCGTACTAGAAAAACCAAAACTAATGACGGGCAGAGATCGATCAAATGCTGTGACTACTTAACTTCCACACCTCACATGATAGCAAAATTTGTAATGTGACCTAACGACAAGTTGTACCCTGTTGTCGTGACTAATAAACAAGTGAAGAAAATCAACTTTCCTACATTTATGCATTCTATTCAGGTAGAAATATATCCACCAAGCGTGGACCGCCGATTGAGCATTGATATTCTTACGCCTTCTTCTTTGGACAGCATCGGTGATTTTGTATCATACTAAACTATAAGATGTTATTTATGCGTTATTTGTTATGATTTTTATTTGGCGACCTTTTACGAGAAGGTGGATGTTCATTTCAGAGATTTACCTATGCCTTTCATTCAGTTCTTTGTCGTTTTTGTTGTCTCTGCTCCTGTACCGCTTATCTTTCTGGTTCCTTGCTTACATATGTTAAAGAAATAAAGGGCATGGTAGTAGAGAAGTTAGTAACAGTGAGACATCGAAACCAACGAAAGCACTCGAAGTGAGGTTTATGTTTATTAGTTGCAATTCTACATACATCTTTGGCATTCTTCTCGAAGTATGAATAAAATGGGAATTTCAGTTTGTTTCAGCCCGGTCTTTGAGCACAGCAATACTTGCAAATAATTTAGCTCCGGGACATTCTCCAGAATGACGCAAATTGTGCTTCGACAATTTTATTAGCTACAGAACAGGGTGCAAATTTATATATGCTTATAAAAATAAGCATTTCTTTGAGTTGTGTGATGCAAAGTATGGGCCTTGAAGGAAGAAACTTTCGTTAGCAGTTCCTCAAAAATCTTGGAGAGGTGCCAAAGAGGTGCTTTGAAATTTTAAATGATTGAATAAGTGCTGATGTTTAGTAATCTATCAAATACCTCCACTCAAAACTTATGGTTGTTTCAAGCCATTCACTGCTTATTAGTCGCAAAATTGTATTGAAGACTTCCTGCTTCTATTTGAAGAAGACAATCAAGCTGGGGCCCGAAATTGCGATATGAAACACTACTCTTCCTCCTCCTTCATCCTAGCAAAGTACACTCGCTTTGTGTTGATATATTTCCATTCCTCACCTACAACTTGTACGATGCTCCTTCGTTTGTCCGAAGAGGGCCATATCCTATGCTGCGTACATTCTTCGGATGTGTTGTTTAAGTTTTTTTTTCAAAGATGGCAGGCTGATATGCAGTTTACCTCTTTCCTTCACTGTTTCATTTCATGTATCATTTTGTCAACTATTGCCTTACTGTGATTGAATTTCGCTTGCCAATGTGCTAATTGCATTTCACTTATCTAATTGCGAGATTTTAGCATATCTCTTTCGGCCAACTGCTCATCTTTTAGCCAATCCGAGGAAAGCGCTAAGGTGGACCTTTACTTTTATCTCTTATGGATGAATATTCGAATAAAATTCTTCGAAATTTTACAGCATGAACTTTATCAGAAAGCTATGATAAGATTCATTTCGTTGCTAAATTTAGGGAGGTAAAAGAAATCCTTTTTCTTAAGTGATGAGTAACAAAGTGATTGATCACTTAATGAATTATGTTAATATGAGTGGAAAAAGACTAATGAATTTGAAATAACTAACAACTATACATCGGAGTAATAGGATCAGAGTATTCAATTATAAGAGTAGAAATTGATGTGAATTAAATTTAGAATTTGATATTGATGGTTGCACATTCCTATTGAATTCAATTCTATATTTATGTAGAAATTTTTTCAACAATTTCAACGATGATTCAGTGATTCATTAGGATATTTGTGATGCAGAATGTTAATAGGGAAAATAAGATGAAAACACTGATTGCAAAGGTAAATTATTTACAAACAGCAGAGATATTTCCTTGTGGAAATTAAAGAATTAAGATAAGTAATACAGGAGTAATGTGAGATCTACTCGTTTAGGTTTACTTTCTGCGACTTGGTGATTGAATATTTTTGACTGACATTTAAGATTGTAAGTGATAAATAAAGGTCGAAAAAGGTTCATCAGTAGCGACAATAGAAAATCAGATTTGCTGGTGGTTTCCTTGACTATCAAAACTTGTACTAATAACTGCGTTATGAGCCTTAGAGCCTGTGCAAAGTAGGCCTTACATCTGCGCGAATTACCGCTCTCTAGGAGATTACTATAGAGCTAAAAAAAAAAAATTCGTTACGGCTTCGATAGACTCGGCATTTTATTCGAATTCCACCTAATCCTCAAGCACATTGAGTCATCTAGCATAAACTCTGTGCTATCGTTTGAGTGATGATAAAGGAGAATTGCATCAATGAAACTCCCATAACCTCTATGAAGGGCAAATCTGATATATACAGGAGAATATTAAGGATAAATCAACATGTCAAACACGTAAAACTTAGATGCCAGTGGTACAGCATGTGAACGTTTGGCGAAACAGGGCATATAAAGCACCAACAACAACACCTCCAACAAACGACACAACGAACTCTCCACAACCAATATAATCAAATTGCACTCGTTCACTGGCGGTTTTCAGGTCGATCCCATAAAATATTTGCGTTTGATCACTTTTTGCGAAGGTGATTTTGTTGACTCAAACTATTCACCACCGAAAACAACACAACAAAATGGCCAACCGAATTTCGGCACTGAACCATTCAACACACGGATTACAACCCCTAAAGATGAGAGACAATCTAATACCGTACCCATAAAATCATTTTTCAGTTGGAATATGACTTCAAAACATTGAAAGGACAAGTTAGTTTTTAGTAACGAAGTTTCATAAACAACCTGAGAACTACTGTTCTGAAACACAAAACGACGAAACAAATAACGGGTAAACAGAGAAAAACATCTGATTATAATGTCCGAACTGAGCGATTACATTTGCGTCTGCCTGCATGCACGCGTTCGGAATAAATCAAAAACTTATCTGCACAAGGCCAGCCCCAACAACCATCCGAAGAATTTAACATAAGACCAATCACTGCCTTAACATATAGTTATATATTACACAACTCAAATTTCTTGGTTTTTGCCAGATCGCGTGGACGTACTACGTGTTCAAATATGACGCTTTTACAGAGAAAGAATGTGGCTCCTAGTTGCTAAATTACAGCCATCCAGAACATTTACATCAAGCCTCGACATGCATTAGTGACAGACTCATTTTACATTACTTACACATACCCATTAGGCGGTATGTAAATATGGTCCGAAAAATCAATCAGCTCGTCTACAGGGCGAAAGCGCTAGGAGATCCGCCCTCCCACTTCAAGTCACAACCACTTTCTGCCCGAGCAAGCTTGTAATATCTATAACCTGCGATGCTTCATATCGGATCCATTATGCCGTTCGTCCAGCGCTCTCTTCAAGTCGTGCTGCCTCACACAGAAGTGTTCCACAAAGTCGACAAGCACATTTTTGTCGATTGGATGTATCATGCTGTTGTAGACCGCCCTCGCCGTATTCAGCGAATTCGGCAGACTTTTATCCGTTCGTTCACGCATGAACACCCACTTGCCATTCTGAAAGCACCCTTCTTTTCTTTCCGATCAGTATCTCAAGTAGTTCGCTGTGAAGACATACAGGGAGCCATTGTTGGGTTAAGGATTACCTGATTTTGGCATTAGCAATGTACTCTGATTAAGTCACAGGTACAAAGAACCAGTGGGACATGTCTACGGGTGGAAAAGAATACTGGAAAGATCCCCACTCCCGCACTGAGCAGAATGATTCACTATTGTCTCATCATTTCTGCTTCTATTGATAAGCAACCCCACAGTTCTAGAAGGCTATCACGACGACATTCCTCCTAATTTCCTTTGGTCGAAAAACATTTTTATTGAACTCATTCCAAAAACTGAAAAAATTTTCAATAAAAACGTCACTCAAATGCACCTGGAAATCAACCTCTTGAGTTAACAGGTTAGGTCCAGGCAAATGGCTGCACAAGGACAATGGCTAGAATGGTTCTCCATTAGTGCTTTCATTCCCTTCTTCAGGAAAATGTGCCTTTGATGATTCCGGCTATTCCCTATTAGAAAACGCTTTTAGCGTTCCTTTGACACAACAATTTTGACGCACAGCAACGCGAACACCGAGACGTAACATGACAGCCCCCTGAAAATGGGATGACATCACGGTCGTTAGGCCAGCTATAATTTTTAGAGCAGTGCCATATGTTTTCACCCATGAGAATGCTTACTTCTAATTCACACAGGCACATAGGCACACAACTGGAACAGAACAGATATAACATTAGCACGCATATTCTTTGAGATAGAACTGAGTGGGAAAAACAGTGAACAAAACAAAATGCTCAAATGTCTGAATTTCCTTCCCTCATCTCTCAACAAAAGATCTTCGCCTCACATTAATGCTCATTCTTATGGTGCAAGCAGAAAAAGCAACAACTTCTGGAATTCTGTGAAGAATGCATAATAAAGGCTGCAGCGAGGGGAAGTAAAAAACTAAACTAGCAGAAACAGTACGACCCTCTCTACCTCCTAACTTAGAAATTGGTTAGAATTTTCTTCATATTTTCATTCTGTGAAAATGAGGGATTGCCAGCATGGCACAGTTATGCTCTTCGGTGCTAGAAAGGCTCTTATCATAAGGACCTCTTCAATATTCAGAGTGATGATATTACTTCCGCTCAACATGGGCTCCTCCCTAAAAATTTCATTTGAAATAGCATTTCAGTACGATTTAAAGATAACGCGAGAAATTTCCACATGCAACTTCAACTTGAGAACGCGATGCTAGTTCATTAAAAACGGAAATTCAAAGTTTTAGCTCCATACATAATGCATAATGACAGAAAAGTAATTTACGCATACGCACAACCTCCCAATACATTTCTTCCTTTAGCAGCGAAAGCTTATAATGGTTGAGGTCTCTATCTGATATTATACGATAGATCCAATCGAGGGCTAAGAAGCAACTCACTTGAAGCGTGCATTCGATGATTTTATTGTCGTAGGGAAGCAATTTCTTCGTAGCCTTCATTTCGCCCATTGGCCTCGATTCGTGCTGCACATAGAGGAACCCGATGTGTTCTGGCAGTTCACCTTCCCTGCACACTTTTCGTATTTGTAACTTAAAATCGATGGAATTGTGCGATGGTGGCTTCCATTTAAGTACTGTGTCACATCGACCGGCACGGTAAGGCTGCAAATTACACTTCATTCCTTCAAATACCACTGTGAGGATCATCACCGTACCCGCTGAGAACTTCCAACAGAAGTATAAAATGGAAATACCCTGTACATCATGTCCCAAGAACAAAAAAATAAACAAATAAATAGACGTATACTTGCGCACTTCACAGCAATGCACGTCGAATGAATTCTTTTTTTCTGCTTGTATGACCACAGAATTTCCACATGACTGATTATTACCCGCGGATTTATTAATGTGCTAAATCCTTTGACATCTATGAATCGTTTTTGATTTTCAATACTGGTTTTCTGAGTAGACCGAGATCGCTTTTGACTTCGGACTTTGGAAACACAGCGCGGTTTAAAAGATCCAAGGCATGTGACACCCCGGCATCGTACTGCGAAGATACATATGCCCATATATTTCACTAATCGCAACCTGCCCCATAAGGTGACATGCAGTAGAGTTTGTTGCAACACTCCGCCCAAATCTCATCCAATGCAGTTAACCACGAAGTCCTTCCTACGGATGTTTTGAGGACATTTATTTTCTGTTCGTCGTATTTTCAAATTACAACTGTCAACAGTTGTAAGGGTGATAACTTAGGAGTATGATATTCCCTTAATTTCACTTCATCGAGTAAGCTCTGCCAGGAATGAACAGTCATTTTGGGATATCACAAAACAAATAAGTCAAAGTTCTTCCAACAAACAATGATGTCTGCAGATGAGAAAGAATTCAAATGGCGATGTTTGTACGATAGGAAAGCAACATTGCAATTTCCTCCCAACTTTGAACTCTTAATGCACTGCATTTGTGTCCCAGATATCTTTCTGAATTCTTCAAACAAACATATTGCACTTTACTGATGTTACAAAAAAAGATAAGTAGAGGAAAGAATTTGGCGTTTCAATTCGTAGTAGGAATGTAGATGAATGAAATCTTTAAAATAAAACTCCCTCGACAAAATGATAAGTGATGTCGAAAACATGTCTCGGAATGTCGCCCTACTACATATAATACAACACAATTGAAATTTCAACTATGAGTTCAGAAAATTTTTGAGTATATTCTATTACAATATACATCGGGTGACCGTCGATTTTCACCGCTAATCACATGCATGAAATAGAGAGGAAATAGAAAAAAGGAGAAAAATCAAACCTCTTTGACAGGTTGAAAAATGAGTCCATCGATTTCATGGCCAACGTTCCGCGTAAATTTGTCTTCGAAAAGTTTCCTCACTGCTTCCAATCCCCAAAATTCCTGAAAATAAATATGACAATAAAATGCGCAAACAATTATTTTTTCTCTAACCACACGTTTCGTTTTTCCGCTTCCTTCATCAACACTACTCATAAAAATAGTATCCACTCAGATGGTAGTTAGAGTTATCCCAAACGTTTCATGTCTTCCATTAACCTTCAAACGTTCGCAATTGACGTAATTAAGGAGGTGAAAAGAAAAGAAAAATTAGAGGTTTTTAGGCGTGAAAGATGACCAGAAATGTTGAAAAGTTGAGCGCAATGCAAATCAAAATATGTCAGTAAGCGAAAGGTAATTCTACTTCACGAGCCTATACGAAAAAAACCAAACTATGAACGCAAAATAAAATCTCAGCTTCAAAAACTCTGAATTAACTAATGCTGGTGCAATTCTACCTCGCAGCAATACGTTACCAAAGCCATACAAAGAAATTCATGAATATGACGCCCGAACAACACCATCCCCTTCACAGAGACGTTGCGTCGTCTTAAAAAACGCAGTGCTTTGTGCACAGTGGATGAAGTCTATTGCCATCGACGGTTCAAAAAGATCTATATAATTCTGAACTTTTCGTAGCGCATAAACAGAACAATATGTTGCGCTCTAATTTCGATTAAATGCCTGCCAACACATTCACTTCTCAACCTGCCGCTAGGTCAGGTCCACCTTATAAAGGAAACAACTCTACTTCAAAGAGGGGTTAACCTTCGCTCGTATACTCATCGGTTCAGATTCCCTTTTGATACGGCCTGTCTTCATTGCCTCAATACGCGGTCCAATTAACTCCTTCTGAATACACAGTAGCCGCGTTGGAAACTCGCAGTCGCCCACATTTACACCCTTAAGTGATCATCGGGATACAGTCAATCGATAGAAACCTATCGTATATTATCAAGGCAAATAAGAATAATCGATTTTGATCAAAAGCAAAACCAAAATACATCAGCGTGCATGTTCACTGATCACCCTTTATTGAAAAGAACTTGAGGAGTATCTATATTACACTGACTTATTAACTAAGCAAAGATTAAACGGTGCCTGTAAACCAGGACAAATGTGGCAGAATCAATGAACAGCAAAAATAAATGAAAGATTTTAAACAACAAAAAAGCGCTGAATAGATAAATACAAATTGTATTTTTATGACTGCAAGAAACGTTATGCTCTGTCTATTAATTTAATGTAGCCGGCGGACACCCAATCAGCTTGACTGATGAACAGCGCCTCCGCCCTCCTTGCAGTAAATCTTTCATCTTATTTTCTTTGTACGATCGATGGTTTCCGACTAGATCGGTTGGTCATTGGCGAAAAAAACTAAAAAAAAAGGTCAATTAATTCTAGCTGCAAAGCTGTTTTAACCATGAGAACTATATGGACAATAGTCCAATTGCAATAATTTTGAAAACATTTCACTAAATATGTAAAACTGGTAAATACTGATAGTCTAACCTCATATTTGATAATATCATAAATGAGCATTCGTGGTGTTTGTTTCAATGTCCCATTTTCACCGGGTACCTGCAATAGACAACATTAGTGTCCGACCAACAAAAATAGACATCCTTTTTTGATCAGTTTTATTACGCCGATTTCAAAATCGAAAATTGCTACTTTGCTGTATGTTTGTTTCCTCTCAAACCATGTGAAAAATTTTCTAAAATTTCTGTCAAGCAATGAGTGGAAACATAAAGATTCTCGGTAAGTAGTTCGGACTGTTGAAAATTATACACCTGTTCGTGGATCCTTGGGTAAAAAATCCCACACGAAATATTACGACAAAAACTTTCGGAACTTCTTTTCACAACTGGGAAGATCACCTTTTCAGGAACGATGAAGGCACTTGCATTAGTCATCTCACAATTTTCTTTTTGATCAGTTTTTAAACGCGCTTACCTTTGTCAACTTCTACGAAATTTTTTTAAGAAAATTCGTTTTTCTAATAAAAAGTTTTGCTACAATTTGAAAAAAAAAACCCTTTTAAACAATCGAAAGATTGCTTGATTTACCACGTAAACAACCCCTTTGCTCTTCAACTTTCGACGAAATCCACAAACCCGTGATAAGCTTACGCAAGGAACATAAGACTTTATATGCACGAAAAGCCGACAAATGCAACATATAGGTCAATGTTCCCTAATTATTCGACACAATCTTCAAAGAAATAATTGAAGGGTACCTTGTCAATGATGACTTCCGTGTCAACGAGAGTGTCTCTTATATGTCGAGTTTCCTTGCGATGTGGGAACGATATGGAAGGAATTCGAAAGACGTTGTTGTCTCGATCGAATGCGTATATTTCGTCATCATCATTTATCAACACCATATACCTTCAAATAACCACATTGAGTGGTGGCGTGACATTCAACACAGCGTTGGCAACGGTCAACACTTCAGTACGCAGAAGACGTCAAATGAATCGTACTCGAATATGCGTCCAGCAACTCACTCATCCATGTTAATTTAAAGGAATCGTTACAAAAAAAATCAAGAATTAAACTGAAATTAAAAGACTCAATCACATGATGGGCGGTTGATTTATATAAGTTAATAATGATACGAATTAATTTGAAGTAGGAGGTCAGTGCTACAATTATTTTGATGCATTCCAAAACATTTTGCAAGCATTGGCAGCAAAACTTAACGTTATTTAGCGGTGGCACATATTCACTTGCTATATTTGAGGCCATGACGAAAGACCGACGATTGCTGCGAACGTAATTTTATGTAAACACCGTTTTAACGACGTGACAACTTGTCGAACTGCATGCACTTAAATATACAAAAAAGAGCAAAAGAAGCTCGTGTTCTTCAGATAGATGCCATAGGCAGTGCAAAGTAGAATACACATGTAACTCATCAAAGCCATTGTTGGAACTTCAACTCGAGGAACTAGACAGTTTCATTCTGATGAAATTATGTCCAAAAAAAGCTCTTCAAAGTTTTCCAAGTTGAAAACTTTGGGAGTTATTTAGAGAATTTCCAAATGAGCATTTTATATCAACTTTACGCCCCGACAGCTCATGAAAGATGTAAAAACGAGGCCCAGGATATCATCCTAGCATACAATTAAAACACCTAAAGCTTCGCCATGCAGTCTACAAGTCGAAAAGTCAGAACGATAAACATGCACAACATCTATAAAGTATACTACAATGAAGTTCTTTCACAAAATTCATAGAAAACGCATAAGAACAGTGAATAACGAAATCGCGCTCACCTTACTCCATCCGCCTTCCATGAGACCATATACTTGTTTTCGGCGATGAGCTTGAGGTTATCCCTCTCTGGTGACCTCTCCATTGAAACGGGCTGACTACCCGGGAATCCATCCTTGTTATAGCGACACATTTCACGAATCTAAACTGCGTCATCTCGACGTCAACAACACTTCAACGTCAATTCATTTGTAAACAGCGACATTAAATGGAACCTGTGATGAACATCGCTGCTGCTAAGCATTTTATACAAGAAATAAAACAGTTCTCATTGATTCGCTCAATAAGCCTATGAAGTATTTGGTGGCACCAATTGTTAAGCACTGCAACTGTTATAAATGCATTATTTATGATTTCCTATACGCCATCCAACAATTTTACGACCAACCCTCCGCAAGATTTAATCCGACACTTTCAGATTTCTTCATTATACTTCGAGAACTCAACTCTTTTCTACACCATTATTTTATGGATCGGTTCATTTTTTCTTTTTGTGCTGAATTTCCTCTTGTATTCCCGATACCTACTTCTCTCTCACTGCTTTCAATTTTTCATCCCTCAATTGACTGAACAGACGATTACCCATTTCATAAGCACACTCGGCATCCAACATTAAATTCTTTGCAATTCGTATGTCATGATATTTTTTGAAGTGGGCAACCTGAATTGCGGTACTATCCGAGCCTGCTTAACGAGCTCACCTTGCTCTGCAAAACTGCTCTTGTTGTTGGGTCGGCTATATAGGTAACACAAGGTACAGCACCGTCCATGAAACGAGGCACGCCTGCAATTCACTGGATTATAATGAAGGTGACACCTATTATGACGTTTGGTTCTTTATGACTTGCCATTTTCTAATGAACCAAAGCAAAGTGATCCAGATTTTCTTCCTCGTGGCTTCTTCAAAACGTTCAACCTTCATCGCGACTGAAGTTCGTCCATTAAAACAAATCCTGGTGATCCATTCCTGCCTTAGCATCTGATGTCTTATCTCCACTTCCTATGGGTACTTCACACACAGCAGCTCGCTGATATGCTATCGACGGCAGAGAACGACGGCAACAAAGGTAGATCACACAACTAGACGAGAGGGACAACGATGATGCAGAACACCTGACAGAAGCTAGTCCACAGGTTCTGCTTAACTCCTTGCAATCTAGCCACCGCAAACACTAGCACATGAATTCTTACTGCCTGATCGACTGACAAATCAACTTGATATCCTGATGGCAGCTCCGTAGTACGGTTTTTCCTTGAAAGTGCACATAAGAAACCAAATTTCGGAGCACTGCATTACCGTGGTTTCGCACGTAACTGTATGAGAAAGAATCCAAAAGTTTCGTTCAAATGATCTTGATCTTTTCCACGATGTTCATCCTATGACCATAAGCTTAACGGTTCTTCTCCTCAGTGATAACAGCTTCGATCACGACTGATTCCATCACGAATTAAGCTGACGCTGCATTACCAGCAAAAAGTATTTTATGACAACGCGAAGGCTAGAAAATGAGAAATCCTAAGTGACTGACACCCACCTGTCATACCGGCAGAGGCTGTGGTTTCGCTGGACGATGCCTCATCTGCATCGTTCAATACCATCTCCGCCTCTTCTTCCGGATTATAGACGCTCGGATCAGGCCCATTTTCCCAAGCCGGTCGCGGCGGTGCCTAAAAGCAATACTATATAACTATTTATAGTTTCGTACAACGCTCGCACAGTGCCTATTTCTGTTGCCAAATGCCCAAACAGATACTGTTAATGACTTACATTACAGTTCAAACTCGTATGGACCATCATAGGACTTGATCAAAATCGGCCAAGTACAACATTACAAATAACGCCCCTCTCTACGGAGAGAAAAAAAAAGCGATGAGATAGAACAAGAGAGGAGAACGCTGCTGGCCGTCACTACCTTAGCTAGAAGTATCGATGCACTAACCAAGAACTTCCAAGTTCGGATCCGCCTTCGCAAGTTCTCATTCATTTTCTTTCTTGGCCCTCATAAAACAGTTATAACAGCAATCCCCCTCTGATCCTTTTAGTAAAGAACCAAAATGCATCTTACCTCTAATTTGTCCTCTTCATCACCATACCGTCTGAAAAGTTCATCGATGTACAGCTGCTTATAGATGCCGTTGTGTCTAAACTTGGCGAAGTTAGTGATGGCCGCATCGATCGCCCAATCGAGTTCTGTTGCCAAATATGCGGCAATGAGAAAACCCGTTCGATTGAAGCCGTGCGTACAATGTACCGCAATGATACCCTTCGGATTTGACTGCAATTTCATCGTCTTAACTAATACTATTCTCACATCAAATAAGCCGCTGAAAGCTTGATGATGAGCTTACTTAATTTTCTTTCCATACAGCACCGCTTGCTTGGTTCATCCCTATTCGCAAACCTTTACATATCAGTAGCGAGTGCATATTTCCACTGACATATTTGGTATAGGAGGCAAATGAGAATGAGGGGAAGGACACTTACCATAAGATTAAGGCGGTTAGTCTCTCTCCCCCTCCCTTCCCGTTTACTAGAAAATAAACCAGCAGTGAGATGTGCTCTCTCCTTCCTGTGAGATTACTGGAAAAACTTGCCGTAACGTTGCATACTTGCTAATATAGCAGCCATTATGCAAAATGTGGTTGGACATTGCGACCTAAATGGACGCACTGTAACGCATATGACTGCATTACAACAAATCGCAGTTGAGCTACAAGTATTTTTTCGGCGGATGTACCGGCATCAAGCACGTGACAGTGCATAATTTAGTAGGCACACTTTCAACTAAAAGTGCTGTAGCTTCCACAGTGGTGGAGACCATTACTGCCCGTTTTTGGGGAATTTAAAAACTCTTCAGTTTAGTCATACAATGTCGTTCTAAATTTCCCAACCTCCGCATCGAAATCACAGCCATTTATACCCAACAGCAGATTCGTGATCTGACAATAACGAATCAGAAACATAGGAAAAGAGAAAGAAATAAAGCTCACCCGAAGACAATCACGAACAACACGACAGAAATTTTCGGTCTCCTCTTCGGAAGGAGTTTCGCCATGACCCTTCATTGCCATTTTTTTGTATGCACATCCTCTTCGCTCGACCTTTACATACACATAAGGGATTTTATCGGCGCTATAAACACAATGCAGAACAGTGCTTGCAACTGTAGTCCATGTTACTACATTATATGTGGCATGTGATCAACCCACAAGATCCAATAACTTGAGGCAGTTTAGTTGAGAGGCTGGAAGGTTGGATGAGGGGTTGCGAAGAGGTACGAAGTGCTCCCTTCAGAGTTTTGATATTCTTGAGATTCTGTAACGTGTTCAGTTAACTAAGCTAGCTATGGCTTTCTTGACAACGATATATGTGCCGGAAAAACAAGTGTGGGAACGTTCCAAAGTAGCACAGTGATTCATGCTATACTTAGGAGGCAAGGAATAAGATTCCTCTGAGATAAATAATTTCGCTTCTTTCTCAGGAATAGCTTCGAACTGATTCATGATGGAACGATATCAATAAGGAGTTTCAAAGAGGTTCAGCTGCCCCTCAGGAAACGAATAATATGTTAACGAGACACATACCAAATTGACTCATAAAAGCGTTCTCGCGCCAACTTTTTTTCAAGAACTCCTCCACCACTTTCCCTTTTCCCCTCCGAAAAGATAAAAGCAAAAAGATCATAAGAAGGATCGATGAGGAAAACAGAAAAATTTTGATAAACATAATAAACCGCTATTCATTTCCCGAAGCGAGCGATATCACCATAAACTTTAAAAAAAGCTTTTCAAGTAGCTGAGATGGTGTTAATTAATCGGAAACTCATCTTTTAAACGGAAAGCAATTAAGAAACGTTTGATGAAGCAAGCATTCGGCAAAAACTCACCTCCTTCTTACTATAATATCGATTTGTCTTCGTAAGATCAATCCAGAGAACAATCTTTGCGTCAAGCTCGGCCCCTTTCAGGTTGCTGCTGAATACGTCTCGCGGATGAAACCAATATTTCGGCTCGATTTGATCATCATATAACTTGCACAATGGTGTTTTGAACGGGAGAAAATGCTTCGCGACTACCTAAAACATGAAAGATGTAACTTGTAATAAAAAAACAATGCATCCAGTTTAAAAATTCTTAGAGCAATCATCGATATAAAACTCGTTCCACAATTCTAAAGCTGCCAACCCAAACTGGGTAAATGTCACCATGCCCATTACTCTATTGACAAGCTGCTTCACACATGCAACATCAAATATAAACTGCTGGTTACCAATGTTTCATTAAAAAGAATTCAGTGCAGCTACTCAATCATCGGCTACTAAACACACGAACAGTAATTCCGGCTATAAGAAAACAGCATTGAGTGGACGTTCCCCCAGTTTTGGTTTACGGATACTAAAAATAAAATGATTCTTTACATGGATGTGGATGTAGCGGTTCCAGTTCAAATAATTTAAATATTGAGCCTTTTGATTAGGAGCAATATTTTTATTATAAGAAGAAACGATGCTCCCGCATGTTCTACTTCTCAATATTTTTTATTCTCTCGATGACGTAGCTCTGTTCTCTCCTTCCAAATGCTGCATAAACCATCCATACGTAGTAGACTTCTTGAACTTTCACTTCCTTCTATAGCAAAAAGTGCGCGTTTCCACTGTAAGAAGTAATGTTGCCCCATCGGTTAACAATTTTCAATGTTCTGCAAGGCTGCATCTTCGATGTTCTTTTGGACTAATTTGATGGGCAATTATTCTGCTCTAATTTCTTCCCTCATTTGTCAAAACTTGAGCACCAGAGAAAGAGGATAAACTATTCACATCTCAACGTCAATACTTCATTTCAAATACACACTCTGAAATGCCATCTCAACACACATTTCCTCGTCTATGAAATTTTTCACTTCTCGATGTTAAGTCATCCAAACATATCCTAAGTCACATAAAATTTATGCCGGTCTGAGATTTCATCAAGTATTGTTACTCATGAACCAAATGGCCCCGAAAATCTTGTCAACGATCCCGAAAAAAGAACAGAAAACCTAACATCCGACCACAGGCGCAAAGTTTCCCCCCTCCAAAGCCGAGGTTACCAGGAATGGACTTCCGTGTCTGAGCTGAAGCTAAAGACTTTTTGCCATTCCGACCTTTCCTGAGAACAAGAAGTAACATTTGCGAACTGAAATATGTGTACAACAGCAAACACAGCGATACAAATATCGGAGACATCGCCGTGTACCACAACCATATGAAGATGAGTTTGACTCCAGCCAACCAATGATCACAATTTCCCCATTGCTAGATTCATATCAGCAATATCGATGCGTACTGCGATCACCACAAGCATTGCGCTGCTATGGCGATGTTATGTAAAGTAATTTTATATTGCCACAAGTTTCATGGAATCGGTCTGTTAAGCTGACATCAGTGATCCAGGAAAACAATAAGAGAGGGCATCGGTGCTACGGGCCGAAATTTTTTCGCTGCTAGATATTCGTCGAATGCTGAAGAATGCTTGCAAATAATATGCAAACACTGACCAGGATTTCTAACCACTAGAGCTGTCAAACGAATTTCTGTAAAGCATACACTCAAACGAAAACCGCTGATAACAACAACAGCTGTTTATCCCGACCAATGTGAGCAATATCTCGACGTGGATCACCGCAAGAGAGTTCCATCCTCTCATCACTTCCAGCTTTTAGCTTCATGTGTATCCAGCAATGTTTCAGCCTCAACCACTGTTTCGAGATGGCGTCGTTGCTTATAACAGCGAGAATTTTCGGCCACATATTTCTTATACAACAAATCATTCCGCAATCCCGATTCTTTCGCTCCATTTCCTGTTTTAGTAGGTGTCGACAGTGCGGTATATAGAACTTTGGTTCACACTCCACTTTCCCCTCAATGCCCAGGGAAGATTTCAAAACTTCAAGAAAAAAGGAGCAAATTTCATTTATAACAGGCAAGGTAGATCATTTTTGCAGCTTACGCTTGGAAAAAAGCGAGGAACCCGGAATACTGAGAAACTTATAGAACTTTTGGATTTACTTTCGGTAAGTTGTAGTGAGAAAGTAAAGGACAGTTCTTTGCAGTGAAGGACACAAAAGTGTCCTGGTCTGCAAAAACATTGTCTGCATGTATTTAGAATGCTGCATAATACTTCTTATCGTGTTATCCAGTGATTAACATCCATCACGGATAAACTGGTTAAGGCTGAGAAAGAAAATCAGAAAGAAGTCACCTCGAAGCCGCCTCCGAAGTTGGTCCCGGATTGACAACCGTAGTTGACTCTTTGCTTTGAGAAGAAATATAGCAAAGGGTTTGGCTAACTTTTTCTCTTGGAGTCAAGTTGGCAGAAGCCGACTCCTTTTTCTTTGTGGAGACTGAATCAGCAATACCTATTTCATGGTTCGCCAACGGCGAAGTCGCTTATTTTGAAGAAGTCATTCAGCTGGTCAGTGCATGGTTTCATTATCAAAGCAACTCACCGATCCCATTGGAGGACAATAAAGCCATCTATCAGGTGGCCCCAACTTCGCTTTCTCTGCATTCAGACCTTTCGGATCCGGGTAGATGGAGTCCTCATCGACCTCCATCCCCTACAAATGACATGACAGTCAATTCACAGCTAAAATATTCAAATATTTACGATTGACGAAGAAAAACTGTCCAACGATTGTACCTAAAACATCAACAATAAAAATACTGACATTAATACTACACAATGCTAATGCTGACCACAGACATGAGTGACATTCAGAAATTTTTTGGCTCTATGAAGAATAGCGCAAAGTTTCAGTCGAGGTCATAGGCACAGTCACATCCCCCATCTTGGCCACAGACGAAGAAAAACTGTCCAACGATTGTACCTAAAACATCAACAATAAAAATACTGACATTAATACTACACAATGCTAATGCTGACCACAGACATGAGTGACATTCAGAAATTTTTTGGCTCTATGAAGAATAGCGCAAAGTTTCAGTCGAGGTCATAGGCACAGTCACATCCCCCATCTTGGCCACTCATGAAGGTAAACGTTGCGGGGAAAAGTGGCAACGGTGTGGCCGATGTCTGTTTGCGGCTTCGATGACGCAAATAATTTGACAGTGGTCTCCAACCATTGAAACAACACAATTTTTGAAGTGATATTGCCACGACCATTATGCAAAATATTGATGAAACAGAAAAGGTTAAATGTGGACTGCTTTTTCTTCCAGAGATTATTAAAATATTCCTGACATTTGAAACTGCTTTTCGAGGAGAGAGTGATCGAGAAACTCGTTGTGAAATACTCTTTTCGAGGCGGCCAATTCCCTTCAAATGGAGTTTCCACGAATTATTCCCATGAAGAACAAAACTGATCTATGAAAACACGATTTATTTGATCACTGATATACTGCTTTCAGACAGGAATTTCCAAGGAAGAATGTTTTCTGCTGCTCGTAGTCACGATAACAACACCATGGTCGCATCACAAGTGGGCTAACCGTCACGTTGAGACCACCTTTTTGCTGGCCTCGAGAGTTGCGATCGAGTGAGGGGTTTGTCGCACAACCAATTGGGTGGTGCAGGTGATTGGCTTGAATAAATCCAGCAGCAATAAAGCCCATTGGTATCACTTAATGCAACAGTCGAAGCGGAGAGACGTGTCACAGACGGTGGGATGGTGTATCATAGAAAGTGCCAGAGACGCAACTTTTTCAAATGAAAACAAAATGAAATCACCTATCTGATAGAAAAAAGACGAGAGGAAAAGTGCGCCATGGGATTAGGCGCGATAGGCACTTTTGGGTGCAGTAGCAACAAGCAGTAAAACATTTGCAATAAATTACTAACACATTAAATGGTCCTACCTCTCGACAGATCTAAAAGAGATTCGTTTTTCGTCATCAAGCCAGTACAAAAATGAAAATTCCACCGAGAGAATCACATGCAAATTTTTAGACACCTTGAAGCAACTGCAGCTGCTGCAGCAGCTGAATGTTCAACCTAGCACCTATTCTAGGACGACATCATATGGTACCTATAACCTGTTCGGATTAAAGAGTTGAAGCTATTGCCCAGACAGACACATATATACAGACATAAAGATGCAATATGACGTATCAAAATGCAAGTTTGCTGAATAAAAATAAAGCGCTCCAAGAACAACGAAGCAATCTCCACTACGCATTTCCCAATTCGATCGACCAATGATATGGAAATGTGCAGAAAAGTAACTCTTTTTCAGCCATGCTTAACTGACTTTAGAAGAAAAACCTCACGTAAACAAATTCAAATGTTCTCCTTTACATGTACAGATCGAAACAAAAACTCTATCGACAATAGAAAACATTCCGTGGCATTTTGTATTATTTTATCACCAGAGCTGTAAAAGCCTTTTTTATAGATTCGTTCTTAAGGCTATAGTGATTCGTTCATTTGGAATCAGATCTATAGAAAGGAGATTGATTACTTCAAGAATATAGTGGTCCATCTCTTGATTATTGTCACTAGCTGTTATGCTAGTTTTCCCCACCTCCCCCCTCCCCCTTCTTGGAAAAATCAACCTTCGTCCCACTTCGTATCCGGATGCTTCTTGCAGGTGTGCGAGAAATAAGTATATCACTTATTCATGTTAAAACACTGTGATTGCAGCAGTCGAGTAAACCAAACAAATCTAACTCGACCAAAAATACTCGAAATAAGCATTGAAGTTGCAGCACGTTATTGTGAAGAAAGATATTCCCACGCTTGTGTCTGTCAGGCTAATAGTTAACTTTTCAGAATCACCTCAAAAACGGCATGTCGCAGTTATTTGAAGCGTAACGCATATTGATTTTGTTATTAGAATCACTGCCCCACTTTATTAATGACCACTTCCCATAAACATGCCTCGCGCACTTATGAAGGTATTTTTGAAATGACGTCATTGATTGGGCACGAAAATTGCGAATTGATTGAACAGGAGCAATATCGTGGTAAGACGTTAGAGCGCACTTTTCAAAGTTGGAATGACGTAATGTTGCAGCGTAAACATAAATTAATGAGGCAAATGAGGGAATATGAAGGTAAAGAATATCGAAATAAACTGGACGCTAAAATTGGTTACCCTCGAGTGGGAACGATGAGTAGCCAAGGATTTTTTGTACGGATCGCAGAGTGGGAACGATGAATAGCAAGGATTTGTACGGATGTACGGACCCTCACGGTATGCGTAGCAATGTACCGTAAGTGAGACGTAGGTACAGACGACTGCAACAGTGATGTCCGAGCTTGCAAAAGGCGTCAGTCAATATGATGTCAGTCCTCCTCTCAGGACTTCCTAATTGAGCGCAAAAAGGCAGTTTATTTGACATTATAGAGCGAGGAGATGCAAGAAAGGAGTTGAATTTTAAGGTCAGGAAGTGAATCGTACGCGACGTCGTCGACAGATGGGATTCAGCATACAGAGAAGATCACGGATACAGTCGGTAGAAGATGACGCGTTACGTCCAGCAAGAAGGATCCCTGTAACCAATGAGCTATGCTAAACTTCCAACGTCAATCGGTGCTCCCGCTGCTCTTTCTCTTTAATGCGGTCGTTTATCATGCTATACATCGTATGAAGGCAATGCACTCATTTTTATCGGGAGATTCTCGGCACTTCTGTGTTTTTATCTGCATCGTTTTGATGCTTCATTTCAGGATCTTCTGATATTCACCGTCGCCTGGAAGTCCCTATCGCGTTGCCTTATTTATCGGTGCCTTGCACCTAGTAACATTTGAAACTGCACGTTTATGCAGCCATATTCTATAAATTATCACTGTGACACACCTCATTAATAATCCTATTGATTAAGATTTTATGTTTCTTGAAAATGATATTTGCAGCTAAGAAGCCTTGAGAACTCATATGGAGTTCGACGATGAGCTTACCCTTCAGACCTTTTGATCGCCGAAGCTGCATTCATACTCTACTAAAATATGCCCATGATAAAAATCCCCATCTGTTCGAGGCCCTTGTAGAAAAGTGATCCTTACTCTGCAAAAGTAATAATCCTTTCAGGACGTAGGAACCCCTCTCCAGTGAGGACAAGGTCGCCCTCTCATTGATGAAGACACAAAACAGGAACTTCCTCGCGATTGCATGGAAAGCCCATTCAGCGGAAAAAAAATGTCGCCAAAGTTGCCGAATGGTACATTAAAGATTTGTGTCATATTAATATAATCGTTATCTGAAAAGCATCAAGCTGCAATAAACTTTTCGGCGAAAACCATTTGATGATGGGTTGCTTTGCAAAGATTCGCTTTTAACAAAAACGAAACGACAGTATCTCTTTCATGTCAACAACTTTTTCATCGCTTCAATGGTTAAGTTCATTTAGCATCACCGTTATATTATTCACGATGGAATGCTGCGCCGCACCTACGATATACGTCAGCATCAGTTCCTGAGTGTTGTCACTAACCTTGCCTGACAACCAGACCCCTCCCCCCCTTTCCTCACCACACCAATGCCGTGGTCATATAAGGCTGGATTGTCATGGGGTATCGTAAGTGAGAGAGTCTAGCAATTCGATGAGTAGCGTTTGCCTTTGTACTTCCCAGCGTATGCCACAGAGCGTCGTAACACCGGCTGTTACTGTTGTCGGACAGCGAGCGGATTGTTACTTCAGTAAATGCGGAATTCTTTGCAAACTTATAACGTCTTTCCGTTGAAAATCGTTGCAGATTTGTTTGTTTCAACTTAACACATCATTAGTAGAATGCTGAATTTCTCTGAATTCTGCATTTGTTTGCAAGATTTAAGTGATTTCATTTTTTATTTTTATACAATTCGAAACAATTGTATAAATTCATGCATTTCGAAAACAATTCGAAAGCCATGCATTAGCACACAAAAAGCATTTAAAATGAATAAGTAGGGTTACATCAAAAATGGTTTCTTAGCAACAAATAAAGGTACTCACATAGGATGAAGGATTTGGTTTTCACCAAAGGAACCTAGCAACTTGAAACAATATGGCGGTGGAGCATTTATTGCGACGCACTTCTGGTCAGGGTCTGAGTTTTATTTTGCAGAAGCAAGCAGATCTTTTAAATAGTATAGTTTTTAAGTATTCAATAAACTATGAGACTATTTCGGCAGAGATAATATACAATCTAAATACCATAAAATACCTGGAGCCAGAAAAACTATAAGAACTAGAGAGTTGTCAACGTAGAGGCATAGCGAATGCTTGAAGAGTGTGTTTGCTGTGCCTGCGCACATAACCTGCTATTTATAGCAAGAAGAGTCAAAGTGTTCAAAACTTTCATCGCATAGGCATCGTTGAAATCTTTTACATCGCTAATTTGTTTTTAGGTATAATTTAAATTTCTATATGATATATAAGTGCCTCACATATTCCATTCTCGGTAATATATGCACTCCCAATAGTGTTCAAGCCTTCAATTATTCTATGATTTCTTTACTTCTGAATAAAGGAGCGTTAGGGTTGCTGCTCTTGTCCTTACCATTATTAAAACTGTTGCCTAGCGACAGATCATTGTATACATGACTCATATAAAAAACTTTCTTTATTTTGTTTTGTATTTTTCACCGACAAAAAACAAAAAAATTCGACATGTATTTATTTACGTGTATAATTTCGCTTTGCTGAAGCATGAGGTTTCACTTCTGATTGTCTTTCTTATTTATGTCATCCGCCTTTATGGTTTCCCATAAAAATAGCTCCTTTTAATAATTTCGATTTTTTATTATTTCAAGCGGTGAAAATCATCAAAATTTGCCTCCAATGCAAAAGCATATTCGAGCACAAATGTAAGTTTTCGAAGTTTTGCTGCGAAGAAACATAAATGTTACTCGATGGAAAAAATGAAGGAAGAAACGATACAATGAAAGACCGCGGAAAAATCGACAATAGCGGGAAATTAATATCCATAATATGACGATCGATGTGCAAGTCCAAAACATAGAACTCTTATTGCGTAAGCACACGAACGGGGTGAAGACATTGGGGGCCGAAGTTAATTCAGCTTAAGTAGAACACCAACTGTAGATCTGTGCAATAATTGTTTGTGGTGCGACATTCTTCAGCAAACTCTATCGAATAAAAGAAAGACGAAGCTCAAGTATTTCCGAAAGAACAGCATCGAAAAAAAGCGATTTCCAATCAAATAGTAGAGAATGACATCAGATTTGAATACCCAAAAATCTATGTATCATAGATTTTTTTTCAAGTGTTGCATCTGATAGTGCAGCCTCACTTGTGAATGTCACACTCTATCGTAAGCGTTGTGAGTGAAATGCCTTTGAATATTTTTTATTAGCCTGATGCGAGACTTGAAATAAGGCGACCATACCAAAGTAGAATATTTCAGAATAGATCGAGCATATAATAAAAGCTTTTCGCGAATATTTAAGGCTTTATTGCTGCAGAACATAGCGAATGCAATTAGCAGTTTTTCGTGGCCTACCAGCAACGTCTCTTACGGAGGTCAGCTTGATTTGAAATGCAATGTCGAGATCATGTATGCCATCATTATGGGAACAACTCATCCCGCTGCTTCATCTCCAAAAATGTTGATAACAAAAGTTGATGTAAATAACACTGTTGTTTCTAATAGATACATTTAATTCACCTGAAGTAAACCAGTTGAACATGGCATCATCATCCTCTCTGCGGAATGAGAAAATCGTGAGTGGGTTTCATGTAGTAAGCGGTAAATTTTTAGGCTGCTGAATGATGTTCTGGCACTATTTTCCATGCTGTTAGAGACATGGTTAATAAGTGACTGAGAATACTCTGTATGCCGTCAGAGAAATTGCTATAAGAGCATGGGTACTATCTTTGATGTTATAAGAGATATCCTTAATAAGAGCCTGGTACTCCACTTTATAATTTGCAGAATTTTTAGGAAGGGGCTAATACTGTTGTGTATGTTATCAGAGAAATCGTTGTAAGAACATGGGTACTTCATTTGATGTTGTAAAAGACATCGTTAATAAGACCCTGATATTCCACTATAAGTTTTTGGAGATATTTTTTGAAAAGGCCAAATACTATTGTGTATGCTGTCAGAGAAATCGTGTTATAAGATCTTTATACTACGTGGCGTATTATCGGAGAAAAAAATCAGATGTTCTTTCTTATTATTGCATCAGAAAAAAAAATTAAAAAAGCTAGATAAAAAATTAAAACCACTCACCACAGCAAAACTTTCTTAATATTTATGAGAAATAAATGAGAATTTAAAACACTTCTTCTAGAGCACTACTGTAAGTCGAATGCTATTACTGCTGATTTTAAACTGTATGTATAGTTGCTGTCACCTTATAGAGATGAAACCTGTTCTTGTGTTGCATTTGTAATAAGCTTTCGCGAATTTAAGTCATTGCTTCAAGGTCAATCCCTCTGCAAAATGTAACCTTAGAAAACTGTCCATGGAACTTTGGATGATTTTGTAAGGTTGCGCATGGCCAACCTTGATTTGTTTTAGTTCTACTGGCTTGTCACCCAAAAGGCACGGAGTTTATTTCGGCCATAAGACAATCTTCTAGTGAATTTGCCTAGGCGCCTTCGAAATTTCTTGGGCGCCGAACGGACCGTATGTAATGGAATTGTAGTCTAATAACGGAAGTGTAAGTACCGTATATATTTTGATTAAAAACTGTGTTTCGGCATTCAAAGCAACATAGTAAACAATTCATTACATTTATGCTGTTGCATGTAATGAGTGGCAAAGCGATATCTACATTCTAGCATAATATGTCAACTTCATGCTCCAACATTTTCAACTTCCGTCAGTTTTTCGCTCTCTTTTGCCACACCCTGCTTTTGCAGGATGCTATATATTCTGCATATTTCGTGAACTGCTAGAGAATATTTGGAAAGCGCGCCAGTTGTGCTCTTACAGCTCTTTTATATGAGTAATTAGTGTTGCCCCTTGAGGGCACTCAATTAGATGTGGTGTAACAGCGCATTTATTTTTTATTTCGGAGCAAACAACGCATACGCTTCTCAAATGATACTCTCTCGAATAGTACTTTATATTTGTAAACAGGCGTACAGTGTATATAGCAGTTGTTAACTGGACCGATTAAAGGGAGTTTTGCCAAATTTTAGATGAGTAGAAACTATCGTATTCTTATTCGGACTCAGATTGATTATTAATTCTATGATTAAGCAGCTTTGTTCCGTTTGACCGCTGAATGCGAGTGCAATTGGCTAATGCCAGTAAAGTTCAAGTGTTCGCATTGCACGGATTGTGCTTTCTCGTTTCCCTCGAAATTGTTGACATTCTGTTTGAATTCATTTCCTCTCAATTATCATATACAGATGACTGGGAATATAAATGAAAAATAGTCAAAAGAACGGATGAAGCATGATACTGCGATTGGATGTGCAGATGGCATACAAACCCAACGAACCCCTCTACAAGCAAAAACAGGCCACTAACTCTTCATTTTTATTTCGTTAAGTAAAAATGTGCCATCTGCTGTTGTGAAGCATGGCGCTCACTAAACGGCAGAAATATTAATGTAGTCGGTATTGTTTGTCAAAAATCGGTGGTGTTGTTTAGTCTGGTTGAAGTTATCCTCATCGACTACAACAGTTTCATCGTTGTTCATCGCTAACTTTTTCAGTCAATAAGGCATTGCAAATGAAACAGTTTTAGGCGGCTTAGATGATGAAATGAACTTCAATGGGCTCCTTCTTTTTTATGAATGGTATATCCGATGAAAAGGAAATCTTCCCGACAGAAGAGAATTATTTTCATCAGAAAGGAAATTATTTTCCATAAAAAAGTCACTTCGGAATTGCAGAAAATTTTTTCTTACGAATTCGCTTCTTGTTATCTCCAATTTTTCTACAGTTCTCCAATTTTTCTACAATTGATGCCCTGGAGCATTTCGCTATTTTCTTTTGCAAGCTTATAATTGCATTTGCAACGCTCATTGTTGCATATGTCTGTACGCATTTTCGCGTGTGCCTGTGTTCGCCCGTACGAATGTTTCTGCAAATGCGCTTGTATGTTGCGTCTATGTGGCATCTTTGTTCGGTGGTTTGAACTCCCGAAGTATTGAAACTGAAACTTGGTAACTTATTGGACATAAGAAACACAACAGATGAGAGGTGATCTTATGCATCGCCTTGCATATCGACCCATCAACTTCCGTGGAAGTTATAGGCATTTAAAGGTGTCAAAAAATCTCATGCATATTTTATTGGAAGGATTTTGATTTTGCAGCAAAAAAATGATTTGTCTTCTTTGGAAGATCAGCGCAAGTGATCAAGTACTTGTGTATATTTTTTATTATTTATTAGAAGCAATTGGTTAGTTGGGCAAGATTTAAGAGTGCGAATATTAGAGGGACGCAAATAAAATTTTGCTGGAAAGAATTTTGTCGTATTTTATCGTGTGAAATGTTACTTCAACACTTAAGAGAAGCATTGAGCGAAGCTATTTTTTGAGATGTCTTATGCAATAAGACGGCTTAACTGCCATCGCCTAAGCTCGCTTGCATAAATGATGTGATTTCCCATGTGATTTGCATAAATGAAGCACTTGATAAGCATATTTGCAATCGACAACAGACAAAGGTTTCGTGAATTTTCGTCAGTTGACTTGCAATATTGCTCTAATTCGTCGTTGTTTGCTGTGAATTTAGATTGCATTTGACAATATCGTTTTGTTAATAACGTTGCAATGATTATGATATTTTTTAAAATATCTTATTGGTCATAATTTTTGCGTTTTTAAAATGACTTTTATTATGAATCTTTGATCACAGCAACTTATGTGACGCATTTCTGTGTTTGTTTCTTTTTTATGCACTTTTGCATAACTTCTTTGCAAAAAATTGCATGCAAATTGCATTCCAATTTAAATGCTTTGCAGGGAATTGCAGGGAATTGAAACCACCTTTCAAATATTTGCGCGGATTTTTCAAATTAAAATTTCTTTTGCTGATAAATGTTGTAGTGATTAACTAACGCGGGGAAATTGCAAAAAAAAAAAAAAAAAAAAAAAAAAAAAAAAAAAATTACATGCGCTCTATACACGATCGCGTTTCCATTTTATATTGAGGAGAAAAATTGAATCTTTTCTAAGAGTTTTATAAGAGTTGCTTGAGTATTTACAGTATGAAGATAATAGTACGAATTCTTCTCATAGCTTTTGGCAATCTATAGAACCCGATTTGTCATATGAGGAGAATGCGTGAGCGAATGTTTTGCATCCTCATATGACACATTTCCACACATGTTTTCATTTATGAGTTTGTTGACTCGTATCCGCATATGATAGTTGTTTTGAGAAGAAAGGGAGTTGCCATCGGAATATATAAATTATTCACTGCTTTTTACATTCACGTAGAACCATTCTTAGATTAAATGAAAGTTGTATCGCCTATTTTTAGAGGAAAGAATCATCGGGGTTGGCTAATTTCGAGAAGTGAAACGTTCACTGTCGCTTCCATAGCGAACCATTCCCAAACATCACTTACTTTAGTGGAAAAAGAACTGAGGTTATCGTTGAAGCTGTCACAACTACGAAATGTGCCAATTAAACAACCTTTTCGCAAACAACAACATTTCTCCTTCTTGCCTACTCATCTCCTTTCATTCCCTAATTCCCCATTAAATAAAGAAAGTGCTATGAATCTTCTATGTGGATAATGCTTTTGTTTTAATCTTAATTATTTTTATGCGCACTAATCGTTATCGTCTATCGCCTACATTTAAATTGTGTCTTATGATGGTTCTAAAAATTATGTGTAAGAGATGGGGTGGGGGGTGGGGAGAGAGGGAGTGTCGGTTTATTTGAAGCGCTTTCTTTGTTTGTTTGAACTAACATTTATCAGTTTGAACTGCTTATCACATATGGATTCGAACCATATCATTTTTACTTCAAAAGTTGAGAATGTGTGGAGCAAAATACATAGTTTTTTGCTCATTTGATATTTTCTGCCACTTTATTTCTTCTCAAGCTTTATAGCGTCACAAATATTGGAGATAAAAAATTTGAAGTGACGGAAGTTCAGTTAATATGCATCACTCTAAATCAAAGTCTAAACTATGTAAATTCGATAAGTGAGTGCATTGATGTGTTGAAAATCCCGTTTCATAAATTATTAATAGTGAATGCGGCTGTAACTCTCTTTTGGACTCGAAATAACTATGTTATTCTCAGCCACGTTTATGATCGTTTCTTAAAGTCTATAATAAACTGATGTTGCAGTTTTTTCTTTTCTATAAACTTTTCTAGGAAATATTTTTCTTGCAGTTTTGATTAGATTGATATAAAGTAAATGATTAGAGAAGCAGATTGAGGCAATTGTCAAATATTGTGTTTTTCTGAATAAAACGAAAGCAATCGACTGTGAATTATAGATTGATTCAATGCTCCATTATTTTTTTCCGCTTAATGGAAGCACAGGTATTCGCATCGTTGTAATTATCTCATCAAATCGTTTCGTTTGCTTCCGAAAAATTCGACATCGAGGACTAACTAACTTCTTGGAAATTTACCGTTCTTTTTTGGTCGGCCCAAAAAAATACTGATTACTAATATTTTTGGCTAGAATATCATATGCATGAAATTTGGCTCAGTTGAAGCGACTAGTGCATTTTTACCTAAGAATTTCGAAACTTCGATTCTTAAGGCTTCCCCCTCCTTCTCCTTCCTCCATATCTACAGATCTAGAAAATATGATGCATCCTTACCGCTTTTCTCTACTCCTAATTTCCATTCGTCTTCAGAAATGCAAAAGTTTTGCATTAATGAATCAGTACAATGCAACTTTCCTGAAGGATTCCACTTTCGGAAGAACGAGTCACCAACCAAACAAGCTCAGGTTACAGCAATCTGATCTCATATTGCTTCAGCGACGATGTTTAAAAAAACGATTTCTATTTTAGTTATAAAATGACGTATGAATTTTTAGACATCGAATTTTCTAACTTCTTGACATTTGCTAAGAATTCGGCGAACAAATCAAGCAGCTGAAAACTCGACTTACCTAATTCGAGCACCAATTTATGGAGGAAAATGTTTTTGTTGTTTGAATTGTACAAGTTTGGAATTATCGTTCACATTGTGTAGTTGAAGCTTTCCTCATCGACGGATTCAAAGGATGCATTAACTGTGTTTCTGTTACCAATAACATTTCTGGGTGCTTAAAACTCGTCTAAAAAACTTTAGCCATGGCAGGGATCTATAAGAAGCGAGCATTTTTTTTTTGTGTTATTTGATATAGATTTCCGTTTCTGTCTTCTTTTTCTTTCATTCTTTTTGACTCACTATGGTTGTACATCCAATGTGTTTGAAATCAGCTGAATTGTGCTAGAATGAATTGAATTAATGAACGAGAAATCACTTCAAATATTTAGAAATTTTCGTATTCAGAGTATTTGAATGTAATTCTCTTATTAAAGCTCACTAATGTATTTATCATTTTGTGCTTATTACAAATAATCTTCATATATAAGTACCACAGGCAGCTATTTTTATCCCAAACATATATCTACCATTCTGTGTGGGAATTTAGTGAAAAAAAACAACCAAAAACCTCACTATAAGCTCTAACTACTGGAGTGGATTAAAAAGGAGGGATGAATGACAAACGTGGTGAAATCTAAACAGATACTTTGAGTGATAGCATTCCACGCTTGTGCATTCTTCTCATCTGGCTAACCATTTCTATACTTTCCCAAAAACTATGACAAATGTGAAATAATGCCTTATATATGTGACTAATTCAACCTCAAACAAAACAAAAGGCTCTGTGATTTGGCTGATGTAAAATAAAAACACATCATTGCAAATTTTCGGCATATTCGAATAATCGATCATCGTAAAAAGGTAGCATAGAGAGTCTTCTCTGATGTGAATTGCATCGCTCTGCCTTTAATTGTTCCCAATATGAAAATGTCAGACATTAAAAAGAAATGCATCTAAGTATGTCTGTATGGGGAATCGCCATGATACGTTTCTATCAAAATCTTTGAAAGCTCATTACAGTTCATTCGGAAGATGATTTGTGCTGATAAATTGCGTAGTTGCGATACGAAAGTATTCTTTCAATTGTATATTATCTGTTAGTGAGTTAAGAAACTGGTTGATCAGATTTGGGTAATGAAGGAGCGTACGTCGTGTCAACCTTTGTACGGGTTGGTTGAATAGATGGATAACCTCTATTGATAAAAACGATCCCTTTATTTTCTGAACTTAGAAAATACAATGCAGCTAAAATTGTATGTGAAAACTCTAATGAGGACAGTTTTGACGAAGAGAGACTTGCACACGCGAGAAAGCATTTGAATTCGACGTTGTCTTATAAATCAAAGCGAGCGACAGCAAATTCCAATGAGTGGGTGGTGGGCGGGTATTAGCCTCTGCCACTATCTTGCGCTTCTCTTAAAGCGGTCTAGGAACGTTGGCTATTTGATTTAGTGACAGCATAGGACATGTTGCTTCGTTTCGTCGATTCCTTTGTTAGCTTCCAACTTCGCACACCTAACGTTCTATGCGTGGACCCCATCGGCGTTCATCTTGACTACTACTTCCGATTTCTTTCACTGAGTCATCAACCGCAAAACGCTAATCGAATGACGACAGACGGGTGAAAATTAAGCGAAATCTAGAGCGTTTCATGCTTGGCAACTTTGTAGATTGTATGAAGATAAAAAAAATCCCTTTGAATTTTTATACAAACATTTTGCAGCTGTTTTTTTTCAATCCTCCGATAATCATGAAGGCTTCTTTGATAATCGTATAAGTTTCTCTAAAACCACAATTTATGTTGAAGATGAGAGTGTAAATTGCAATGCCATTGCATAAGGAAGTAACAATAATGTAGGCAGCGTGCATTCATAACTGACATTTGGGATTATTGCTTGGAACAGTTTGAAGAGTGAAAAGGAGAAGTTCAAATATAATCCTCATTACTGTTTATATGAAATGCCACACATGAAATCATCTTATAAATTCCACTTTCCGAAGAAATGTAACATTTTCCCTTTTCCGTTTTCGCTGAAATTAGTATCTTTAAATAGCGCAACGTATAAACGAATCTTTTAAGCGCTATGCTTCTTTAAATGAACTCATTCTTTAGTGAATGCACTTTTCTTTCAAAATCTACGACCTCTACAACATTTTTGCATCATTAACTTCTCTTCCTCTTCCTTTCTGTTTCCCTCCCTCCACGTGCCTTTCCTCGAATCTATAAAGTGCCTGGAATGCGTTAGATCGTTTATTTTGCATGAGTAGACACCTCATTCCCTGAATGCTCAAAGATATCTTCTCATTGAAGATTCGACAGTTATAAGCCACCTTCATGTGTTTGTCTGATATTGTGCATTTGCATTGTCGCTATAATATTCTTCTGAGACAATTTTCAAACGGTGCTGCAAATTGGCATTGCAAAAATGCGTATGGCACATCGTGTCTGTGTATACGCATATATATATATATATATATAATATATATATATATATATATATATATATTGCATTTATATATTTATATATTTACATTCATAGTACATAAATATACCGTGAGCAGTTTGCATGTGTAACTGGATTATGCATTTGAATTTCGCATTAACATATATGCCTCACAACATGTATAATACACGATTGAGGTTTAGTTTGTCGAAGAACGGAAGTATGGTTTGCTTGTTTGAAATTCATCACATTAGCAAATTTAGCCATTTGCAATGCCACTAGATGAGCTGACCTTTTCAATTTGCAAACATGGAAAGTTAAGATTTGATAGGCATGACCACAGAGACATTTTTCAAACTATTTTCCAGCTAATTTTTCCTAGTGAGTTTTTAGTCTTTGAAGAGAGGAATGAATTAAATGTTGAAGTTTTTGAGTGATTTGAATGCATACGAAAATGTTTCATTGCAAATTAAAACAACCTTCTATTTCGTTGGAAGGAATATTATTTATTGCTCACAAAAAATTTTTCCGAGCATTCAGACAGTGAGTCGTATTGGTACCCATTACATGCCAATGTCCCTAACGTGTTTCGCACTTGCTGTTTTTAAGTGACTTTGCAACTTCTCTTCTTAAAAAAATTCGGCATTTGTTCGTATTCGATAAAATATCAATTATTCCACTCTTCAATCGAGAATAAGAAAGTGAAAGTGGATTGAAGTTTTAATGCGACATTCATCGATTTTCGCATCTCAACAAATATTTCATTCAAAAAGAAAAAAACGCATTTTTGCATTGAAATTTCAGCAAATAAGAATTTGGTTTCTAAAGTAACGACAATAGCAATAAGCACGACAAGGTGTTGTTGGAATGCGATATGTGGCACTTTATGCATCACAACATTGCAGACGAGTTCGAATGATTCGCAGTGGATTTATCTATTTCTTTGATTGCTGCTCTATTGGCGATTGCAACTGCTTATCTCTTTGGCCATAACAATGCCAACATAAGAAGACAGCAGTTTTTTTTTCCAATTTTGAACCCCCTTAACTTCTTCAAAAAATAGCAACATTGTTCGTTAGGACAATATGTAACTGCTCACCAATGCGGGAGGTAAAACTTCGAATAAATTCACTGAGCAGAGAAAGCTATAAATTCTAAAAAGGTACCTAACATACGATAAAATAGTGAAGAAACTGGAGGAGTTTTTTAGAAAGAGTTGAGAGATGAGACTCATTTTGTGATTCGAGTCGTGGTAAAGCTTTTTTAGTACGGCTTTGAAGGGAATGAAGAAGCGCTGAAAAATTAAACTCACTCCGACCGACCGTTTGTGCAATAATGACTGGTACTGATAATTACTGATTGCGCATTGATCACGCGTAAGAGGTAGTAAGTTTTGTCTTCGTAGGTATGTGTCTGATTTGTGCTTCAAAGTGGAACTCTTCGATGTCAAATTTTGCACAAGTCATCATTAAATTAAAATAGCGAATAGCTGAATTGTTTCCGAGGGCACCACATTACTCGTAGAAAACGTGCAATAAAAAAATGCTGGCGCAACTGTCACACGGCCTGAGACACTCCTGCTAGGGGAGGAAGCTTGCGCGGTTAGATTTCTCAACTGTCAGCGCAAACGTTTTGCAGCGAAAATTGTCTAAGGCAGGAACTTGGGTGATCATAAATAATATAGAAACGCGATGGCATCGAGGAAATCGTGTTGTTTCATTTACATTATAACGGATTGTTGTATTTTGAATTTAAAAAATGTTGCGTATATATTTTCGTCCCAGGCGGCCATTGTTTATCACGATCTTCCTCATATCGGAATTCTTCCGTCTTTTCACTTTCTGGCGTAAATGTCTTGTGGCGTGGCAGCATCTTTGCAGCTAAAATTTTGAAGTAAATCACCTCAGCTGTCGTGTTGAACTTGTTCGAGTGCCTTAGAAGATTGCCTTCGGAATGCGAATCATAAAAAGAGTAGGAAATGAAATTCAATTCCTGCATGTTCGATAAGGAAGAAATCATGTTTGATTGGAAATATGAAAGAAAATAAGAAGAAACTGCTACGGTCACTATGTATGCTGTAAAAACAGTGACATTTCAGAAAATAAATTGAACGATCTTTCGGATTGAGCGAAGCAAGCCAATACGACCGCTGGAATGTCGTATGCAAAAAAGGCAAGGAGCAGCAAGCACATCGGAAAGTCTAATGCGCTCTTGTTTCCGACGTTTGTCGCAAGTTGAATTACGTTTTCCATCGGGAAGTTCAAGGCTGTACTTGAAAAGCTTTCTTGCATTCGTGCATTGCACATGTGCGACTTTTACTACATTTATCGTTACTCAGCAGCATTGTTATCACTGCTTAACACCACATTTGCATATCAGTAGAAGTAGAATAATTTCCTTCATAGTTGTTGTGGACAAGGATCATTGATTTACTTTCATCTCTATTGAATTATAAGCATTTTATACTTGATTTCGTAATTTTTCATGAATACGAAGTGTCTTTTATCGCAGTCTTCATCCGCATCTTCATCGCTACTAATTCCAGAGATTTCAATAGCCTTCAAATATTCTTTAATTAGAGAGGGTTAATTGGTTGCATTACGATACAAAAGATAGAAAAAGGTTGTTGAGTCTTTCTATAATTTCAACGGTGATCGAAAAATCGGTACTGTTGATAATTTTTTGATGTTCAATAAAAGAAAAGTAACTAAAGGATGCTGATGGTATAAATTATTCTCACTCATATTTTTCTTCAGTTTGCCGAATTTCAATTGTGATTATGAATTTCATTCGCGAAGCTCCAGTTACGTTTGCATGCAAAAATGCTTGTAGTGCAAGTATAAGGTGTCATTTGCAGTTTACTTTTGAGATGGCATTTTTCATATCCCTTACGCTCCATTTGAGTTGTGCATTTGCAAGCAGAAACTTGTTAGTGGAACGTCATTTGAAACTGCATTTTTTGTCATTTCTTTCTTGCATTCGAACATGTTGCATTGCTGTCGTCACGCACGCTTAATGCGAGATGATGTTTGCATCGTTTTAGTTTCTCTATTTTCTCTCATTGTTTTTTCTTTTAAAGTTCTTTAGTGCTGAATGTTAAACACGACTAACATAGAGTGGGATTTTTCCCCGATCTTCTTAATGAGATCAATCCACTCTCCTTTGAAAAAAATGAAATATACAGCAGATAAATGAAATTACTCTTCGGATTTCCACACTATCATTACGAATAATCGATCTTTCTTTGGAGTTGGCGAATAAGTGGATCGAGAGCATAATTTCGAAGAAAGAAGAGCTGTGGGAGATCAGAAGAAAGAGTTGTTGGATCAACTCCTCTGACTTTCTAAACGCAATGCTGCAGTAATTTCCGCTGAACAACATCACCAAACAACACAACTCATGGAAAATTGTTTTCCATCTGATTGTTAGTCAGCTAGCTAAGTCTCTCCGGCAGCAAGGCAACTGCCTGTATCATTAGGAGCCATTTGGAAAACATCATTTATATGCTGGCACATCAATTGTGTTCATGATGTTGTTTATGCTAACCAACATTCGGGAAATATTGCCAGCTGCGTTGTCATGCATTCATTAGTGATCGAACGATGATCTCGCTTTGTTCTCGACTGATGTATTCGCTTTTGCTGTGCCAACGACACTCGTTTGTACATCATTCTGTCATGCACCTCAGTGCTAGTGAAGCGCACGCCCCTATGTGGTGGTGCAGATGTGTTTATGAAAAAAGTTGGGTTTGCATCGTTTTCTTTTCTCTTATGATATCGAAATATAACGTTTCGTTGCATCGTACATGTGCATGGATGGTATATTTTATCTGTAACTTTCACTCAAAGGATGGAACCATGAAAATTGATCAGTTCACTTTGTGCTTAGAAGGATTCATGTCACTAAAATTGTATAATTTACGCAACTTCTGAGCGGCTTATGAGGTCAGGAATATCAGCGTATTATTGTGTGTATATATTTATCAAAACTTGATATTCAAATTTACTGTTCAGAGCAGATTGTAGAAAAGCTACAACACCATGTCGCAGGGAAAGAAAATGGAATTCTTTAGTTATTTGAAATGCAAAGTTATTTGCGGTATCATCGGCGAGCTGTCTAGAAATAAATAAAGGAGAACGCGATGGGGCTTGCATGCTATTCGCTTTTAGTAGCTCGCTATACCAGAATAGCTCTCGTCGAACAATGAAATAATACCTAGTGGTATTTCGTAAGTAACCAGATGATTGCAAAATTCACTGGACTAAAAGTTCATTTTTCTCGCATCCACTGATTGCAGAAAATTCTTTAGTAAGTATTTCATAGCATGATGGAGAATCCTCTTCATATACGATGTTATAAAGCTAAGCAAAGTTCAGTTGTGGCGGTCAGGATCATTGCACTATGCAGACTGCAATCACTTAATTCTAGACTAGTAACTTTGTTAGATTTCGTTTTGAAACTGTGAAACTACACTGCTGAGTGCTTATAAATTCATTCTCTTCCCCACAACTCTTCGCTTAGTACAGTTATGAGAACAAAGAGACCTTATGGCATATACTGTAACGGAACCAACGATCAGCCGAACTGCGGGTAGCATCTTTTTTCCCGAACCACGTTCAAACTCGTTGAATTTTTTGCTTGCGCTTATTTTTTGGCAATATTTACTTATGAAGTTACTTTCAGAAACCCATTGTAATTTTCGACACTTATATGACCGCATTCAAGTTGATCATTTCTGAGAGTGATATCAGGAATCATGTTCGAAATGGAAGATGAAAATGAAGATTATACATGAAAAGATGAAAAGAAAAAGGGAAATTCATTGATAAATATTAGGTCCTTGCAAATGAAACTGATAGTCTCTTTCAATGATTCTTTTTTCGATATTCGCAGCATTAAAGAGAAAAGTTTGCCAAGTTCATCCTCCTTTATGCCGATTTTCACTGATAATTTCGAATATTCTTTCGAAGAGTCTTTCCTGCTAAGCATTATAAAAGGAGACTCTTTTAAGGAAGTTAGTTTTTCGTTTTATGTGCTGAGAAAAGGAAGCTGAATTTCTGTAAGGTAAACAAATTGCCATCTTCATTAGGCTTGTTTTCCGAATGAGTGATATATAGGCAGCGCAGCATTGCTACGGTTGCAAAGTTCAAAACCCTAGAGGGCTAAGTAACTGCAAGCGGGCTGGTCTTATTGTTCAACTCAGCTCCGCCACTCAGCTCCAAGGAGTCAACATAACGGAGCAGTGGAGCTGCTTAATTTCACTCGGACGATTTGAATTTTTCTGCCTCTAAATATAGAGTGCGACCTCAGTAACACTTCTCAGCACCTGTTTTGATCAGAACTAGCTGGATTCATTCGTCATGTTTGCCTGTCCTGGTAAAGCTCTTCGCGAGTCCCGTAAACATAAAGCTTAGAGTTTTACTCGTAGCGTCCTTCACTTTATGGAGACTCTATTTCGGAGGTGGTTGCTGAACGTTTGAAAATCTCTTATGGATGTTCCAAAAACTGAAATTTTCAGTTTTTTCAGTAATGCTCGACAGCCATATTCTAGCAGTTAAGTGGTCATTGTGATGTAATCGTCAGGTGTACTCATTTCAGCAATAACTTGAACATAAAATTTATAAATCACATTCTCAACCTGCACTTCCACTCTCAGCAGCCATTTGTATTAGCTATTCCCTAAGTCCTGTAAATCTACTTGTAGTTTATCAGTAATATTAATGAGAACTTTGATATTCATGGATGTAATATCTTGAAAACTGCTTCTGAGAGCAGTTGCAAATCAGAGCAGTTCTAAATGAAGAAACCACTGAACTGCAAATCTCTTATCTCAGTTATAATCATCTAACCTATCATAAATCAAACGAAAATTTTTTGACTTCAGCATTTCATATGTAAACCTCAATAATCCACTAAAATTGCCGTTGTGGAAGAATTCGCCCCTCATAAATCTTCTTTCAACATCTTCTATGAGGAGGCTTAAATGCCACATAAACAAAAAGTAAGTCATTTAGAATCATTGCCATATGCCATAAAAATCATTTAGAAGCGTTCTTTAACGAGGCTTCAACAAAGCTCTTATCTAATTAGAATATGGCGACTCTATTGATTTGA
Organism: Baylisascaris schroederi; assembly: GCA_006503575.1. Classification (NCBI taxonomy): domain Eukaryota; kingdom Metazoa; phylum Nematoda; class Chromadorea; order Rhabditida; family Ascarididae; genus Baylisascaris; species Baylisascaris schroederi. The sequence continues at coordinate 722,616 of QEWY01003062.1, forward strand.
TGAAATTTTACTGTTGAATGCGTGCGGTTATTTTTGCTTTGTTCCAGTACAGTTCCTCGATTGCAGTTTTGAAAAATGCTCCATCTTATCCGTTAGGAAGTATGATGTCCCTTGGACTGATTAAAATGTCCCTTGGACTGATTCATAACAGTGTGTTTGACACTCTTCTCCTTCCCCCATCATCCCTCTCCCACTCCCTGTTTATCTCAAGAAGGTGACGCTACATCCTGTTAATATTGAGAAGCTCACCGCACCATCTCAATTGCCCTTTCGCGCCTTTGCTTAAACATAAATTCTGAGAGCCACCATTTAAGGTCATATTTTATCAATCACCGCATAAAGATCCTGAACCTAGCACTAACTCTCACATGATGTTCAACGATTTCTTTATGTAAATTAAAGCTAAAACTCATTTACACAGAACTGTCTTCCTTTCAGACAATGACGTAGAAACACTTGTAATGCTTACCAATGAGAAAAGTTTTGAGGAACAATTTTGTGCTCTATTGAAATGACAAGGTGTGCCGACGTCAATCGCATTACTTCGATACCTGCAGACGTTCCGACATAACTTCCTATCTAGCAGCTGAAGTAAAAATATCAAATTCACCTGTGTTCGCCATGCGCTACATTTCTCCAACTTTTAATGCAAAGAGCCACCGGTGCTTTGTCTCTAATTATTCGGCAAATATAAAGCGTTGTTTGGCAAAAGCCAAAATCGGGTAACTATTATATTTTCTTGCTCTTCACATATTTTACGCAGAGAATGCCTAATATGGTAGCATTTCAAATATTTCGCTCGGTTGATTGATTGTCTTCAATTAGGTGTGCGCTGATTGTGCTTCGCTCATATCTTTTGTTTACTTTCTTCGTTTCCGTCAATAATATTTCTGCCAGATGATATGCAATACTCAATGTTACGTGAACAAATAGTCAAATAAGTTGTTTTCAGCTGACTCGAAAATAATAGTTTCATAGTGCCATCTATACAATTCAAGTATTAAAAGAGATCCTCCTCAAAGATCACCTGAAATTGCCTTGCATCATAAATGACATTAAGAAGTCATCGCGAGCAGAATTGTTGGAGGCACGTGACGCGTTTGACATGTACTACTGTGAAAGTTGATGTTTCAATGCTAAAATGACCATGGCCAACTCTTTCGAAGTCGAAATTTCCCTCTGTTATCGATAGACAGCGATATATCGTTCTATTTTGCCTTTTCTAAAGTTTGCAAGTTCTACAGCGTCCCTAAGAGCCTGGCACTACATTAAAACTCACTGTCTTTGATGTCGGAAAAATGGACGTTTTCGAGGAATCTAAGATCCATAATACGGCGTTATCGCTCTTTCTCTTATATGTGGTAATGCACACTTTCAAAAAGAGGCAAACAGCTGCTAGGATTGTGCACATTGATTTTTGCAAAAGGTATGTGTGAAAACGAGAGGTTTGAGGAGGTACGACAGAATGGCATAAAAGAGATTTTATACGCATTTGTGCCTTAAATTATAAAGTCATTTCATCCAGAAGGTGCGACTACCGAAACATTTCTTCAACCAATAAACCGCGAAGTGGGGATGTAAATCAAGCTCACAGTCTTTCACTGCGCTAAGAATTGTTGTCGCACGATTTTCCGCCGCTTTGTCTTAGCGCCTCACCAGGACAAATTCAGCAACTTCCTTCATTCGAGTCCAAATCGCTAAGGTCATCTCAGTGGCTGAATGTTGCTTCTTCGATTCATAACAAAATCTCCTTACTGCTGAAATCCTAATTTTGCTCTCCATTTCTACCAAGTTCAGCTCTGGCTGTATTTCCTTTTTGTGGCACCCTCACGAACACATTGCTATGAACTTAAATGAATTTCCACAACTGCATGCATGAAATCCTGAAATCAGGAGCAGGACCATGGTCATCACCCGTCCAATGACTTCAATCCATTTCACCAGCAATCACTTTCGATGCAAAAATGTCAGTTATTTTGTTGACGAGTTTTGTGAATTTACTACGTTATTTAGTTATTAGTGATGTGCTTCAAAAATTTTGACGGCATGATGGGAATATTGCTGTGAATGCGATTGCATTTTATAGTTGAACTTTTTATGTATAATGGTATTCACAGATTCTTCTTCAACGTCGTTAATGAAATTCATCGGCGGTGATTAGACGTTTTTGTTGGTCCCGGCTGAGCTCTTCAACTTCAAACTCTTATCTATAGTTTCGCTCTAGTTGGACAAAGTTAACACAGCTACCACCCTCATATTGAGCAATGAAGAGCCATTTTGCCTTTATATATGAAAATGCATCGCATTTAAAAATAACCACTGATAGTTGCTTTCACTCTCGCGTAAAAAAAGTTATTCGCAGATTTCTTTCATCAAGCGCGTCATTCAAATTAACGTGCTTCTCTGCTCTTAACGATATGGATCTAATCTTCTATGTTGCATTGATTTATTCATTCTTGTTTAAGCGACCAATCAACTGTATTTCATTTCGCTGCAAAATGTTTCTTATGTTTTGTATTTCCACTTAACATTGTTGCAGTCTTATATTATGCATGCATGAAAAACATTTTACGCATACGTTTCGTGCCTTACAGCTATGCGACTACTGATCTCGATGCGTTTTCTTCAATTTGCAACGTTTTTCAGACTTTCAGAAAGAACTGAATATCGAAGTGCTATCCTCTTTGTGGATGTTCACAGCATGTCTCACTCAATAAAATTGATGATATCCGTTGTCAAACTTGCCCAACTTCACTGCTAGAGGCGTCCTCACTAACTGCAATCATCATGGAAATGTAAGTATGTGTTTTTGAAACTAAGGAAAGCCAACGGCTTATACGAATATGAACGTTCGCAGATTCGCTCATCACCTCATACGGCTGGTGCCAAATAGGGATGGAATGTATCTTTGTAGAGTGCGTATAAAACTTCATAACTTTCAATTTCCGTAATTCTTCGCTGATGAAGCAATTTGATTTTTTGATATAGTGGATTATCATAAGGCCGAGGTTATATCCGTCGAATTTTACAATTTTTGATTTTATGGTTCTTGAGATGTAATTATCTGGCAGCGATGCCGGTGCTTAATCGCACATAGATACATTTATAATCACAGCTAAGGTGATGTGGAAGTGCGATTTTCGGCAGATTTGTTGGAATGATTCAACAAAAAGTATGTCAGCATTTTCTTTCGGGCTCTTTGGCTCTCTTTGGACCGAATCCGTCCCTTAGATCGCCAATCTCGGTAAGTTGCTGCTCGGCGGGGGTCATCTAGTCTCCTCATTGAGTTTTTGCCGCTGACACGAAAACGTTCTTTCTTGAACTTTCGCAAGCCAAAATTTTCCAATTCACGTGGAAAACGCATTCGCTTATTTCTTGAGGAGCTTTGCTACTGAAATGTTGGTAGCGTTTCTTAAACTTTAATTCCTATTGTAACTGTTCTTTCACGTTTGTAGTTGTCGCTCTTTCAAAATGAAAATTTCACTGCTTTGTGCCATATTTTCTTCTTGTGAGGATTCAATATTTGATGTTTCGTATGCTGATTGCCCTCATCCTCAGCGCACTGCAAGTTTGGCACCAAGTTAAGGCGATAAAGCGCAAACTGCTTTTTGTCAATCTGCAATCTGCAGTCTTAGTATAGCTAATCACAACCTAAATTATTTTTCTAGTTGCTTCATCAACTTCGAGTGGGCTCATGGACATTTCAAAAGGGAAATGAATTTATTGTGTAATGTTCGTTCGAGTAGCATGCTGAGTTAAAGTTTGAAGGTATTTTCCACACGTTTGTTATTCGCTGATTACTTGTAAAAACCGTTTATTGAAATGGACGAAATTAAAGAGAGCATTCCATGCCAATTCCTCCTGCATGCTTCTCCATTTGCATTTATATTAAATTTTTGCAAAGAAAGCGAAACAGATCTGTAATAAATAAAAAACTCTTAACTAATGGCAGCATTACGTGAAGAAAACACTTTCTGTTCATAAAGAAGGTCACATTCGTCTTCGGCGATGATGTAAGAGCTTTGGGAAAGGTTGCAGCAAACAACATGAGCATATTTTGCTCTCAACGAGAGGTGCGAGAAGCTTTTATCCGCAATTTTTATGCGTTCTTGCAAATATAACTTTTTCACACACCGAAGTATATGACTTGATGGCATATTGAAATCTTCCATGCACTGACTTGAGCACAGTTTCCCTTGGGGCGCAGGGCTCATCCTTATTTTTATCTCGAAAGGGCTCGGTTATCTTTCGCCATGCGTGTCCAAGTGGAGTTAAGATCATGCACTTTGATTCGCCCATCCGCCTCATTCATTTTTCCCGACTGACCAGGTTCTTCCATACGGGACCCGAGGCCAGACGTTCATCTTGAAAGGGGCCCGATCACGTTTTTTAGTGTGCGATAAAGTTGTGACTGAGACCATAAAAAACGAAAAGCTTGACTTATGCGCCAAACTTTACGTAGAGGGCATCTTATTTTGCTTTGCAGTGCTTCTGGCTGTCGTGAACACGAGCATTCTGGAGCTGAACTCGTAGTTCTAGAGAATAAAAGAAGGGAATGTAAGCTGTAGTTTAAAGCTCAGTACGGTATAACATACTTTAGCACAGTATGGATGCATTTTAAGGGAAAAAATATGGTATAATATTGATCAAATACAGTACAATATATTGCAGTTTCAGATAAAATGTTGCAATGTAGCATACGAGCAGTTTAAAAGTGTGCTGATGTTGGAGCATTGTATCCTTTTAGAATTAAAAAAGAATAATTTGTGCACTTATATTTGCAAAGCGGATTATGTAACGTCGTGTTTATGCATATGTGTGTGCGTAAACGTGTGTTTCTCCTTCTATCCAGTAGTTTCATCGCGCGAAGCACCACTCCTACAAGAGTGACAAAGTTTGTTGGGTAGACATACCGCAGACGTTAACCTTCTTTATCAACCTTCAAGTTGACCTTTCCAGTTATCAAAGAACGGCAGACATTTTAATTTAGTTCAAAATTTGTGTGTGTTTTGCAACAGGTTGCGTTGCAATTTTACAGCCGTTAGGGTCACGTAAATGAGGAAAGCGTGCTTGAGGAGGTGACACGAAATGGAGTCTTACGATTTCGCTTAATGAATTAACAAATTTCAAAAATTGTCGAGAAATAATAATCAATGCACAATCACGCATTCATAGTTAGACAATTTTGCCCGTTCTTTATGAAAAATTTGTTGCTTTTTTTTTACCCAGGTGAGACGTATCTTAATTCTCAGACGCGTTTACATGTATATATTTGCTTTCAAAATCGAGTAATGAGTTGAAAATTACGTTGGCGCTATAGTATCATGGCACGCATCATACCTATCGAATTGTGTAGCTCAAACCTCAGTGGTTCCCAAGTTACTAACGAGCAGACATGCTAAGACCCAAATATGGGTAGACATGACCCTGCTGTAATGCGCTTTGCAGGTGCAATTTTTCGATGTGCATGATAAACCAATTCTTACATAACTTTTACGCAATCAGCTACTTTAATATTAACAAGAATGCATCCATTTTCGAGCATAGAGCGGGAATGTTAAATGCGCATATTTGCCAGCTTCTCTGATACACTTTTCCACTTCGTATTTTCCAGCAGTTAAATAACGACGATTTTTATGCTTTATTTCTGCATCTTATTTCTTTAAAAAAAACCAAAAAAGTCTTGTCCACAAAATGGAGAGATGCCTTTGGTCGGTTTTGCTTTTGCTTTGAATCTGAAAGAGCCGCTTGGAGATGCGATTTTCGCATTATTATTTCCGCTTCCAAAAAACCCATTGGCCTGGCGATACTAAGCAATAATCCGTAACATATTGTCCGAAATTTTGTGGCTGTCAAGAATCTGCCCACTCTACTATCCATATCTTGAATTGTTCCGATTTCTCGTTTCTCCCATTTAAAGCCCACTAGGCTCGCTTTTCTGTTGGCTTTCAAAGCCCGGAATTCAGATCTTCTCTCGTTAGAACATCTCGTCTAGTTTAGCTCTATAACCGCATTTATAACTTCCCTATGGCTGTTGTGGCTCTTATGGCTTATCAGTCTTATGGCTGTAACTTCAAAATCAAAAAATTAAACGCCTCTACAATTAGCATCATAAAAACGACAACTTATGCGCTTATTCCATGCCAAGAAAAATCACTGTAAAATACCTGTGCAAAATTGAGTTGAACTTACTAAAACCAGTTAGAACTTTCTCTAGGACATCCAGTAAGGTATGCCCACATTCTCTACGACACATTACAATTGGTGATTTCAAAGCAAAAAAATAGCCTCTCTGTTTAGAACTCTCTTTCCTTCTCGAAACTAAACCACTGAGGATGATATATAAGAGAACTCGTTAGAAAATGCAGCATCACTATAACGTAATTGCTAGCGCGATTTTGCCACATCGGTTGTATTATTGCTTAGCATCCCACCTTGAACGGAGTGAATGTAATGAATGAGGGGCATGAATGGAATGAACAGAATGGGATGAGTGGAATGAGTGAATGTACTATGCAAAGGGATAGGAAAGTAGAGAAGTGAATCACGGCATTGGCGATCAATCGGCTTTCGATCTTTTCCAGAAATCACCAAACTAGAACAAAACAAACATAAAGGACTGTTCAGAATAGGAGTGAATTTGTAAGATTCCCATTATTAAACTGACTTTCAACAATTTCTAATTGCCGAGAGTTTTTCAAGGTTCTTAGGAAAGGAACTTTGAAAACACAGCTGCCTATCAAGGAAATCCTTTTGGGATTATACGATCCATATAAATTGTATGGATGCATCTCGAATGTCTTTGAGACTATGTAATTTGTTTTAAATGTCAAGCATATATGTGAGTCATAGAAACTATAGAATGAAGGGATAGGACAATGGGCGAACGTCTATTGCTTTATTCCCATAACCCACCTGCCTATGTAATTGTTTCCTTATTTTTTATTTGCTTGCATGTTTATTTATTCTATTGTTTATTTACTGGAGAAAATTTAGGGGGCTCTAGAAAGTCGTAGACGAAAGTTTCCATTGTTTGAAAATTGAGCAGTTCTTTAACTGACTTACGTGATGAAAATATGAAATATGCTAAGTTTTGAAGAGAATGCGACGTGGATTGCGACCACAATTCATAGGATGTGACAAAAATAAATGGAGAAGCATGCCTGTGGCACTTTCGTGAGATGCACTCTTGCATCGCACCCAACTGATAGCTACTCTAAAAAGTTGCCAAAAAAGTAAAATATGCGGAGTAATACTCTCGTGCTTTCTATTAGTCGGCCACCTTTGCAATTTTTCATTTTTTCCGCTGTGACGCGACCGACGTGAAAGGATAAGCCGACCGGTGCAAAATGAACTCAAGTCTTCTAAATACCATCATATTTATTTGACAGTTTTAGCTCCTTTTGAACTCGATTTGGAAATGTGAAAAAAGTATAGACGGCCACACAGTGGTACATCTTATACCCAACAAACTTCATATTTCTAGTCCTAGTGGTTTCCATGTTGAAAGCGCTGAGTGGGAGGATTGCCTGGGATGTATATAGATGCGCATTGAGAAGAATTCCCGAAAAATTGTTGTTGCAAAAATGCGCAATGCTTGACAAAACTTACTGGGTTTTCGATCGTTCACTTCAAGGACAATCACAGTTGACAGCGATAAGATGATAGCGGTATAGCTAGTAAGCGTATTTATTGTCAGGTTCAATATGGATTACTGTGATCGACGATTCAGCTACCATCCCGAGATGCGCCACTTCAGTGCCACCGGAGGTCGTCATCCTGTCGTAAGTTCATCGTTGATCCAGCACTCATGATTTGTGCACTCTTTTCAATGCTATCCACCCAAGTTTTTCGGTTGTATCGGCGCTGATCGAAAAACTCGTCTATTTTTGGCTAACCGCGAAGTTTCCTTGGATATTAGTTAAACTGATCTAGCTCGCGTCTGCGCTTATTCATGCAGTAGTTCAGCTTAGCAGGCACCTGATATGCCAAATTTCAGCTTATCTCATCAAATCCAGACAAACCAATAGATGCCTGTTTGCGCCTGAACTGTACAGGTATCTTGCTGCAGGTCGAGTCGCGTTCTCCAACTGGTTGGATCCGAAAAAGGAATTCCTTCGACCGTCGGGAGGTGTGTTGGGTTCGTACACTCCCTCATCCCGTTTGCTCGTGTGACAGCTTCATGGTTTTACTTCTTGGCCTTCAAAAAGAGTAACGATGTGTTGAAATTGCCTCCCGCTTTTTTGCTAAGCTGGTCAGAACCCCCTTTTTGTCTCGTGGATTTTAAGTCTCTCGTTCCTTCTCGCAATGAAAATGAATCTAAAAATTTCCCGACCTGTTGGAGTCGAAGGTTATGTTCCTCAGGGCTTTTACTGAGCATCTCAGACATCCTTAAAATGCATGAGTAATGTTTGAATAGCGAGCCATATTCTTGGCTGAACTTGAAAATTAGGTTTGATATTGAAAGGCCCGTTGATGGTAAGGCGACACTTCTTAGAGTGCCATGCGTCCGAAGAACACAGTATTTCTGGACATAACACTGGATTTTATCCTGAATTTTTATAGGCGACTGATTCAAGTGGCGTGTAACTGCTTTGCTATGCTTACTTGATTATTTGTTTGCGACTGACCATACCGTTTGATATGATGGGTTAGATTAAAAAGTGCGCAAACTTTGCTAGCTGGTCTGACGTAGTTTCCACTTACCGCAGTTAAAAAAATAAAAGAATAAAGCAAAAGCTTTGACATAGAAGGTCACTGCTCACAATTTGCAGTAGGAAAAACTACAGTGGAACGAATTTCGTATAACGAGCAGTCATACATCGGCAATTTTTTGGCCGAAGGACGTCGTATGTCTTTTTTGTGGATGGTCATATAATCGGATGATACACAAGTTGCTGCCAACAACCTCCTGTTGATTTTGACAAACAAAAGCGTAGTTCCCCAAAAATTTGCATAGTATTGCAAATGACGAGATATTTATTAATTTCGATCGCATGATTAATAAGTAGTCAAGGTGATTCATTCAAAAAAAGTTAATTAAGGCGCTATGTATCCCTGCGGCATTAGGTGATAATTTTAGACATCACGATGCTTCAGAATACCTACAAAAAAGTTTCTCGCAATTTTGAACAACGCAGCCGCGAAAGTTTTTCAGCCTTTTATATCTCATATCTTTATAACCCCAATATTTTTTATCCTCGTTCATTTAATTCTACTTTTATGCTGAGGGAATTGCGCCAGTCATTTTGATAATGACAAGCTCATTACTATTGTGTCCCTTCAATGGACATGGAGAGAAACGCAGCCATTTTTTAATGAAACTTGAAGCTTTGGTACTTTCTCTGCAGTTTTGAGTTAAAAGTCGCTAATCATTTCATTCATACATACTTCCTTTCACTTTTCCTCACTTTATTCCGCTTCTATTTCCTTCGCTTTCCTCATTCAGCTTCTATTTCGTCTTCGTCTCATTTTTCATATTCCGTACAAAGATCGTGTCAAAAATTCCGTCATTTGTGCAAGTTTCGTAAATTTATTATTATTATTATTATTTTTCATTTGGAAGTTATTGCAAAAAAATTTTTAATCTTTAATTTTGCTCATGCAATACAAAAAACTTCATTACCTTAACAGCACTTGATTCTGTTGACGCGTCGAATGCGCTTATTATATGTGGGTATTGCTTTGATAAGTTCTGAAGGCATTTCTCTTCTTGAATGAGATCTTTCTTGCAGGATTGCTGCTATTTCACTTGCAAAATAAACTGTTATCATTCAACTGCCATACTCCCCAGTCTTCACTCAACCTCGATTAACTAATTTTTTGTGGAAACTCGTCCTGTTTACCAATATATCCAATTATTTATGTATCCTCTTTGATTCTCCAATATAACACCATTACAAACTCGATTCAATACGTACATTTCCATCATGTCTCACTACCTTCGGGAACCACATATAGATCTGACCACAGAAAAGTAGGTGTTTTGCAGAGTCCTCCTGCTTGATACCGAAGAAATCGGACTATATACACCAATAGTGCCCGAAGCTCGGATCCTAAGCCTCCTGATTGACCGAAACGTAGAATGTGTGCGTAAAATTGCTAGCGAACCAATTGTCATCACAGGTCATTACATTAGAATGCGCACATACCGCTGAATTTGATGGATTTTTTGAGGCGATTATGAGCTCCTTTCCCGCTCCGAAACAAGTAAAAAAGCATCAGAATCGCACGATCATAAAAATGTTGTATAGACGGCAGTAGGCCTATCCCATTTCCATGAACTATAATCCCGTCTCCAATATGAGTAATAAAATGACAAAAGAACAAAAAGAGAAAGCACACTGGATATGCGCTTTTGCTTCCCTCTCACCTGACCAACCAATTTCAAAGTTTGCTGAGGAAAGAGATTACAAGCAGAATAATGCCTTATTTTTCAGCCGCTCCAAATATTAAAATTTGTTCTTTTTCACCTTGACGGGCATGGAATGAAAATCCCATCATTAAGTTCGGGCAAATTTATACAATTTTCGAAGGTGTTGAATCAATGTAATGATGTTAGCCGACTAACCAAATTTTTGTTGAAAACCGAAATTGCGGCCGGTTCTCATGTGTTGAAAATACTGACCCGCTATTTTTCCCGTTTGTAACTAGAATTCGGTTTTGCTAAATTCCTTCTTTCGACCGACCATCGGCCTAAAGAAATTTCTATCTACCACCATCACTAAATCGATACGAAATGTGGCATAGGGAGTGTCCCTATGGTCTACACTATAGTCATTAACTTTCATATTTCTGGCATTTGTGGTTGTCAATACGGAATTGCGAAGCAGCCGGATAGATGATACACCCATATATATGCTATTTATTTGCTTGCTTTTGCAAATCAGGTTTGCATAAAGGCAAATGTAAAAGAAAAGAGCGAATCTTTGGAAGAATATTTACCCGAGTGGTCGGGTTACTCACAATATAAAAGCATGCTTTCATATATTTAATATTCGTAGATGGGAAATCGGATGGGGGAAATGCAAAAGCGCATATTGTGCCAGCTTCTCCGATGAGTTTGTCCGCTCGATAATCTCAATAACAATCTCGATTTGTGAGAATGCTTTATGAATTCGACAAGTTTCATGGAAAGAAACTTGAAGTTGAGGAGTGTAGTGAGGATAGCGTTGAAGAGTTGAATTTCGTGAGGGAAAAGCCCAATCCGACGTTGTGCTGTAGATTGGTACTAAACGCCCGTAAATATGAATATTTGAGTGGGTGGTGGGCGCGTGGTTAGCCTTTGCCATTACCTCACGCCTCTCTTGAAGCTATCTAGGAACGGCTTTTTGATTTGGTGATAGCATTTGTCATGTTGTTTTATTTCGTCGATATACCTCTTATTCGCCTGTCAGTTGCTAATTGGGTTCTATACAAGCCTTATCACTTTTGCATCTCGAGCAATATTAGGCAGTAAGCATTTTTTAACTTCTCATGCTTTTTCCCATATCCGTTGTGCAGTTGACACTCAGCACTTGTGTCATCAATCACATTCAATGAGGCTACCTTATTGAATATGCTTAGTCGCGTTGGGTAATGCATAAATTATATTTAGAATCGATTGGTCGAATTGCAGATTAAAAAGTGAAACATATACAAAACTTTGGACGTTAAACTTCCTCGTGAGATTTTCTGGTTTACGGTTTGCTGCTCTAAGTAGAAATAAGGAATCGTATGCACTCCTGCATAGAAGTTTCTGAACATTGCCTCGATATGCGTTCGTTTTTAAATTACTTATGAACTTAAACATGAGATATTGAGATCATTTGCGATCCTTTGAACAAAGCCTCTGATCAGCACCTCTGAACGCTGCAGGTGTTTCCTCACTTCTCTGCTGGGTAGAGAATTAATCCGGTCTTGAGGTGTTCATGCATTTTTGGGGACTTTATATGGCCAACAGTTTAGCAAATAGTGGAACTGCAAGAAGGCGTAAGATGCCAGCTGCCTGGCATATATAACACCTGAACATATTTCTGTTTCAAAAAACGAAATCGGTTTTTTTTCTTTATTCCCTTCTTCCAACAATCCGGCATGGAGAAAACCCGCTGCACATAAGGATTACTGATTAAATAGAATGTACACCAGCCATATTACTACTGATTCGCTATTTATCTTCATTTCCAGCACTTCATATATTAGCATATAATATGCCCAAGTAGGATTAAGCTGCATGTCTTCAAGGAAAGGAAGGACTCATTCGAATAGTAGCATAGCAAAAAAATGATGCATGCTTAATAGTGTCGCAGGTTGCTAAGCAGCAAAACGTTTTAACGTTTCCGTACCTGCTTATACCTTGCATTTCACTGCAACGCAAATAAGGTGGTGAATAAAAAAAAAATCGGCGTCTTATAGTTGACGGTGAAAAAGAGAAATGAGCCACGCCTTTACTCGAGTATATCAGGCCCATGGAAGGCGCTAATTTGGAAAAGATTTGTGAAGTATACATGCCTCCTTGCCTGCCTGCCTGTCTGGCTGCCGCCCACTTTTCGCGACCCTCTCTCCCCCTTGGCCCGTCTGTCCGGTTGGCTGCCGCAGTAGCCTACTCTGCGCTGTTCAGTGGCGGGACTGATCTTCATGTCGACAATTCCGTCGGCAGTTCTCGCTAAGCGTTTCCGAACTTGGTGCCCGCCAGCTTAACGTAAATTATGAACGTGTCAACGCGCAGAATGCTGAGACGAGACTGCCTTTTCGCACAGGTCTGCTTAAACCTCTTCAGTAGGCACTAAGCTGATAGATGCTTGCCGTGTCCCTCCCTTTCTCAAAACAATGGACTAACACACCACGAGATGTGCTTTCACATTTCTGCACATCACATCCGTCACTTTCATCAAATGCCCACAAATAATACAACATATTTTAACATTACATGCAATATTTTCGGGACCGATACGCACGCAACTCACTCTCCTCCCCCAACCATTTGGATAACGCGATTTGATCGCTTGTGAAAGCACGTAATTTTTAGGCATTGTTAAACTCAGAAGTTTAGCTTAAATCAGGTACGATTGCTCACCGTTGGGTATTGGTTGTACCCACTAGATGTCACAACTGTTCACTGGTTCTTTGTCTGATACTGCTCGATAAACAGACACAAATATACGTAAACACCGAAATGATTTGCCACAACATCTCTTGCAAGTGTGAATTAGCAAAAGCGCGTTAAAGAAACTAAAATTGGAATGTGTTCGCTCTGTAATGGATAAATGTTTATAAGATCAAAATTGTGTGTGCAATGGGATTATTTACCATCAGCCCGTAAGTAGCATTCGTATAATGAAGAGCAGCCTTAAAGGAAATAACAGAGTGAATCAATCTTTGTCTTGAAGGGTATTTTTGGTGAAAAATTAAGGCGATGGAAGTTTTTCCTCACTTATTTCGTCAAAATTTGTTTCGATATTCGGGCGTATCCCAGTAAGAATTTCTTGGTACAAAACACACTAAAAACATTTTCATATTTAGAGAAAAAAATAGGTTCCTTTCATTTCCGGTTCGTTATCTCCTTACTTCTACTAGTGATATCACAATGCTTGAAGAGGAGGCACGCTGTAGCAGTGAATTCGTAAGCCTTTTAAAGTTTTGTGCGTCATCAAAGCTATTCTCTGAGTGAATCTTGCTGTTCTGCACGCTCATTTGTCGTAATGGAATTCGTTTGTAGACTTGTCTATAGAAGAAACGTGAAGCATCGTTAAATAATGCAGTATATGTAGCTTTTTCGTCATTAATGATTCCGCTGCTCTTCAAAGAGTCATTTATTAGCTGCCTTCTAACGGGAAGCATTTTCACATTTTTGCTGTGCAGCACTAACTCCCTCCATTAAAAATCGCCTTCGTCGATATCTGCTCTATGTAAAAGTTACTGCTGTCTGTAAAAAAGCTGTACTGGATCTCTTTGACATTCATACCTGTATGTAGGATATGATGTTTATTATGAGGCCAAAATCGCATCAAAACTTTGCTACCTGGCAAAGTTGTGCAAGGTCAATGACAGTTGCGTAGCATCTTATTATTTAATGATCGGAAATGTGCACTCACAACTCAACACTCTTCGACTGCACTCGATAGTGGGTGCAATCAGAGATATGTATACTGCAGTAGAGAAAAACGTTCCTAATATATCTGAGCACATTCTGGCATGTAAAGCAGCAGTGATCTCAATTTATTATATCCTGTTTGTTACAATTTATGTGGATAATACTTCTCCGCCGTAAAGCAAAGGATCCCATATGTGACTATATCCGTCAAGATTTTTCATTGATTTTAGATGTGCACATGTAGCTAGCTGTCTTCCATATACCGCAGGGTGCCACTGCGTTGTCGTTGATAAGCAAGTACTTTGAAACCTTTTACTGCTGATGTTCGGTCTATGGAATTATTATCAAAGGAAGCAATTGCAAAAATAACTTATTCTAGTTGCAAAAATAACTTATTCTGGCAAGGGGAACACAAAGAAAAGAAGCTCAAAGGAAAAAGCTCTCAGAGGGGAAAGCGAATCGTAAGGAGAGAAGTGCACTTAGCACTACCAATGCAAATACTTTTTTCTATATTTTTATTCTTTCTATATTTAAATATTGGTATATTTTCGTTTTGCAAATACGACTAACCCTTTGGCCTAGTGGGTTGACATGTAAAAGGGCAAATCACGTCAGCCTCCCTAGTGCAACTTCCTAATTGCTGCTGAGAATAGTTGAACCTCGTTATTTTAGTCGCAAATAATCGATCTACCATGTGACTCTGGGGGGTTTATGGTAAAGCACATTATAGCGAATTCTATATCTCTGCATGATTATGTTTACGTATTAGTTTAGGTGTGTTTGCGTATTGATGTTTGTGCGCTTATATCCGTGTGTTCTTTAATTTCAACTAGTGACGCATGAAACTTGCGGCAATGGATTTTAACAGATGTAATGCACACTCGGCTGCATTTGTTTCGATCGGATGATTTATTTGTGACTAGTGGCTATTCATAATATTCAACGAAAATCATTAGGTACGAGGGTAAATATTCAATAGACAATCTTCGTTGATGAAACTCATTAGCACGTTTCCCTCTCTTGAATTATTTCTGACTTTCCACGGCATTTCCATATTTTTGCAAATTTGCTTTGTAAACATGCATTATGGCGATTGTGTATCGCTGCATAGACATGTGTCTGAATGTATGTGCTCATTTGTCCGTTCATCTGGTAGATTTAGTTCACAGAAGACTTATTTAAGTGATCGGGTCAATTCAAATACGAAGGTAGTATTTCGCTTATTGGTCGTTTATTCGTTGAGTATAAATCTGATTAGCAATTCGACTACAGCAATAACCGATCAATTGGAAACACTCTCTCAAAGAAGTGGAACAATCACTTCAAATCATCATTATAAAGCGATAACACAAATTAACAGTGCAACACCTACGTCCCATAATATTCGTCAGCTTTTCAAGGTTTTTTGCATTCGATATCAATAAAATTTCACACATTTCTGCGTCTATCAAATATATAGAAGTCTGAAATTTTAGTGGATATTAAATATTGACTCAAGTTAATATAGAATGTAAATTAAGGTAGCGCTCGCAATTTGAGCTTGATCTATAATCTTGCAAGTTAATCCAGATTTCTAAATGTAAACTCTCTGTCTCAGCGACTTGCTTCTCTCTGATGGAAGTACATTTCATCAAGTATGGATGGAAATTTGTTTAGGCGGTGCTAGCTAAAGGAACTGAATTGGTTCGCTTTTCGTTCAGCTGTGCAGAAGAAATGTCTCTTTGCTTGCTTGATGGACAATAATTTCTCGCGAAAACCATCCAGGTGCTGCATGGACATTAGGAGTTGAAGTGCTTGTTGAACGAGGCGAGAGCGCACGAAGAGGGCCTTTCGCAGCAATACCAAAAAGCTGGGCATTAGGCCAGTGAAAGCCGAGAGTTCTTCCATTTGGCGCATCGGGCTTAGCGCCGTTCTCAAAGCGAGCCCCAGCCGCACCCACCAGCTAGCTCCTCAATGTTTTTTCGACTACAAGAGCCTCATACATACACGCCCCTCCTAATCGCACTCTGTTTCAGCGGCCGATCAGGGCTCGATATTCTCTTCTCATGTCCTGAAATTTTCGCCGCATTCTCATTCGCCTGCGGCTATCTTCCGAACTCACTGCCATCAGAGGGTTCCTTCTAGAAGGGATCTACATTCTGTGTGTTCCATTCTTCGTCAATTTCAAGTGCTTATAAAAAATATGTGGGTTTTCATACCAACGAATAGTGCGAAATAAGCAAAGTTTATTGTTGACTGTCCTGTTGTGTACCATAATAAGCAAACTCACCCAACGATGTGTTCTTTCTTGCAGCGATTGCCTGTTATCGTTTAATTGCAATTTGCTGGATTCAATTCTAATCCCTTGCAAGCATCTGCTAGCGCACTGATTACAGTGGCACCTACACTAAGCTTCTCCCAACGACAACATTAAACGCTGTTGATATTGCGATAAAGCCAAACAAATAGACACGCCTGACGACGAGCTACATCGTTCGAACCGTTTGTCGAGCATTTTGGAGCATTATGTATCAGATGGCGAAGATTGCTTGAAAGCCTTGCCGCACTACATGGTCAATGAATATGCTGAATGGGTTGTTACGTCGTTTGTTACCTCATCGCAGTGGCACTCGTAACGAATATGCGTTCGAGTTGCTCAGAAGCACATCCGCTCGGGAACTGAAGAAGAACGCACGTCGTACACAGTTACCACGTTTCTACAGTCAGCACGAGGCAATGCCTTCGCTTGCGCCACCTCAAACGGTAATGCATCTTTTAAGGTTGACTCCTATTATTTATTCGAATCAAACTGCCTCAGTCGAGTTTCGCTCTTCCTGTATTAGGTAGTGAAAATAACAAAACGAAAAACAAATTAGCCAACAGCTTTAAAAGATCGTTCATTTATCTCCCTCCATAGCTCTACTGGCAAATTGTTGCGAAAATGTGGTCGGCGACGCAATAATCGTTCACTACACCAATTGTTCATTGTGCTCCATACTATCGTCATCAGCACATTCAAAAATTGAGAGAGATATCCGATAATTAACTTCTTTTCGGATGAAATTTTGTAGTGTGCTGCGCGGAAACGACATTTCGCTTGAATTTTCATGGAAAGGGCGTCAGAAATGTCAAAATTTTTCGGGAGTTACGCCCGTCTTTCTTCATGGCTACTGCGTCATCATTGCAGTCGATAATCGTTATAATTCTTAAAAGCGAATCAAATATTCGCCTCCTTAAATTTTGTCGCCCTAGCACTCGTGGAGCAGAATGTGGATAGAACTTTCAAAAATATGTCTGCAACAATATCAATGTTGCTATGCTTTTTAGCTTGTTCTTACGCTTAACTTAACCATATGGCGATGCCTGTAGTGCTAGGACATCATTGCATTACCCCGCGCTTTATCGGCGTGAAAAGTTTTCCACTTCCATTGGTTCCAATCGTCTCACTTGATCATCTAGAGATGAAATTTGATCAAAATTTTCGTTTTCCTGAAGGGAAAAAAACATGCATTTTCAGCACTTACTTCCGGATAGCCAGTGAGGTTTGTAAATTCCATTGAGTTCAAGTTCTATCTTACAAGTAATATAACTCGAGCGAAATATTCTATTAAAATAAAATCAAGATAAAATCCTTCAAACCGCAACAAATTTTCTACCACTTGTATCAAGCTGATGGAAGAAATCTTTTTTTTGGACAAAGAAAAGGGCGACATCGTAAATGAATTCATCACGGCTCAAAAACTTTCTTCATTGTTGAACGTAAAGAGGAAGGGAATTGGAAGTTTGCCAATCGCTTCTCCTTATATTTATTAATCGCCGAAACGAAGCTGAAACCGCCACTTTCATAGGCGTAGATAAGATATGTGATTAAGGAAATAAGGAGTTTTCGATTTGTGACGGTGGCAGCGCGTCCTTCTTTGCATTTTTACGCTTTAGATGTTAATTTCGTTTGGCAACTTAATTAGTGCGGAAATCAACCTGTTATGCGTTGAAATGCGCTATGATGAATTATGTTGGAATTCGAATCGCGTGACATTTTTGAGAGGATGATCCATCACGCATGACCGCAATAGATGCAAAAATAACACATCACAAATGAGCTCAATGAGTCTGTTCACTCTAGCAGGTTTCAGTTAGCTATTAGCAATAGGCGGATATACTTCAGCGAAGGTCACTTCGAGATACTCTTAGAGGTTATCAGAAATCACGTCTGAATGCATTTTCAGTAAGCTGTTCATACTTTTCAATAGTTTCATTTGTTGACTTCGTACTGTTGACCACGTTTATTGATCTCATCCTGTCGCTACTCTGTTTTGCATCTAGCAGTTAGGCTTATTCTTTTCAACGCTAATTAAGCGTAGATTTGTCATCAGTATTTTGCAATACAGCGAAGTTTATTTGATCACTTTGCTTGTTTCATATACGACAGTCAATGTGATTTGTAAAGATCATTCGACCATAAAACAACAAAACACCTTCAAAACCACTTATTAAGTTGCTCGATGCTTTGCTGATACTGGAGATGTTGCAGATTAAACAATCTCGAAAAATCATTTATATACAAATCATCGAATTGAGTCTCTATGGAATTGGCAATGCTAAGCAAAATTCGCTCCCTTCATTGTTATCGGTAGCTTCATTATGCCAAATCTACGACCGTTATTCCCCCGACTTCAAATGTTAATTTTCTCGTTCGTTTTTCGATCACCCCCTCCATGTCACCATCAACTTCTTTCCTTCATTCTTAATGTCGTTCCTATGTTTGCCTCAGGCAACACTGACATCACATTCCACTTAAATCGAATGCTTTTTATCCATCGCAAGTGCATCTAAATTACGATGTTGTAAAAAAAAAGTTGATTGAGCCGTTTAGGTGCAATGTAAATTTTTCCCTAAAACATTTTAAAATAGTAAGCACATTTCGTTAAACATCACACTAGACGCTAATTTAATTTGTAAATTATGCGCATCCGCATAACAATTTCCATGTGTTTTGCATAATGATATTCCATACCGTTTGAATTTATTCACCGTTTGGACTATTTTTTCGCTAAATGATTACATTTACTAAATGCACTTCTTTTTTCTTGAATCGTTTGTTCAATCACATTCCCTTCTCCAACATTGCGTCTTTTCACTTCATTCATCCGAATTACTTCATCCATTCCCTTGAGAAGACCGACTCGTTCATGTTCGAATCGTTCCCATGGCCAGCTTTTTATGCACTTTTCCAATGCTTTCTGAATTGTTTCGCTATGAGCTTTTGAATGGTGATAAAAATGTGAATGATGTCATCCAGTTTCATGCATTACCTTCAAGCAGTTCTTGCTTGTATTTGTCGCTCCAACAATGGTGTAGTGAAGGTGATTTGCTTTCTTGCGCTTGTTCAGCTTTTAGAAAGCTCTCAATTGACAAATTTCATTTCAACAATTATATAAACGGGTCTCTAACACTTTAGTCTAATTTCTAGTTTTGAGCGGTTCGATAACGCATGGACTGTCTCATGGCTAATATATTATTCACCAATTATGTTCCATTTAGGCATTTCACCTAGCCAACTTGAGTGCCCACGCAACAAGAGGGGTTTCAAACTATTTCGAAAAGGGTTTAAAGTTTTCTGTAAGCTTTCTAGAAAATGCCTTTCAAAGAATTTGCTAATGAATGTTAAGTCATTTGGCTCTAATGATGATTGCCGAAAAATCCCCGAAATTGGTCACTTGTTTGATATTCTCCAAATCTTGGCTGCTCATTTCCAAGCAAAAATAATTATATTTTTAGCAGTTTGTTGACAATGAAGGCGGATATTTGAAACCGAAACAAGGTTTACTGTTTTCAGTGTTGTGCTTAACACGTCACCATTATGTATCTTGTTTATCCATCATCGAAATTTCCACTTTTTTCATTATGCTTTGATATGTTAGATGAAATCTGTTCTGCCCCGTTGTCTGAGGTAAACCTCTCTCCTTTTGCTTCCCTTCCCTCTTTCTTTCCTGATGTGAAAATCATGGCTTTCTGGTAGCCTGGTAATGCTAGTGCTATAAATGAAGCAGGTAACCTATCTTACGATTCTGCCACAAACGCAGTTTCTAATTGATGAACCTCTTCATAGTGTTGCATATATATTTGGATTACTTTGACTGCGTTATAGTACTTTGAAGTTGTGCACTTGTCTGTTGTTGTGTTAAAAGCGCCGATTGGGTGTCTGACTGCACGACATGGTGACCATTCGAATTTGGCATGCAAAACAAAACTTTCCCTTGGGGCACCAATTGTGCCTCTTTTGTTCCATTGGTTATTGCGCAAAATGTTTTATCGCCATTCATAATCGTGCAGCAAAGAGAGCTTAGCGCTTGAATACGAAACGTCTTTTGTGATTGCTGCCAAACTCAATAAAACGCCGACGTTTTGCATCGATATTTTCGTTGACAAAGTTATAATTCCACAAGACGAATACAATTTAGCGGAAAAGCTGCATAGATATTAACGATAATTTTGCAAGCTGAATGTGGTTTGACGTGAAAGGTTAATAGATATTAACGCAGAATATCACCTCGAGAATATAGTTAATTTTTCGATGCGTTTCCCGTTTTCAAATTTCATTCTTTATGAGAGTTTATTGTTTTGAACGAAGTGTGAGAAAAATGTGAAAGTTCCGATTCATTCATGCAGAAAGAAATAATATCGATTTGCGATTACGTAAATCTTCCATATCATATGAAAATGTTTGTCTATTGCTTAATAGTCCGAAAATGTTCGTCTCTTGCTTATTTGATTGGAATGGCTTGTTTATTGCTCACCTTTATCTGCGAGTTATTTGTTAATTGCAAGGATGAAGAAGGCTTTTTGCTTCATCAGAATTCTGCATTTTTATCAGGAAGGAAACAGAAGCCTCAGGCAATGACTTTTAAAGTGCTCAACAATGGAATGTCAATCATGAAACGCTAAAAGGGTGGGAAAGCTTTGGAGATGAAAAATATTGCAGCATTCATTAGAGGTTAGGGAAGAAAAATTATCGCCCATATGATCAGAGGATTGAAAAGAGGGAGGTCGTTAGAGGGCCTGCTTTTACCGTGAGATTAAATCTTTTTTAGTTCATGCCTGGTAAAAATGCTCACAAAGCTGCAATTTTAATAGAAAAAAATATTAGAAGTTCGATACGAGTATTTAACACCTTGGGATATGTGAGTTTTTGAGTTACAGTCTGCTCGTTTCTCGTTTCTTCTCGAAATTCGTAGCGCTTTGCTTTCCCCTAATCGCTTCTTATTCATTGTTGATCTTATGCTCTCATTTGCATATTCCTTTCTTCCTTATTAACAGCTTTTATTAAATGAATATGCGGCCAGGTGTAAACGATCGCGATGTGCAATAATTAATTGGGTCTATTTGAATTCACATCAATGCAATGATAGCAATTGCGTCATTGCATTCAAAGCGAAATATGTTTAAATGTAGAATGCACATGGTGCTACAGTGCATTATTGCTGTGTACGTTAACAGTGTAATAGTTTCGTTGATTCAGCAAACAACATCTCTCAAGCTAGTCGGTGTAATTAATGAGGCGATTAGTCGCAACCGCCGGCTTAATCCTGTTGCAAAAAAAAAGCAAAAAAAACAACGCTGTTGTATCCCCTTTCTGCTAATCTCCTTCGTAATTAGAATACAGCAACGTTTATGTGGGAAGCGCAAATGCATCTGGAACACTGAAAAACCTAATTTAGCACTATATGTTGACTCTGTCGCACGCGTGTATCCGTTTGTTTATTTGTCTGCTGAACTCCTCTCTTCCCTTTCCCCTTCCCCTCATTAATCCATTGAAATCTTAGCTCAAAATCCTTGTTGAGCCCTTCTGCTAGGGTTGTGATTGTAAAATCCCACTAGTCACGCATAACTCTTTTATCGGAGTTGGAATGTGAGGTAATACACAGCAAATGGCTTCCACACGCCAGCTTAGTCGCCTTTCCAACATTTACATTTATATTTATTTTTTATCAGACTCGGATCGTGGATAAAGTATATCTGCGTTCGTAACAGCCACAGCTTCCAACAGCTGCTATAAGAACCTCAAACAGTACGTCCACATCTTTAACATTCTCTTTAAAGTTTCGATCAGACTGAGCTCAAATCATTTTTAGGACATAAAAACCAAGTTAGGAAACCTCTTGCATTATCATATTCGGCGTTCATGCACGGCCGGCTGGTCAACTAAATGGCAAAGGCTTTTACTGCTCAAGCAAACGGTGTGAAAAGTGACAGCTCACCAGACAAGTTTCCATGTTCTATACACTTTTTGTAATTTCAAGTGCATAACCACTTACGGCCTCGGTCCGTCAATGTTTATATATGCATGTGCTAGTTTACGGCTCTACAGCTTGAAATTTCACTTATTAGCTCGCTTGCTATCAAAAGAAAGCTTTTACTCCATACATTTAAATTATTGCAAGGCGTTTCACAGCAAAGGAATTCATAGTGAGGAAGAAGGAGAAGATGGGGGTGACAAGCGCTGTAGCTTAAAAATTGGGTTGGTTAGCATCGCTTTGTTCTTTCAGCTTGCTTCTTGCAAGTTTCTGGAAATAAAGGAACCTGTGCACATTTTTTACTTATTTCCATATCTTGCATTGTGAGTTGAGGTGAGCCATACCACAGGCAAACAGGAAATCGAGCAATGATAAAGAGTGAATATAATGCATTTCACTCAATAATGCATGGCAACGAATTCAGACAGAGAAATTATGCAGTCGATAAGAAGAATAGAAAGGAGCATTATTGAATGCTATATCATCGTTCGTTTTTGAATTTAAGAGACATTCGTTACCTTGGTGTGCTAATATTACACAAGTTACATATATCGCATTCTCCTCGCTGATGCACTTTCTCATTTTTGATCCCTCATTCGTCAAATCCATCAAGCACTCTCGCAATCGCAATAACCATATGAATGTGGCAGTTTAGCTTGCCTGTTGCGTATTGTGTGGTTCGTTGCGCTAAAAACAAACTTTGCCCCATTTGCAACGAAAAACACCGATTTCTGAATGACGGAAAATTATGCTGATTATTTTCCAAGAAGTTTTCAATTTTTTTTTCTCAAGCAGTTGAATTACCAAGTTTAATTCTCGAAATTTGGCCGAATTTTCTTTATTTGTTGAATGTGAATTTAAAGGATGGCTTGTATGTGTCTGAAGTGATTCCTTCTGTGAAGGAGCGCTGAAGACTGCATCAGTTATTTACTTCTGCAATCTTTAATTTTTTACCAATACGGAATTGATAGCGCTGTTTGCTGATCAAAATATTAAAGAGTATGTATTGCAGAACAGTGACGATGTAATCGAGGTATTCGGTGAAGGAAGTCAAGCAATGCCAGGTGATCAGTCAGCTCTACTCGGCTTCATTAACGGTGCCAGCGATTCGTATGATTCGCCCACATGCAGCTCATACGGGTAAGCATGTCACGCTGAATGAAAATGGTGACTACCCTCTGTATAAGAAAGTAATTACATTAGCTATCGAACTCTCAAATTGATATGCTTAAATCACATTATTAGGCTGCTCTCTCAATATATTTCTCTGCGTTTGTATAAGCGTTTATATGCTTCTTCTTTGGTTTCACCACCCAGTTACACCTTTTTCTTTGTATATGTCTTGAAATTTTGTTTCTTCCGCTGGTCAATGCATTCACAATTTTCACGCTGCAATTACTGTAGTTTTATGCAAAAGAAATGCCAGCATATATTCAAATGCTGTGAACACTGTGAATGCTTTAAAAATTTCTTCTGGTGGAAACAGCTAAATCTCAATTGTGTGTAATGCTGTGCATTTTCCTTCGATTCCTTAGATCTATAAAAAATATTCTTGGAAATGATCGATCACTTGACGTCTGTATGTTTGCATAAGAAACAGTTGTTGTGAAAGCGACCAATAACTCTGAAGAACGAAGCCATTTGTTCATTCTTATTGCTATTTTAAATTACATCTGTCAAGATATAGTCGATTTATTCGCGGGAAATGCTTCTAAATGCTCCGAAGTTAATTGCAATCCAATAATTGCTGATCTTACTCAGTGATGAAAGCAAATTTAGTGCTTTGATGCATTCTTCAAAATAGAAGAAAAATATAAATTTCTTCTATTTTTTCTCTTCTTCTTTCTGTTGAGACTAGCTTTTCATTCCATTGGCGCATCATTGCTGCCAAACTCAGATCGCTCTATATGCATTTTTTCCTGTCCCAACCTCTCTATGTTATTACGAGATTTGAGAAATTCATCATCGTCAGTTGCCAAAGTGCTATCGATGATCTTTGGTGCATTGTGGCTAGCAGAACTCGTCAAACATCACTGATGTTGTCTTTTGTTGGACGTATTCGAACGCATTGAGCGTTGTCTTTTCAAGTTGGATGTCATCCCTTTGTTTCGTTTTACCTATCTTTCAGTGAGCCGCTTCGTTCTTCAATACTCACCATACTAACCATCATTGATGCATCAAACTGCTAATCAAAATTTTTTGTCGAAAAGGCAGTCGTAGATAAATAGAACATACAAATAACACCACTCTTAATGCTTATGCAGAGTTAGGATGAAATAAACAACAGTAAATTAAAACTATCGTACTGAGAGCAAAAAACGGCTATCTTCAAAATTTATTCACCTTCAAATGGTTGACTTATGAGTGATCGAAGCATGAAAACATATGACGTTGGTTAATAGGAGAATTCGGTAACAAACATAAAAGCGCAGTCACGTTATTTACGCTTTTATATTATGAGCCAAAGCGGATGGCAGACTGATAGCGGTTATTCTTTCTTACATCGTACATACCCTATTTCCCCTTTTATAAGCCTCCAAACTCATAGCGTTTGCTTCTGGTCGAAAAGGACGGGTATTCCTGGGAACTGGGCTTAGGAAGGATGAGAGGCTTATGCCATTTGCTAATTTCAGGGTATATTCCGCCTAAAATTGGAAAGGGAAGCATAAAGTTGAGGGAAATTGATGGGACCGAGGAATCCACGGAGCTTTTGCTTTCTCACTGTTAGCGTATTCTTGAGTCCGAAGGCTCTTAGCATATTTTGTTCTTTACTCATATTCGAGGTGGGCTTGCATTTGAGATGAAGACGGTTTTTCCATAACAGACATATATTAAAGAGGGAGCTATATAATCAAGATACATGGATATAGAGATTTAAAATTGCAAGTGAGAATGCGTTTAGGGTGATTTCCTATTGACTGCAACTATCAGAGATTAATGATTTTCCTCTTTATTGGTGGGAATCGGCTGAAAAAAAAAAAGTTTTTTGATCTTCCATTGAGCTGTCCAGATCGATGAAAAGGTGGTGAAACATGTCGATCGTGATTCAAACATCTTTCCAATCCTTGGGATTATCGAAAATTCAGTGCAGATTTTTTTATCAAAACGAGCACTATTTCCCATAAAAAATGAAAGCAGGGCATTTTTGTTTGCAACGTTGACAACTAGCTAATATTAGTTTATTATTCATTGAAATAGCTTCGTCATGATCAATTTATAAGTTGGTGGCACTTTGCATTCGAAAGCTTATTGGCATTTGCACTCAGTCATTTATTAACGTTCGATGTGACCGATCAACGAAACTAGTAGTCATTCAAAGATAAGCTCAAAGAGGCTTCGTTGCTAATAGATTATGAAAGAAAACGTTCAGGGTGATAAAGAATAGATGTGGAGGAAATAAGCGTTTCAAACTTTAGTTGCCATGTTTTTTACATTGTCACTGAAACTGTGTTCTATAAGGGTAAGTCGTCAGGGAAAATAAACGTGAAGGATAGTTTTTGATGAAGGATTTTGCATTGGAACCGAATAATTCTTTGCCTTAGACGTTTCTCAGGAATGAAAATGCTGATGTGAGAATTGTTGCAAGAGCTCTATAGCTCGTCCTTGCTCGTACGAAATTATACCGAATGCTTGTAGTCATATGGAAAGCGAGATGCCATACTTAATTCTCCCCGCCTAAGTAACTGTCGATCAGAAACAACCAAACAAAATATTTGATGGCCGCTTGACTAATTACGACGTGCAAAGTTGAAAAGTTAGATAAATAAGCCAACCAAACTTTTTGAATAAAAACTGTTCAATCCGCATCTCAGTAATCGAAAAAGTGGGCTACAAAGCACGTTATTTTAGCGATGTTTTGATTTCGCCTTTCTAGCTATGGATACCTTTCTGAGACGGCTACTCCTTTGCACTGAATGCCGTTGTTCCTTCCTAACTTAAGCAACGTGACTAGAGCAAAAATATATGTTTAGAAGCATTGCTAATTTAAGAAACGTACTCATAGTGCCAGCAATAAATAAATAATTTGAATGGAACCATGAAGGGATTATGAGAATTTTTGTCCGCTTGGAAATCGACCCACATCTTAATAAAGAGAATTAAATTTTTGCTTGTAAGCTTGTTCTTCCATTATCTTCCATTACACTCTCCCTATCTTCCTTCCCTATCCCTCTTTGCCAAAGGTCTTTTGAAAGCATTTTTCACGCACTGCGACGTCAAAAGAGATGGGACGCATCATCGAAGCTAGTTTGTCACCATTCTGCGTTCACTTCCTTTTTCATTTGTTTCGAAGCACTTTCTTAAATTTTACACTGCTCACATGGGAACATGTATGTTAGATGAGTAGCAACATGGATAGTAGTCGAAATAAACGTTGTGCTTGTTGTGACTTCACCGAGATCCATCGACTGCCCGAGCCCGCATTCGCAAGTCATTTCGATGTGCAAATATTTTCCCCATGCGAGCGTTTTTGCCATTGCAATAGCGGATTCAACTCAAGTGATTAGATCTGCGTACTTAAGTATTGCAGAGTATGCACATGTAAAGCAAGGATATGACAGATTTCGCAAACGTGAACTCACCTGCGAAAGTGCGACAAAGTAGCCTGCCACGATCATTTACCTCATGCTACTGCACTTTTTCATGTGAACCTTCTGATATCCTTTGAGATTGGCGAACTTCAGGTAATATGGGAAATTTCGGTGAGATGCACATGAATGCATGAATGGCACTATATGCGGCGAACTTTTCGAAAATTGGGATTCGACATAGCTGTGACATATATTTCAGGCCATCGTAGGCAATTGAACTCGATTTATGGAGAATTCGGACAAATTTTTGTAGTATTCATCTAGACAACATGCACTTGTGGGTGCATGTTGTCTTCTTTTTTCTCTTTGACGACTGCTCAACATCGCAAAGCAGTCGAGGAGGTAGTGGTCGTAAAAGTGAAGCAATGTTAATGGCATGCTATGTGAGCGTATCACAAATGCGGAAGTAATTTATGCATGTTACTTTCCAATGGTTTCATGTGAATATATCTGCACATACTGGTTGATTTAGGTGGGCCATTAAGGCTTTGATGAGGTAACATTGCATCACTGAATTCGATGTTAGTGCTCAGATATAGACCAACAGCGGACAAACCACATAGTAAGCTACCAACGCTGTGTGGAATTCATTCCACAGTTAAAATAAAGATCCTTGAAATCTTCAGATATCGAAGTCATTTCTCCTGAAATATCGATGCAGGATTTGTTCCTGATTTTTTTCTTTTTTGTTGATAAAATCAGTGAAATTCCAGGAGTGAATTTCCGGCGGAAGATTCGTCGCTCGATGTAGCCGTATCGCAGACAAATTTAATACGCTCACATCCGCTATTCATGGAGGGTGTTCTCTTGAAATGCGTCGATGCGAAACGTGAGCGAAAGCACTTACCAACTTCCGGCAAAAACGATTCTTTTCCTGCTCGCTTTTTTCCTAAATGCTTTACTGCAATTACGCAACGAATACGAAGGGCACAACAATTTTTACAAATCTCTTCCTCTTCTTACCGCTAAATGTTGTTACCTTCACTGAGGTAACTTATAGTATTATGTTGAAAACAGTATCATTCAGCGTTTAAATAGTCTAAAATTCATTTGTGACCAGTTTTTATGAAAAAGGCGGAAAATATCTTCTCTTATCAATTGGAAAAAAGTAAATAATGGAATGGAATTAGCTGCAAGTATTTCATTGCATTGCAGTGGAAGGTGCATTTCACATGGGATGAACGTGGTTTGCATCTCTTTGAAAAGATGCTGTCAGCAGCAAATATTCATTTGTGAAAAATTGGATCCAACCGGTTGCCATAAATTGATCCTATTTGCAATTGATGGAGGAGCTAATTTTGGTCGTTAGGGAATCGATATGGTTAGCTCATTAAATGTTCGAGGGACTGCTTGTTTCATTGAATGAACTAAAGTTATGACGATGACAATACATCCACTTATTATTTTAGAAATTACTTCGATTCCCCTGGAAATATCTCCCCACCTAGGCAACAAGACTACTTCAAAAGTTTTCCATTCCTACTTGCTAGTAATACGAGAGCACCAAGTTTGAGTTTCATGAAGGTTACTGTTGCAGCGCTATTTCCATACATGCATTACGCAATCTTCAAAGGTTCGGACCACGATATGCGAATCGCGAATATCGATGAAGTTATAAGGGAAATGAATCTCCGACCAAAATGTCAATTTGGTTCGTTTTCTACGTCGAAATACGTATCTTCACAATTCTCAAAGAATGAATCTGTTCCAACGAAGTATTTCGTTTACTCTTACGTCAAGAGGGAAATTCAATGAAATGGGAAGAGAGGCAACTGCATACTAAGTCTTTGCTTACAACTACCTTCAGGCCATCTTACCTGCTCAAGAAGCAGTCTGGAAATATAAATAAGAATTCTAAAATAGAAGTATATTTACTGCATTGGTTTAAACAGCAGCCACATTTGTTTCAATCTGCGCAGCCCATTACACCGTATTCGTTCATCAAACTTGCATAATTTCATCGGTCATAAATATCGAAAAGCAAGCCTAAAACTGTGCTATTAACCTTTATATGCTCCTATCAAGGTGCAGTTATTTGTCATCCCTCTTTCTGCATATTGCAAAACACTGCGGTTGTTTTTTACTTTGAGCAATTGCTATGGTATGCTGCCTAACTGGCGATTAATTCACCTTTCGGAAGAATTTGATGTGAGATCTTTCAATCAATCCATCTGTGGTTTCTTACTAGAACGTTTTTGCATAAAACGCTTTTAATTAGTTTGTTTTTTCACCTCTTGCATAGTTTTTGCGTTTCGGGGCATATAAGGCGATCGAGGTAGCGACTGGAAGAGGTGTACTAATCTGCAAAACGCCGAATTGGAAAATAAATGTTGCTCTTTACACAACCTTCACAAAACAGTTACAAAGCATTGACTACTGCAGAGCGTGAATGTGCATCATATCGCCCAGAACAATATCTCATCTACATAATGGAGGTGATTAGCTGCGCATTATCTGAATGATTACTGGAATTGCAGAAATGGTGCGAAAAGCAGCAAAAGCTGATGTGTTTTCTTTGATGGTACTCTAATTTGACTTCAAAATTTGCCATTCTATAAAATGGGTTTACATTGTGACTATGTCAATTGATATTTATTTCTTGTGAAACTTTCTGGTTAAATGTACAAAAGTTAACACTTGTTACATTCGAATTGGATGCCATCATGCAATCGAAACGAGAACATTAGGTCAAATCAGTTCGAAGCTGAGGAACGGGTGGTAGTATGAGATAACAACGAGCTGAGGTTGGAATCAGAGTGACCTTTGGGTGAGCTTCAATTTCTAAGTTCGAAGGGTTCGCATCGAGTTTTTGTTCGCTATATTCATTACATATGCAATTCTGCTGTCATCCAGTTGAAGAAAAGCACATTGCGGAGTGCTGTTTATATATTGCATAATGTCTTGTCGCGAATTTAATGCATGTTAAAGGTGCCTATGACGAAATGTATTCGATACAAAAGACGACCCCAACACCCGATGCTCGATTGCCGTCACATCGACACGCCGGTTACATCGTTATCAGCTTCAAAATCCTCGAAGATGAAACTCAGGTCAGGGTCTTACTCAACAGAGCTATAGCCATAAACATGCGAATGGTGGGGATAAGCTGGTTAGGTTCTGGTCTTACAGTGATTTTGGAAAGAAGGTAAAAGAGTGCTGCTGCTATAAACTCGCTGATACGCTAGAGATACTCGTTTATTTCTTCCTTCCGAATATCCAAAGGAATTCCGCAATCGATGCAGCAAGTTTTGTTTGCAAGCTGTCTCCGAGTAGCACTCCTACGATGTATTTTGACTTTTCAATTTAAGAAATACTTTTCTGGTTATCTGATAAAATGCTCAGTTGCATCACACATAACATTTAACAATGTGAAATTTGTAATTTGACGACTTTTGCGTTTTTACTGTCCAATTCAAATGTAATTTTTTCGTTTGCTTTACACCAACTCATTCTGTCCGCGATGAATTGATGATTTACAGCAAGAAAGTTTGGAAAAGTCGTGGTTAAGCTGGTCAGGTGCGCGGGAAATCTACAAATATTCACCTCGTACGTGGAATTTGAGGCGTATTTCCCTTCATAAATTTCCAAAAAGACGAAGGTGAGCTGCTTCAATTCTTGGCAACAGTATAATTCTTTATCTTGTCTCGACAAATATCTTCCTGTTCGCTTGGTTTGTCCTTGCCGATATAGTGTTGGCACTCGTGCATTTCTTGCATCTTTCACGACGGCTTTTAGCATGTAATGAGTATTTTTACATTTGCCGGTATTCTTAATCCAGGTAGATTAAAGATATTTTGAGTTGTAAACATGTACCTTTACGCTTATACGTGCTGTCTATCAATATTAGTTTGTTCCAGACAGGAACGTTTACTGTAAGGAATTAGGATATGAGCGATGCAGTAGAAAACTTTGATGAGCCCATCGGCATCCTCCCATCGAACTTTCTCCAGAATTAGTTAAAAATTCGAAAGTTCAGGTTGGTGATCGGCCGAGAGCTTTTTGCATTCCTTCGAATTTTTCCCGTTTTAAATAAAACTCCCCTCCCACCTCAAACGAAACTTCCTCAGTGGTACAGCTTTCGGTGCTTTACGGATTCTTCCTTCTGCCAATGCGCAGGTCTTATAGACCATTAAATTTCGCAACTTCTTAACAGTGCTAAGAGTTTATTTTACATTTTTGATTACATTTACAGCAGAAAAAAAATGGAGCATTAAAATATGTCGGTGATCGGTCATTGCCAACTTCAATGGACCGACAATGCATCGAAGGGGTGGCAGTGAATAATAATCCATTTCCTTCCAGAAGCGGTGCATGTCATTCGTTCGCCTATGTGATGATGTGCGAATTTGGTAGCATTTTGCATCCATCGAATCGGCTACAGGCACTCGACATGTGTGAACGACTCAGAGTACGCAACTGTGGCTACGTCTGCCTTTATCAAATAAGTTCCCCATTCATTTCCCAACACTAAATCCCCCTGAGTTGTTCTTGGCATTAGGTGACATTCTTCCTCTCGGAGATTTCTGACAATTTTCCCACAACTTTGCACGTTTTTGAGAGCGATGCAAACGTCTCATTTGCTCGAAAATTTTTACCATCAATGATGTTAAGTTTACATCAACTTTAAAAAATTCAATGTTTCCACTTATCTGAAAATATCCGCCGTTTTTGATATGAAATGTGAGATCTCTTGAAAAAAAAAACGATATGGAAATTCGCTCACTTGAAAAAATGCAAATTTTGCGCGGAAAAATTTAAGAAAAAAAAGATTTTGTACCGTAGTGAGATAAAAAAAGAGAAAAGTTGTTTCAATGGAGTTGTTTCAGTGGCAATTACTGGCAAATATTCGCGAGTTATGAGTGTTATAAATTGGTAGGTAATTGCTTATGAAGACCTTTGTCTTACGTGAAGTGCCTAAGACGGGGGGTGGGGAGGGGGACAGTGACGCATATGCTTCGTTGTACAGCTTTAAACGATTCTGAATTTCTTGTATCAAGAAATGGCCGAACACATAGGAATATTGACTTAACAATTATGAGAATATTTTGGCAATTATTTTTTTCTGTTAAGGAAAGAAGAATCCACTGACACAATGAATTAAAAATTGGGATGTCCATTAAAACCGAAAGCTTTTCCTCAGTGTGTGAATGAAAACTCTGCTAGAGTTTCTTCTTGGGTGAATGTGAAATATCGATCAATTTTCAAGTGCAGTGGTCATATAGCAATGCAGCGACGCCACCTGAAGCACCGACATCTTCAATGCGAAATCCGATGCTCAGAGGACTTTCACAAGAGGTAACCAAACGGTTGTCCTTCGATTCAGATGTAATATAAGAAATACAGCTATAATGAAGATGGTTGTGAAGCCGTTGAAAATGAGTCAATTTTTAGGCTCTTCCACTCCACTTTATTCCTTACATTTATTAGAGTGTATCTGTGAAATGGATAGGCAGCACTTAGATGAAGAGAGGGAGAGATATCCCTGTTGAATTGAATTTATGAAATATTTAATACGCTTCATTAAGGAGACTGCGAAATTCCTTCGTCTAATTATGACAATAATACATGAAAGGATGAGGGTAGATTGAGAACAAACCCGCAGAAACTGTGCCACTAGGGAACGATTTTAGCTTGAAGGGACCTCAGCTGAGACCAATCGAAACGCAGAGGAGACAGTCGGGATAGAAGCCCCGCAAAAACATGAGTTCCATCATCGTTCCTCATTTCAATTGGACCTTTCTCGACGAGATCGTCGTT
Source organism: Baylisascaris schroederi (assembly GCA_006503575.1). Taxonomy (NCBI): domain Eukaryota; kingdom Metazoa; phylum Nematoda; class Chromadorea; order Rhabditida; family Ascarididae; genus Baylisascaris; species Baylisascaris schroederi. The sequence continues at coordinate 755,306 of QEWY01003062.1, forward strand.
AACGCTTATCAATCTAGACAGGTTTCCAGTGGTGCCGCACGACGTGAAATTGTCTTCCAAGGGAAGAGTTTAAGAATTGGAGACGGAGGAGCAGTTTTTGGCCAGGATGGCCCGAGTCAGGGATCGAGCTGGACGAAGGGGGTTGACCATCGACAGAAAAAAATCGGGAGAAGTCAAGGAATTGTTTTCGAGAGGGAGAGGGTGTGAGACAGAGGGAACTTCGTCAGAGAAAGGAGTCCCTGTAAAGCCTTATATTTCCAGAAAATCAGCTTCATTATGCCTTACATGAAAACGACTCATATCGGAGCTACTTCGTTCGCCAGCTCATTTGCATTGCCCGGTAGAAATGAAACTTTCCATTACTAGGCCATTTGTTTGAAGTATTGTTGTTTCATGCACACATTGTTAAGAAATCTTTTAATCTTTTTGTTTGCAAGTGGCTACGATTTTTTCTTAATTTTCCGAGAAGAGGAGGAAGAGAAGTGCAGTGTCGAAGTCGTATGGAAGCAGTCAGTGGATACATGAAGCAAATCATCCTCTTTGTCCTTTTCTCCTTATCACCTAATAAATAAGAAATAAGCGTTCCTTAATCACCTTCTGATTGTCTCATACCATATTGAGGAAGACGATGTCACATGTTGTGGCTGACATTCATTTTCCTTTGTAAACGGTTCATCATTGCTCGCACAATCTCTTAAATCTCATTTGCAAATGCAAATTTTCCTCGAAAGAAAAAGTGCCATATCACTAAACAATCAAAAAATCGCAAGACGCAAATTTATAATAACACAAAGTCGTGTTCTATTTTTATTGCTGCTCCTTATTCGCGTGGCTCATTATGAAATTGCGCACCACCGTGCACTGCAAAAATGTCGACGAATTGCATTGCACCGCTAAGGAAAAGAGGTTCATTTTCAGGCTTTTAATATCCATTTTAGTGTATTTCAATTCCTTCCCAAATTTAGCGTTCTTTCTTTGCGGTTTGTTATAAAATTGTAGCAATAGTAGATAAGTTTACTGACATCGAATCTCCGCAACTGCTTTCAGCTTTAGCTAACAAACGCGTGATAGGGAATTCATGCGACAAAAAGCCCTATTTTTCACCTTTTTTCATTTTTCTTGTTGTCGCATGTTAAGTGGGCCAAGTGTGGGACAACCGTCTGAAGTATTTTTAACCTTTGATCGGCATCTAATAAGTGCAGCAAGCAGCGCACTGCATATCAGTGAACTTGCTGAAGGTGCTTTTGTCGGCTAGCTTTTTTCCCAGCCGTTTTTGGCGGTGCACTGATAAGACCCATACATATACAAATCGCTCCGGAGGTGTTCTGAGATGAAATAACCTTGGAATACAATTCTAGCAGGAAGATGCATTTGCGGTGGTGTTTTCTTCCGTGGAGGTCGTTATTGACGCTCTTTTTTGCCTCATCGATCTTAAAGGAAACTTGTGTAATATGAATTTCATGCCAGTGGGAGGATTATTAGCCTGCAAAGGGAAATATTACATCATTTACATAACAGTTATTTGCGGTCGAACAATGGCGCAATGAAAGCGGTTGCAGAAATGTAGTGAGATCGGAGCTTTAAAGTTGTGTCCGGATGATAACTTTCTCAAAAGTACCGGAGTGTCATCTTAGTGAAAGTTGCAATAGAAGACGATAGGCGTGTGGAAGTTCCCATGAGAGTGCCATTAGGTTCGATATTACATCGTACTGCTGTGAGCATATGTGCATGAGGAGCTAAAATCTCTTTCAGCCATATGTGAATGTGCTGTATTAATCAATCTGACTTAATGCAGGTTGAAACGACAACGGAAAGCAGCCGTCGCAGAACACCAAAGTCTCGACTGCGTGACCGTCCAACTGGCTATGGTCTTGAAGATAAGATATCGCCCATATTCCACAGTTACCACCACTTTGCTGATCTTGGCTAATATGTTTCTCTACTTGTACTGTACTTTACTAGTACTACTTAGGATAGATGTTCTTCCGAGAGAGCTCATGTCTCGATGTTTTATCGAAGCATTACAGAGTGGCGTGACTGGTAAGTTGAATCGCAAGTTCGGTGCCTTTATCGGATTTCTGTAGCCATCAGTTTATTCGAACAACTGGTGGTTCTGACTGAAAAGGGGCTGGCAATAATTACGAGCAGTCGCTGACCACTCCAACGGGTCACTATTCTCTTCGGGCGCATCTCTCGAGATCTGTATTATTTTTTTGTTCTGCTGTTGTGTAGTGAAATCATTTTTATTTGTTTTTGCTCGCACTATTAATGTGCCGTGGAGGAATGTTGTTGTGAACGTGTTATTTCCCATCATTTTCCTCACAAGCATGAGTAGATGCCTAAGATATACCAGTCGGCTATAGACTAAACGGGAATAGTACGCCGTACAAGGTAATCAAAGAAGGTCAAGAGCATACAGGCAGATCAAACAACTAATCAGCATGAATCGTGGGGCTAGGCTGAGACAAAATCGGAGGGTATAAAGGGGTTGATGTGCTTGTGCATTCATTCCAGCTTCTAGACTGTTCTTAAGGCCAAATGGGCATACGTATGGCGGTTGGAATGTGTGAGGAGATGGGCAGCAGCGTGTAATTCGCCGTTTGCGACTATGAGATCGTGCCAACGATTAAAAGCATCCTTGTAAACGAGTCCATAGTTGTTTGTCACCTTATTGTATAAGTGTGATAAAATGTTCGCCCCTTATACCTGTGTCGTCTCCCAGTTTCTTCGACCACATTCGACAGAGGGGACTACTCCCCATGGCTCCTCTGATCCTCAAGGAGATGAAGAACCAGAGGAGCTATGGGGAGCAGGCCTTTAAGATGCGCATAATTTTTTAAAATGGTTTGAAATCAACACAAAATTTAATCTACCTCTTAATCGAAACGTGCTGACTAATTAGTTCACCTCTCCAGTTGATATATTCTCAATTCTTGATTGTGACACATCATGAGACCATTCTTTTCACTTTTTCACTACGATATTCCTCACCACTGAACGTCAAAAAAGGTGCTTCTTGCAAAGATTTCCTCATATTATAATTATTAGACAATTCGGAAACAGTCTCATCTCTTTTCCCAACATATGCGATATTGTAAAAGCTTGCCGCTTCTTCACTTCACTGGCGGTCCTCAAAAATGTTTGCCGACGCTCCCAAAAACTTGTCTATTCAGCATCGACCATGCCTCAACTGCACATGGGAAAACACAACACGGAGATGTTTGATGAGCAGGTTAATAAAAGATCATGAGGACTGTTTAAAGACGAGGCATGTGACGTTGTTCTTCTCGCTCTCGCAGAACAGCTCCGTATTTACAACGTAACTGAATGCCGACCTTGTGCATATCACATCGATTCGGCCACCAAGTTGCTCGGTGACGATTCGTTGAATTTGTCTCTTCGATAATGAGACACTGTCGGAAATATTCTTAAATCAAAATGTGTCACTTAATTGTGAAGGCTAGTAAACCAGAATGTACAATTGATGCATTATCCTAATTACTTTTAATACATTCATTTAGAGGTTTAAAGGATACCGTGGAAAATTTTCAAGAACGTTAAATACTACATGCGTATGACCTTCATGAATTATTCGCAGGCGTCATACCACACAACAAATGGTAGCAAAATCCCTCTTAACAGAAAACATATACCCGAAATCAGCATGCAGTAGGCTTTGCCAATCGGAATAAAATACTCTTAAAATGTTCTATGATCTCAGGAGTAGATTCCAACAACGACTAGTCTTAAAAGTTCTCTAGTTTAAGCGCTTAATGGACTACTCTATTGGACACTGCCCCGCTTAGTAAAACAAAAATATGAGACTGCGGGGATTTATTTTGAAGGAACATAAGCCTCCTCACACTCCCATAAGAAATGCCTCCAAACATTCCCATAAATTTGCAATCAAGTGCCAAAGTTTTGAATAAGGAAATTGTAAAGAAGAAACACATAAAACATTCAAATTTTAAATTAAAATTAATGTGCCATGTGCCATATTTCATATAATATCTACGTACTGTGCATATCATCAATTACCATAATTCCTGCAAAACTTTTCAAACTTTTCATAAGGCAACGGTGTGATTAGCGACTTCGAGATGAATATTCTATACAAACACGTATTTTTCATAATTCAGCTGCCAAAATTGCTAGATTCCGTTCCCATTATGATGCCTCCTTTATGCAACATATCGTACAAATTAATAGCAACAGTGTAATTAGCGATACACCTTAAAACTTTAATCAAGCAAAACTGACGATGCCCTTGCACAACTGCAAAAATAGGTACATGCGTTTATAAAAAAATCTTTCCGCTCTGAAATTCTTATGAATCTAACGTAGAAATTAGCCGCGTTCAAGAGAATATAACAAAGTTACATCAATTAATGCAGCTCTCATTATTTCATTGTTGCACTTGGTGTCAGTGATAGAGATTGGTTTGTCTTTTGCGCGGAATGTCTCGTATTTCTCTATTGCAGACTTCTTTTGATAATCTGAAAATTAAAATTTTCCATTAACGAATTCTTGGATTTCGTGGCATCGATAGCAACCATATTGCAGATTTATAACTGAGGCCTTTCCTTTTGCTGGCTGCATCGCCCCTCATCAGCGCAGGTCTATTTTGGTTCCGACATCCCATAATAGGAGTTCCGGCCCATTATTTTTGAGAGCAGTCAACGTCTACAAATGTTTCTTACAACTTCCTATTTTCGTTCCAGTCATTCCCCAAAGTCCCAGAATCGGAGTCCAAATTCAGAAAAAGTATAGAAGTTTTAAGATAACGGAGCAGGATTCCCACTGCAAAACACCACTCAATATAAGAAAGCGCATACACTACATATATTCGTTATTTCTTTGCGCAGAATTTATAAAGTGCATACAGTACGACCGAACAACGAATACGCTTCATTGGCAAGAAGGCATAATACGATGGCACTGACAGTCACTTCATATTAGAGTGAAAAATGATTAGATGGGATGCCAATCATGCGCTTTCATTATTCAACACAACTTATGACGACTTAAAGTTTCTATAAAAAACGAAACGTACCAGTGGGTGAAGCTCGATGTGATTTCCCCTCATCAATATCGTCCTCATAATTGACTTCACCAAGTATCTGCAAACGCCTTTAGTAGATTTAGACACCAATTATATGCATTATATTGAACATTCTGTTCATCGAACCAACTTCATCAATGCTTCATGTGATGCGAGCTGTATGGATGCATATATTGACAGATCTCATAGAAGCACAACTGTAAATATGTCAGTCACTTCTCGAAGATGCAAAATAGACGTGTTCTGCTAATAACAAAAGCAGAAAGCGCAAAAATGGCTGCTGCTTTTTGCTCCATATCTTAGCACTTCGACAGTTTATTCATTTAATACCCCTACAGCACCTATTACAAAACAACTCGATATATGCAAAGCTATGTCAACGGAATTCGCTCATTTAGTGCTGGCGAGCGCTTCCGTCTTGGATGGCGACCTGTTCGCTCACTTCTTCACTTCCTCCTTAATTTTATGAATTTGTAAGCTCGCTTTGGAAAACCACAGTAAGGTAACAACCCGTTGTTTGCATACACGTTTGCCAAATCTATCCGTCTGTCTGTCCAGTAATTTCAACTCGGAGACCACTGCAGCTAAAATTACGAAATTCTGTGAATCAATAGCGTGATGACGTTATGTACCATATTCTACGTTGATTTGCCTTTTTCAACAAAAGCTGTGGACATTAGATGTGGGTCGTTTGCATTTTACATCTAGAATCCCACGTTAGTCGAATTTTCCCTTCACATTAGGCGGATCACATTAGGCGGATCGAGTCGGTTACAACAAGAACCCATTATTGTGCATTATTTTGTTAACAAAATGTGGAACTGGTTTGTCGTGACCAGGATGTAAAAGCCCAAATCATGCGAATTGCTTTGATATGCATCCCACTTGCTAAATTATGAGCGATTATGCACAAGCTTTAAACACATACAAAGCACCTCGCAAACACTAAGAGGCGATGGGTGTTGCTGTGGCATCGAATATATCAGTAACCCTCAATGTTGCGTGAACCAATAGTTTATAAATGCATTCAAGTCGGGCCTCGCCCATAAACGTCACTATTTACGATACCAGATATACACAGCGTTATCGCTCCGCAATGAAAGAAAAAAGAGTTGGATTCAATTTTATCTAAACTTTATGGTCTATTATATCGTTTCATAAGAACTATGCGCCCAAATAATATGGAAATCCCTATAGTCAATTATCGCTTCGAATTGTAGCGTAAGCAGCCGATATTTTCCTATTATCCAACTGAGCCTTATCTAGTCACCTGTCGTAATGGTCTGCCTTCTAGAACGTTCAACGGCATATCTATGAATAACAGTCATACGATCGTTTTAACGAGGCACTCTCACGACTAGATAAGAATTTCAATGCCTATGCTTGAAACGTCACCTTTAGCGCATTTATCCTTTGATTCAACTCATCCTGCCAGCTATATTTTATTCCATCTCCGACACCCATGGTCTGAATGGTTTTTTTAGCTCTATCTCTCTTTCACCTCTTCAAATTTGTGCACCACAGCTCATTTGGCTTCAAAATCATGAAGGCATTGCTGAACAAGTAGAAAAGGTTATCGTGCATATGCTCTTCGCACAAATTTTGCATGACAGAAATTTCACATCGAAGAGATCTCAGCGCGCTACAGTGCCACTGCGCAAGTTCTTACTGAGCAAATATTTTGCTTTTCTATCCTTCAACCATTTGATTATCACTAATATCCTTGCTGAACGTTAACAATTAAACGACTGTTGTTGAGGGGAAGTTACAGGTTCAATCGAACAAACAGCATATGGCTGGATGGCTGATTTTGTACCAAAGCAGATATCTGGGCACCTAAAATGTTGAATCCACTTGAAATTGTGCATCGGATTTCCAGCCGTTCAGAAAGAAGTGCTAACGTGTATTTTTGCAATAAAAAAAAGCACTAAAGAATAGCAGTTTTTCTGGCTGATTGCTATGTTTGCAACAAATATTCTTTCACATGGACCGTTACTTGAACATCTGGATGACCAACCGTAGGCACTTTGTTCGTCGTTCTCTCAATAAGTTTCAACTGATCGCTGCGATGATGGGACCATATCCCGTGTCCGTTGAATTGCTCCCTATTGCGACCAATTGATGATGGATCGTCATAATTTGAGGTAGACGTTTGAGAGGAATCATTACGTCGAATATCACTTTTGGATGCGATCGAAGAATCTACATGTGTGTTATTTTCGGATGAGTAGCGTCCAACTATATAAAATTCCACTTTGGGGTTGCTGGGAGCATTGTTCTCTTCAGCCATATGAACCGTTGTGATTGGCTTCTCAGATGAAGCTTCTGATGGAGTGCCTCGAGGTGCCGTTACGATCGCAGATGCCATATTCTAAAACACCTAATTCAAAAACGCTTCCGGATGTTTCCAAAAGGAAGAGGGGATGATTAGTGGCATATTACGAGCGAGAAGCGATATATTTGTGGGATTTCATAATCAAAACCTGATTTTCATAGTCATCACAATGAAAAGATTAATTAAAGCGCTTATAGAGCATCACTGAACGATGCAAACTGATCAAAGTTTGTGAGTGTACGGTGACCTGCTTTAGTTGATTAGACGTCTTACGGATCTTGGGCACTCGTTGGTATGGTGTGCGCATTCGTGGTATTTCTTGCTCGGACGAGAGGACGACCAGTGACATCGTCTGAAACGATGGAACGAGTTGTGGAACCACATGAAGTGGCGAGGGTATGTTCTCTATCCGAGGGAGTGGTGCACGAATATCGCTTAACACTGCTTGATCGAACGACAGCTGCAAAGTATTTGCTGTTGATAGTATTCAGAAATTGTTAGTTAACTCCAAACTGCTCTTTACCTAGTGACGGAAGGAAAACATAGGGCGATACCGAGAATCCTTTTTGCTTCCGTCTAAGCTAAAGACTGTTAGACGCAGTTACTTCATGAAATTGAGGATGTGATATACGCAGACTAAACGGAGGAGGACGGTCATTTATGCCATTATAAATGATTTCTATACAATCAGCGAGTGAGAAACGAATCACGGCACCAAGATCATTGCAACCGACTTTAAATAGAACTTTGTCAAGGTAATATGAGTGCTTTTTGATATTTTCGCTTCAAGCCGTTATCTCACTTAAACATTCAATTATAGTTTTTTAGATAGGTCCTTTCACAATCAAGAGATAAGGTAAGAAAGAGACAAGATATATGCAGCAATTTTTTAGAAGTGAACTATAGGGCAAATATCCGTGCTGAATATTTACGAACCTAACCTCGATTCGCTTACTCTATATAAAAGCGCTGTTACGTTCCTCTTGATTCACTTGAGAACTAAGCACACCACTATTGTCAACTGATTGCGATGAACATTACAGTTGTAGGCGGATCGCAAGATCCACCGATGCATCCATCGTTATTTGCAACTGAAGACTTGCAAGATCCTCCACGGCACGCCCGACCACATAGAAGCGGTGATGGACAAGCAAACTCGTTTGACTGAGTGCAGGCTAGCGGGTCAAAACATGGAAATGATGTGGCACAGTTGCAACCATCCAGATGTCCATTAGGAAACAGGGCTGCCTGAAAACAGCTCAATCAATATACCGTACATAAAGCCAGTCTCACTCAATGTGCTCCAAAAAATGATACCAAATGAGGTGAATGAAAATGATGGTAAGTATGAAGCTAGTATTCCATGCGCGTAACTAACGCGTCTGCATATATATTAACAAATGAAGATATTTTAGGCTACGGTTGGCAACTCCTGTTCTTTCCTCCCAGGATATCCTGCTCATCCTCCCTACCTCTCCCCCCCTCCCACTACCTTCCCCTAAACCAATTAAGGAGGAAAATGATTCCTTTCCCTTCTGAGCACATAATCATTCGCTGTTTCCACTGTCAAGTCGATTCCTCCTGTATCGTCTTTTTACTCTACCTTCAGCGTCTCCTATGTTAAAATATTACTGAAACCACAGCCAAACGATAAAAGCCTGTTACTAACATATCTTGGTGAACATTCTTTTGAATACTCCTTAAGTTGAGAAGATATTCCATGTAATTCATTTGCGAACAACCAAGAAAAAATTCCTATCCAAAAACGAAGGCTTTACTTCGTTCGCAATTTGAGAATTAGTGAGAAAAGGGGAAGGGGCTATTGTACATCCTGGTTATGGCAACAACGAGTGGAGAGGGAAAAGAGGCCTCAACTTCCTCATGATCCTGACCTCTCTACTCGTACCATGCCGATTTCAGAGCACTACCATTTGTGGGAGTGATGAAAGAAAAGATCGTGTTTAATAACAGAAAAAGTGAGATGGGGAGGGAAAGAGTAGGAACGAGGAGAGCGAAAATGAGATAGGAAAAGAAAGAAAAGAAGAAGGGGGAAGGAATGGAAGTAGAGAGGGAAAGAAAGGACGAGGAAAGAGGAAAGAAGGAGGACGGAGTGAGGGGAAGAGATAGGCAGGGAAGGAGAGGGAAAGAAGGAAAAAGGGGGAAAGGGAGAAATAGAAAAAAGGTGAGGGGGAGATAGAGATGGGGAAAAAAAGAAGGGAGAGAGAGGACAAATAAGATAAAGAGAGATGGAGGAAGAAAAAACGAGCCAATGTGGCATGTTGGGCTAGACCATTTTCTCTTGTTATTAAAAGAACACAGTTCATGTTTTCATTTACGCATTGGTTGATTTTTCAATGCAGTGAACAAGGTGTGCAAAAATGAGCAAAGCAAAACGAGACTGTTTGGATTTTGTGCACCTAAAGTAGTTCGAGTTTTTAACATTCGAATAATACGATCAACAAAGTAACTCTTCATGATTAACGCATCTAAGCCAGAAACGGGAAAACGAGAACGCGAAATGAGTCGGACGCATTCCATCAAGCAGACAGCAATGAACTTGCATATTTCCATCACTATATATCTGAAACAGCCTCTTGTAGGCGCTGTCACCCGAGTACTCAGCTGTCCTCAAGTGCTTTTGACGAGTCATCACAAGTGCAACGGACTGAAATCTGATCACCTTTGTGACCGAGATCAAGAGATCGGAGGGATGGAGGATTCAGCTCATGTTGTCTAAGAAATCCCACTAACAAATGCGTCTTCATTGAGGTGACAATATTTACTGCAAACCTTTCAAGAAAATTTCATTTTTATAACAACTTTTTTATATTATTCAGTCAAATGGCAATTCGTGTAAGTGGGCTGGTCCAACCGGCGCAATCGGTCCCTTTCCAGGCCGTCGGCTGGCAATTTTCACGGTCAACTATCCATCGCTGGAATTAACGATTGATGGACCCGCCGAATCGGTTGGTCGGCCGAGCTTCACAAGATACCAGGATAAATAAGCGGGACAAATCTCCGTAAACGGCCGTTACACTACAAAAATTATAGCAAGCTTTTCACTGTTTTGTTTTTCGATATTAAGGTTAGAACGAGCGGACAAATACATATGAATGGAGACCTGGGTGATGTGGACTACGGTAACGATTACCAACGTGGCGAAGCCGTAACACATCGTCGAAATAGTTGGGCAATACTGAGTGAGCGTGCTGTGATGAATGGCATGCATTTACGCAAGGTCTCAGTGAGACTACCTGTCCATTGGTCAGTTTTTCTCGAAAAGACACTTCCCCTGTCCAGAACGCCGACCGGAATACGAGGGGGTCAAAGGCGTCAAACAAACAATGCCAAAAAGGTGAACATCGATGGAAAGGTAGAGAAATATCGATCGAAAGTTTTATGTCGATTGAAAACGAGGAAGAAATTTTCCGATGTCATATGTCAGCAAAAATCTTTGCTGAAAATTTCTGTGGTGTTCGGTGAAAGGATATAAGAAAGGTGCCAACCGATGAATTTACCGCACTAGTTTTCGGAACCACCGGTGGACGTAAGTGATTGTTGGAATGGTCATAAGTTGCCGGAAAAAATATATATTTGTGGCACCTTTCTTCCTACCAAAGAAACTTGCTAAGTTCCCCAATAGCTTAAGCTCTGCAACCTCTCAAAAGAAAGCTTAATCATCGGAAATCTTACCTACGCCAACATCAGCGTTTTTGTCGTCACTGTAATTAAGCGTATTTTGGAGGGGAGGGTGGGAGTAGGAGGAGAGGCAAGTGGGACTGTGAAATCAGTATGAGCCAAGAAGAACAAGTAAAAGGATCGCTTTGAGGGATATTCACGTCGCGGCTCTTTAGTCACTGCTACGAGCACAACGAAAGTGCGCCGATCATCATTAGAGAAATGAGCAAAACCGTTCAAAGCTTCGCTTTACTTCAAGTTTAAAATTATGTTGCTTTTTAAATTTTTACCAAAATTTGATGTATAAAAGATCACATTCGAAAACGTGACCCAAAACTAATGAGGCTGATTAGTAATTACGAACTTGAAAGCGATTTAAACCTAGTTTCAACAATTTTCAACAGAAAGTTTCATGTAACGGGACCTTAGCTGTACATGGAATGTTTCGATTTCGTTATACGAAACAAATGCAATAGCTTACGACGAATAGCTCGTTGAGGTGTTCACATTTCTTTCAGGTTATATGCATTTAAGAGTTATATGCAGGTTACATGCACCTGTCGTAATCCATAACAGCGAAGTAGGCATTGAAAGGGATTCACTGAGTTATACGCTTCTTATAACCATAGGTTGAATTTGCCTGTTTATGCTTGTTGCAGAAGTGAGTGCGTTCAGTGAATGATGAAGAAAGATTGCATTATTAGACGTTCCCATATCGATAACATAGCATTCGTTTGTCGTATCGAAACAAATGAGCTCCGAACAATGCGGGTGATATGGGTTGATGTCAATGCAATCGTAGATATCATTGATGAGAAGCAAAAAATGTGTTGAAGACGAGAGTGACTCTTTCAATCGTCACGAAAGAAAGTGAAAAACGCAAGCGGATCTTTGACTAACGTTCTTATCGTTCTTCAATAACCAGTTGAAAGGCGACTTCAGTGGCGAATATTTCCACAAATTCGATGGCAGCCCAATCACTCTTCTATTCTCAAAAACTCCAAGAGAGCTTTATATCCTGATCCAATACAATAGTGAATAGTTGAGTGCATCGAAAAATATATTTCCATTCAAATATATATATATATATATATATATATATAAATATATATAATTTGCACTGGACGAAGAAAGGATTTAGCAACATGGAATGAATGGAAGATCTCTGAGCTGATATTCTAGCACTTCACTCATCGCCCCATTGACCGATGCAGCCATTAAAAGCTCCTGATTTATATATAGGGAGTGATGGGCAAGCCTAATAAGTACAAATTAAAATTGATTAGTATAGTCGAATTGTTTTCGTTCTATCGAAATATTGTAGTAGCAGTTGTTTTCAGAATCCCTGTTGCGATTGCAATTGGAAGTACTCAGCATAAAGGTGCAAATTTTTGAGAAACTCAAACAGCAAATTCCTATCCTTACTTTTACCACAACAGATATGGTCCCTCAGTTAGCTCAAAAAAAAAAAAAAAACACTCTATTATTGTTCATATCTGAATCAAACGTTGTTTCTCCCTTATGAAGTATTTTAGATGGCATCGATTATCCGATCGTGATAGTTGCGCCGTGCAGTGGACAGTCGATAAGAGCCATGAATGAAAACCTGTAGAATATAATAACCCGAATAACGAATGACAAAATTTTGTGATGTAGATCATCGGGGACAAGTGCAAATTCAAATAAGCATCCATGTCACGCAGGACTGAATTTTTGGAATACTATGTGCATGAAACTTCATCGTGCTCACTTTTTGCAACAACAACACTCGGGCTTCTTCAGCGATATAGGATGACCAGTGTTACATCACGAGCAGCACAGTTTGGATTATCGGGCATATTAAATCCTCATAATGCAATACAGTACGGTATATGTAAGTATAAAACTCGATATGAATTTTCATAGGATATTACTCTTAAAAGAGCAATGAGTCGAATTATTTCATCAGTGTGAAATACCCTTCCATGGCAATGCTGTACTTTCAGCAGAAAAGTCTAACTTGGGCTCTATTATCCATAACATGGTGCAGTGAAAAAAATGTGGATGCAATTTTGACAACCAACTTTTACTGCCTGATCAGCCCATCCTGTGCACACAGAAAAACACCTGGATTTTCAGCACAGTACTAAGTCATCCGAATTTTCGGCTCGAGAGACACTCTACCAATGATAACGCTCTTTATTTCCCCACGATCAGTGCACATCGATACCGTTGCATCCAGACGTTGCTGTTTTTGTTATAAGCCATTAGCAACATATAAACGCAAATTAGGATGGTTATGGAAAGCGTCGATGACTCCTGATTGCAGGAATGGTATTCGATTTTATGGATTTTGCAAGATACTGCAGTTAAAGCTCTCATATATTTTTACTGTGGGATCCCTGTAACTCCCATAAATTGCGTTAAACCCACCTCTTGAGGAAGATAAACGATCCTCGCCAGACCCCACTTCCTCTTAATGCAGAGAGCAACCGCAGATGCTTAAGAGACGAGGATAAGAGCACACCATGCAAAGTATCCATCTTTATCCCCCTCACCGCCACAGTGGAACATACCTAATTTTCGTTCGTACGCTATTGGAACAAGAGCTGAGAGCACAAGAGGTAGCTAAGTAAACCCTAGAAGCTAATACTCCTATAAGACATATTATAATAAGCCTGTACGCCAAAAACACTTGCAATTTCTCTCATCAACCGTTCTCTTTAAGGCGTGAGGGGAGGGGAGGGGCAGGAAGGGGGTGCAAACTCTGACGGCCTCCTTTTCGTTCGATATGCCAATGACACGAGATGCAACTGTTAAGGTACACTCGTCAAGGATAGCTGCTCTGTCTCAACAGTACCGTCGCATGATGGAACAGTCTCTTATCCGATTGCAATCAGCGAGTTTCGAAAACAACCCTCAACCTGCATGCTTTTGCTCGTAAAAACTGTAAAATCTGTATCGTTTTGTTGAGCGTGCTGGATTTAAATGTAATATGAATAATATAATATGGAATAATATGATGTGGAATTTACACCTTCAAAAATTAATCGAGATGATAAAAGTCATAAATGATCGAAATGTAGAGATGAAGTAAAGCTTTTCAAAGGGGATATCTTCAACTGTGCGTTGAGAATCGTTGCGAACTGATGTAAAATTGAAAGCAACTTTAGAAACAAGAATATATTTTTAATGCACTTCAGCAAAGGATTATGACTGATGATCGGAATCGATTACAGAGTTGCTCGAAGTGGAGGATTGTAAATTAAAACGACAACTAAGCTCAACAAAGGAAGTGGAAATGAAAAAATAAACTAAAAAAACACAAAATAAGGAACAAATGAAATCACAATTCGCCCGAATAGATCAAACTTCAACACGCCTCAAAACATCCGACGACTGCAAATAAACAAGCAGACAGACACATACACATATAAAGAGCACTTTTTCCCAGCATATCTCTACGCAACTTGAACTTTTACAAAGAAAGCACATCAGGCTGTTGCAATATTTTAGTGCTGTACCAACTAAAAAGACGGTCTAGCAAACACTGGCTCTTAGGCTTGGTTATCCACTCAGCATTTTTCAGATAACCAGCTAGGCATTGAAATGATGAGGCAGTAGCACTCGGGCAACGCTGAGTGTGCCCACTACAACTATGACCTCTGCTATCAGGAGTAGCAACAATATAGAAGATCGCATACCAGTCTAGTATGCCTGTATATGATAAGTGAATGAACAAACAGAAAGTGAACACGAAGAACACATATCGGACATCACCCACAGGACGTAACTCTACAATAAACAATCGCTTATACATGTGCACTTTACAATGCGAACAGTATAATGTATGGTGGAAGGACAAAGGAGGGGAGTGATGCCAGCCGGGTGTAGAAAGAAAAACGAATCCGTCTTGTCCAATTGAGCTTGTAAAATGAACTAAGTCGCATTCGGCAAATATGCTGTTCGATGACCAATTTCGTCAACTACCCTCAATCGAGCGTTGAAGTGATGGAGAAGCAGAGCAACAGAAGTAGCGCGTCATTCTGGAGATAGACCTGTAGGACCTATGCAACATTCGAAGACGGAACAGCGTAGTCAAAACCTCAAGTACAGTTGGGGGAAGGGGGAGGGGGGAGGCGGAAGGAAGAGGGAGGTGCCAGCCCACAGTAACATGTCAAACAACGCAACATTCCACCATGATAAAATATTGCACCTCTTTAATGCTGTGGACCATGACGACACCTGTTCTGGTTGTAAAAATTGCTTCTCCTTATTTTTGCTCCCCTCTCACGTCCAGAAAGCTCATCCTTAAAACGCACAATCATAAACTAGCACCATCTGCACGACCTCCATAACTCCATTTCTACCGTCTATACAAGGACACCTTCGACTTGTAGGAAGTAGAGATCTTTAACAGATCTCTGCATAAGTGGAGAACGACAAAAAAAAAACGAAAAATCAAAGAAATGCATTTTTTTTAGAATGTCCAAAAAAGTTGCTGAAGGATGAGCTCTTCGTCAGGTCTGTTGGTTAATTTCCTTGGTTTGAGTTTCAACTCAGTTTCTAAAATGTAACATGGCGATCCACAAAGCACTACTCAAATACACTATTACAGATATAGCACTTCATATGGCTTACCACAAAGCTGGAAGCACACGCAACGCCTAACTGATGGTATCCCCCTCTTCTGATGATAATATCCATTGTCCACAGCACTAAAGGATTGCCGAAATATCACATAAAAATGATATTTTTGGCACTACTGGAAACAATACTACTTTTGTACCACTGAGAGAGTAGCAATAGGCAGCTGCTTTCAAATAAATAAAGCAATCTTCAGAGGTAGAGGAATAAACTGCTCATTATTAAAAGACATCCTTATAATCAGGATCATGGGAATATCACCGGCATATTGACATGCGTCCATCGTTTCACCGTTGCGAAAAAATGGAATATTTTCAGTGGACAATCGACGGTAAAATATCATGAATGGCTGGCATAAAAAAGATTTTCTTAAAAGCAGTTGCCATTAACACTTTCTAATGAGTTTAATATGGTGAAGAGCTAGGCAGTAAAAATGGCCTTAAAAAGAGGATAGACTATACGCTCTCATCGGTCATGTTCGACTATTTGACACTAGGAAATAATTGAAGCAAGACAAACGAATTCAGTTGCAGTGCTCGAACGTATTGAAGGTCGGAAAGCCCAAGAAACGGAACGCGCAATCTTGATGAGAGGAATGACCACACTGGACCGAGATGGAGACTGAAAAAATTTAGAATGTAAAACTTAAGCTGCCTTTATTTGTGATGTGAATATAGGCGTGTACCTCATGAACGGACATTTCTGCATCCTAATCGCAATAATCGAACATTGAAAACTGTCGGATGAGACAATGAACTGCCTCTCAATATGATCAAATATTGCGCTTTCCCATTGCGAACGCTTATAAAATTTGGACATTTTAACGATGATTTGATGATAACTCATTCTCAATGTTTTGGCTCAATTAACTTTAATAGAAATGTAAGAGATAAGTTAGATCTATTTTCTATTCACATATTGATCATAGTGAATGACAACGAAAATACTGCAATGAAAAACCACACAAAGCAAAGAAGCCCCCTAGGGCTCAGCTGACTGAAGAGGGATGGTGAAATGTGAAAATATGAAATAGTGTACAACTGCCAACCTCACTAATGAACTAAGACCGGCAACTGAGAAGGCACAATGGGATCTTATTTCGCATATAACGCTTCACTTATCGACTGGTCTTTGAAGTCGCTGCAGCATGGCAACGCCTGCATACTCTTCATGTAGAATGAGTAGTCTTGACTGACCAATCTGCAATAGAAACATCCTATCCATGCAAACGTTACAGCGCTGCTTCCATCGGCAAGTGAGGCGACCTCCCACATTTATAACAGAACATTCTTCCAGTTCTGAAAGATTCACTTTTATGGCTGCCAAGCACAAAGACGCAGCTTAAGGGTGTTTAATTTTCCCAAGTATTATTACTACTAAAGATGAAAGACAATCAATAAATCAATTCAGTGGTCAAGCAACATCTGAGTGATGCAAAAGATGAAAGAATATGCGCAAAATTGTACCCATAGGTGAGTGAATCGTGTGGTGTAATGCCCATCACAGCGAGTTGCTGCTTCAGATTCACCTTGAAACCCTCGTGAACTCGAAGAAACAAATCCTGAAAGAGCCATTCTCCGTAACGAAGAATTATGAAGCATCGATCATACAGATGACAATAGTCTGATGTGACATTATATGCTTTTGCATAGATTGCCTAAAAGAACGCATTATTTTATAATCCTTATAAAAGTGATTCATGCGATTTATGCCTACTGTCTTCGCTTGCTGTTTCTGTGGTGGAAGCTAACATGCTCTTGCTATCAAATTGGGTATGGCCCGTGACTTACCAGTCCCGGACCCTCTGCTTTTCCGATTATAGCTTCTTATGTATTTCTATTAAATTAGAATCTTAAAGGCCAGACCCCCACAGAAGGGGGGAGGTGGCGTGGACTGAAATGTGCGAAAGACATACGCATGTGTCAATAAACTTTACCACAATAAAATAAAAAAAACCACAACTGCATGTACAGTAATTTAAAACATTGCAGAAACCAATCTGAAATGAGTGGAAGAGATGAACTGAAATCATCCAGCCAACGTAAACGAAAAATTATTGCTGAAATTACACATAAATCAATAATTCACACCTTGATCATGCTTTCAGGCATAATACCCGTTAGGCCATTGTAGAACTTGCCCAACTGCCTACATATCTGCTGAAACGCTGCCGACGGAGTCGAACTCTTCACTTCCCACTGCAAGCAATTTTAAGTGACATTTGCGTTGGGACGAGAAAGGGAGAGGGGGGGGGGGGATGAGGAGCATGTTCAGGATAATAAGGTAAGTAAAAAAAAATTCCCTCCCTTTCTCCTCTTTCTCGAAGGAAACTGATGTCCGAATGAACGGTATTCTCAATAAGCCACTTCTTCATATCTTCAACGTAAGTAAAATGATTCCTATTCGCCAAACTCGCAGAAATTCTAATAACGACCATTTGGTGTAATAAAGGGACATTATACTCATCAGCACTACATCTGTGAATAACCTGTGTCACCCCTTTCCATCCCTCAGTGACACTATCACTTGCTCCTCTTTGTCTTTCAGATTCTTCGAGGATTGCAGTATTGAAGATAGGAAAAAAAAAGTGAAGGCGAAAAGCTAGACCATGACAGAAGACAAGGGAACAACAGACCTGCTGCAATTGTGCAAGAGTATGGTGCTCAATAACGCTGATCAATTTATTTGTGATTTCGTCAATGTGATCCTTATAATCCTGCAAATAGACCAATTATATTGGAATCGAATGCGATAACAAAATATCGTCTTTAATACAACAAATTTAACACAGCTTAGTGTTATGCGAATAACACACCAACTATAACACACTCCCACCATAATTATATCGAATTTGCGATGAAACGTTCAGTACACTAGACGATAATCTTTGGAACATTTTATGGACGATAAATATAAATGGAAACGAGATGTTTCTTCAAATTCCTTGCGAAAGATAGGAAGCGGGGGAATTGCAAATAGTGGATTCCATTTTGCGATACTCTCTCAAGCACCTGTTCCACTGTTCTCTTATCGTAAGGTTCCTCAACTGCTTCCTACCCCCCCCCATCTATCGAGACGTAATAGTGCATTAATCGAACAGATGAAGCTAACTGGAAACTTTCGTGCCGCAAATAACACCAACCTGTTCTTCAACAATAATATGCCATGATGTTTCTCTACCAATATCAACAACTGCATAACAAAGGACTCTAAAATATCGACGGAACGAGTCTTTAAGCCGGAATGTCATTCCTTGCAATCTCTACTAGAATATTCATAGCAACATCCTTAAATGAGAAAATCGCCCAATTATAGCATCACGTAAGCGAATTCTTACCCGCACAATATGAGTCATATGCCTTAGTTGATTCTGTTTAGCGGTGGGGAGATGTCGTTCGAAATGAGCTCTTAAATAAGGTGTAAACCGTACGACCATTTGCAAGCACCGTGAAGAGAGTGCTGAAAAACAACTCAACGATAAAAGCAACCAAATGATATGCAATCACGCATCACCTTTATTGCCAAACAGCCATTCTCAATAAAACACCAATCCTTAACATAGAGCAATATATGAAGAAGAAAGGATGTAAATTATAAATGACGTTATTTTATCATTATATCGGTATGAGACTATAACTGTGATAAAAAATTGTGAAGAAAGGGAATTTACAAATGCATGAGACATCCCTATCAATAATCAGGATGTTGGATAAGAAAATTGGAATGAATGAAGCAAATAATGCGGAGTGAGCTTTTTATAGAAACAAACTCCTCCCAATAAATAAAGAACTATGAAAACCAATAAATACGAACCTAAATGCTTAACGCTAATCGATTTAAGACCAATAAGTTGTAGAGCACCAGCTCCGAGTATAAGCTGACAACTGCGTGAGTTGAAGTTCTTCAACAGCTCCACAATACACATCAGCAGCTCAGATGCAAAGTCGGGCAGAACGCTGAGTGCGTCACAGTACTGCGCCATCATTTGCAGAACAAGAAGTGCCGTCCTTAAAGCACACCGATATCAATATTAGCAAACAGGGAGATAATTTTCAATAAAATTTCCTCAGCGTAATCTGCAGGTGTACCCTCCTCACTATAATAGTCCTCTCTCGATTTTGGATCATAGCCCCCGATGCCAATTTCGAACTTTTAGTCATCGGGATTATAAAGATGCGCCCTTATGCTTTCTCCACTCCTCTTCCCTATTTCGAGATGCTGTTCGGATGTATAGGTGGGGGGACCTGAAAAAGGTGAAGGACCTCTTTACTGAAAAGGATTTTCTGGAAGATGGCTACGAAGAACTCTATCCGGTTTTAGCAAATCGCTCAATCTTTCAAACTCTATTGAAAAAAAAATTTTTCCTCCATTGAAAATTCAGGTATTATTGTGTGCATCATTGTGCACAACATCATTCACTCTTGACTGCGGCATTCATCATATACAATTCTAGAATTTCTTTTAGCGTCAATGAATTGAAAGAAAAATACTAACCCAACAACAACGTAACTTTCGCCATCAACGATTAGATTCTGCTGGGGAGTGGCCTGCCTTCCTTCCTCAACACTCGTCACATCTCTAAGCTTTTGGGTGCGAATGCATTCATCAGCAATACGCTGGAAATGCTGTGGTACTTCACTTGCCCGCCAATTCTCCGAGTCCAAAATATTGCTGCAACGATATATTCTAGTAGTACAACAGGGATACCTATCCGAAACAAATATAACCTTCAAAAGGAAGCACACCACAACCGCCTACTTTACTCCGTTATCAAAAACCGCCTGCTTGACTTCTGAATTACTGTATTATAACCTGGACCAGTAATTAGAAAGACATTATTCCTATTTAATATTTGCAGAAATATTTATCTCACACTTTTCTGCATCAATATCTATTTGTTGACCTCCAGATTCCTTGTGTTAATATCAGTGTGCACTCAGGCAACTGTTACTTACATTACTGCGAAGTGCATAAAGATCAAGCATCCCTCTTCAAGTGTACTTCCAGCTGAACGAAATGCCACTAACCGAGTAGTTCGAAAGTACATCTACAGGAACGCTCATTACCTCGTTATAGCTATTCGCCCACAATGCGCCTTTTATTTAGAGATGACCTATATCCAATATGAATAACCTCAAAGCTATGCAATCTATATGTGCAAAACATCAGCAATACGTTTCTTGAGAAGCACTTTTCTCTGATTCGTTATTATCACACAAATGTAACAATCACGGTATTCCCAACCTTCACATTTTCACTGAGATACTGAATAAACATCAGCACACGACATTTACAGACAGTGGTGAAGTTGAATCAAGTTTACATCACATGCCCCTTCTGTAGCAGAAAAAATGAAGCTAATGTTGACTAAAATGGACATCCCTGGTGAAACGTTCAATGAAGATTTCTTAGAAGGTGTAATAAACTATGAAGAAATGCGTTCCAAATTAAGAAATATATGTGCGTTTTCATAATGCCATTGGTATGCCTACAGAGAACACACATATCGAAGTATGAAATGTTATTTCGCTGTGATCGGATTGTCGCATATATCGTAAACAAATAAATACAAACCCAAGTTTGGCCTTGCGTTCCTGATGAAAACTCTTAATGAAACGAGCGCTTTGTTGCACTATACACAAACGCAGAGGGGATGAGTAGTTTGCATCGCTTCCGACCAGCAAAGAACACTTCTTGATGAATTCATCCGCCATTCGCAATACTCTTTGAAATTCATCCACTGATAAACGCTCCAGGAAACCATCCTAAAAGCATTGAAAACTTACTGCAGTACTAATTTAGAGTTGCTTCATTCTTAGGATACAAATATTAGCGACAAAGAACATATTCGCTGGCAATAAAGTTAACTGAATCCCGAAGACAGAAAAATAAAATAGTTGATGTTCTCCTGTTTGGCAATAATGAAGCGATTAGTGATCATCAAACATGGGCGGAAATGGATGTGTAAGAGAAGACGACATTGCATTTTGTACTCTTTATTGGATCCTCGGAGTGCTTTGCTCACAAACCTCATAATTCTCTCATAACTCATAAATCAACCAACATTAGCTATCATGTAAAAGAATAAAGATACAAACAACCGCAAACTTAGAGATGCATACGCAAAAGTGGTATGAAACTTACGAACAGAGTGGCGAAAAGCAAAATATGGATAGGCGTGCAAAGCGCAATCAGAACAAACCTATAGCACACATGGGTGCACATACGCTCTTATAAAAGAAATATTATTAGCGATGGAGCACTTCGAATTTATGCAAAAACCTTAAATTACGTTAAGCACTTTCCACCATGCTCATTATGTCGAAATTGCAACAAAATGTTTTTTAAATAAAATAAATAGAGACGATGACGGGGAATGGAAGTCCTTAACATTCAGATAAATTAATATAATCTGAGAGAAAAATATGCGGCGAAGAATTGCAACGAATACTTTGAAAGAAAAAGAAACCTTAGCCCTCGAGAAGAGTAATCGACAGCAGCGCTCCTGTGCGGTATATGTTGCGTGTTTGGTCAACAGTGATATGGACTGCCGCACCTTAACGAAGCGTAAAACAACAGCTTCAGAAACACTGCGATCTTTGTGGAATCAATATAAATAATAAAATGCTGATATTTCTTTTTCAGATTACATATTCTTGAATTTCTAAGCGAATTCCTGCATGCCAGAAAAGAGTTCACCGCAATTAAGTTTCCTTCAAGCACCTACTCCGCAGAAATATACTCCTCATGATTGAAGCCAATCACTATTACCTCAGATACTGAAGTCGTTTCGCCAAAATGTCTCTAAGACAAATGAAACGGCTCAAACGGCTATTGAATAGACTAATCCAAATGTGCACAAATGCAGTTCTTCTCCGAGAGTAAACAAGGTGGGTGAAACGTTCACCATTGAGCAGTGGTATACCAAGAGAAAGACAGCAGCTCCACATAGATTAAAACAGTACCCGATATAACGCTTGCTCTTATGTTAATATACTCAAGTACTGCATAAAACCACCAACGACTATGAACACCACTTTGACTGCATGGTTTATAACATCGATATTTAACTTACCGATGAGATCAAACAGCTCGCTAGATTATTATAATTAGACACTTTAATAGAATGCTCAAATGATGGTATGATGCCATTCAAAAAGGCGTCTAAACACTAAGGAAAATTTCAAAATGGACGTATAAAAAAGCAAAAGTACCTGCGCCAGATTCCTGCAAGGCATCGATAACAAGGCGGCCGGTGTAGATGCCGTCATCGATGTCAGTCCTTCAACAGGCGCATCACCAAGAACGCTATCCATACGTGAAATTTTCTCAACGAACTCAGCGCATGCCACAGACTGGCTATGCGACAACGAGCATGCCGGCGCTTCAGTCGAGGGCATCGCGTCAAGAGAGAGAGTCGAAGGCACCCTTCCGATTGTTTGCTTTTCTAAGGTGGGTGCGGCACCAAGCAGCAAATCATTCATTTCCTCATCTACATCATCGTCGCCTTCCTCCTCTTGTTCAACTATGATCGATGGTGCAAAATGTTGGTCACTCCTACAAAATAAGCTCTATTTGGGTCTTTTGCAGATAAAGTTCTCCCCTTGAATAGTGGGAAACAAGTCATGTTGAACATTTGAATTTTTTTTTGGAAAATTGAAAAACTTGGGCTTTTTATTTAAAAAATTCAGTTATGGCTAGAAATTTATACCTGGAAGCAGCAAAGAGAGCAGCGATTAAAAAACCAACACATGACCGAATGGCCCTACATCACACGGCTCTAAGAGATGTGCAGAGATCGAAGTTTCAGGTCGACCATCAAAGGAAAATAGACGGAAGACGAAATATTCAAGCAATGAGCTCATATATATTTAAATCACCCCCCAAAAAAACGATAGGGTTCGACTGGTGAGTTGACGCTCTTTATAATGTGGAAAACTCTAACGTTAAAAACTGTTGCACCCATTACTGCGTCGCTCACTAGCTGCGCCATTCCATATATATTATGTAGCTGTGCAACGCATACTACTCCAAACACAACACCACAACTAACAGCGACTCCGGATGAAGCCTTAATGATGGAGAAAAGAATATGCTACCTTTTAACTCTGATAAAGTTTAACAGCACTAAGAAACAGCGTACAGATTAGTCTCCAACAGTAGAGCAACAAACTTCCGAGCGATCATAGTGGAGATGTTATTGTTATTAAAGGATCTGTGGCATTCACAGCGCAACTATACTTGTTATTTATGAAGAATTTGGTGTACAAAACAACACAGTTTCAATTAGGGAGGAATAAAAACCGATTGGCCGATACGCGGAGATTCAACTCATCATTATAATGCTCCTTCAAAGTGAACTTCGACATAAAAACCATTGACTTTTCCAACGAAAGCTGCCATGGGAAAAACTATGAAGTGAAGGTAAACCTGTCGGCTGTTGCAGGTACGGAATGCTCTCTGTTGTCTTGCAGCAAAACGTCTCCAGATCTATCGATATTCTCTAAGATGAGCTCTTGGATGCTCTGTACGCGACGACATATAAGGAAAAGAACACGTAGAAGATGTTCGAATGCGGCAAGCCACTCGTCAAGATTCAATCTGCGCATCTGATTACCTAAGGTGCCAAGTGACGGATCGAAAACGGTCAACTGGTGGTCACGACAGCTCGATATTACATGCGATTTGATCACCTGCGAACAAAATAACGAGAAAATAAAAATAACAGGAAAGTAGTGGGGATTAAATTCGCCGGAATTAACGCAATTTTTTCGAATAGGCCGTGAGGGTAGAGTTGATAAAATATGAAATAAGACAAATTTGAGTGCATAAGATGGCATAAACTGTATCTAAGAGAAAAGTAAAAACATATGGCGCAATTTCTCTCATGTAGCATTTTAGTGCGAATGATCGCCTCGTTAGCTGCCTTCATGTCCTTCTGTGCCAAACTTCAAGCCAGTTAAAAACATTAGTCAAGGTGTGCTTCAAATAATGCCTGAGCAATTCCGCTTTCACTGCGGTTAATGCATTAAAAATTCGCCTTTTTATTCAACGAATCTTACAAAAACGTAACATACACCAAATTCTGCTGTTCTCCTACTCGAACATATTTCGGTTGAGAGTGAATTGTCTTGATTTTATCACTTGAAGAGGCATAATCATCGTTAAACCCTGTTGAAATATAAAAATAAAAGGCAACAATGAGAAATCAAACCTGTCGCAATAAATTTTTGATCGCCTCGACAATCTCTTGTTGTAAAACATGAACGAAACGATACTCATTAACACGCAATAAACCGAGTACAATCGGATTCAACTGACCCTGAAAAGTACAATATTTATATACCCTAAGAAATACATCGTGATCACCGAAAGTGATCTGACATACTTCCATTGAAATTCTTAAAGGCTATCGCAGTGCTATGCATTAGATTGGAAAGAGACTTGGGATCCTTGGATTAAAATGTTTAGAGTTACTGAAATGGCAGATCACTCCAATACCTGACGCAATAAATAAAACACAATACCACAACGTTAGATGAGAGAAGATAGTCAACCTTTTATACTCTTTAATGATAACATAATATTGATAATGAAAATTTACGCGACGAATATTAAAACCAATATATCGCACCAGAAACTGCTCCGACTTAAAGCATTTCTAAATGGAGCATCTTACTTTACAATCACTGTGATTTGCATAAAACGTATAATAGCTATGTTTTCTCCTAGTCAATAAAAGGCAGGAAAAGCTTCTTTCATCATTTTCACGGTATCATAATACCAATTGCCAATCTAACCAATACTTACTTAACAACCTTTTCTAATTACGAATATTGGTGAGCATTCAAAAGCAAAATGCATTTACAGCAACACTCTAAAAGTTAGCTATAGGATAGATCATCACCTTTGGAAGAAAATCCAACAAGCTGATCAACTGAGAGCGAAGAACTAATGGAGAAAAACTTACATCTTGGTAAACCGCCTCGGCTTCACTCTCACACGAATGACCTAATTCCTTTTGCACAAGAGCAACGAACTCCTCTTGCAACATTTTTCCGATCACCTTGTACAACTCTTGCAGCTGAGAGCCTAGATGCCTGCAACGAGTATACTATTATATTTTCTTTAATGTTTAGCAACTGGAAAATGATGTGGTTGAGATGGTAAAGCGTATCAGCAAAATCGAATATGTTCGAGTTCGGAGCCCACTCGAGGTTGAATGAGATTTTCACTGGCAAGTTTAAGCTTAAATGGGACGCATTCATTGATAGCACAGATTGCTAACCTAAAGCAGACGATACCCCGCAGATCAGATCGCAAAACTTCCTGAGCAGTGTCGATACACTCCAGTGCTTTCGGATAGTCGCTCTGGTTCAACAACATTTGCACAGTCAACTGTGCATCTCGAAGGCACGATATATCCTATAATGCAATCGCAACATTTCTTTTGATACCTTATTGGGCAATGATAAAGGCGTTAACAGCCAAACATGTCTCTCTAATTTTAGATCAGCGAGCATTTCTCACACTCAGTGCGACAATAATTCCACCTTTTAGTGACTGATTCATATGAAGTGAGGCACTTGGATCTTCCGTTGTAGTGATTTATGCAAAAGCGAGGTAGCAAAGGTAATGAAACGCCCCTTTGGGAAATTTGAAGTTCAGTTGCAAGGCATGAGAACTTTTCGTCTACGAGGTCTTTTAGCGTTACTTTGGAAGAGGAAGGAAGGATGGGGTTAGCCATTAATTTCAGGATTTCAAGGAAATGAGCCAGACTGTGAGCAAAACGTAGGTAAAAACCAAAAGTTTCAAAAATCCAAAGAAAAGTGACCAAAGCTGGTCACAGCTTTGGTCACATTCGTTAAGCTTCTGCGTTGGTAAAAATAAAATCACATACGACCACTTCTAAGGGTTTTAATAACTCACGAGCTCACTAATCAGTTACGCACGAATTATTCCTAAAATAGAGATGCATCTATGTGCAAATGGAATTTCAGAAGCAATGAATAACGTTGCAATGCTAGTAGCTGTTGCTTTCAGCAGGCTCGATCATTGGCAATGGAATAATCATTCGTAGTAATCACCGAATGAATCCTACTAATAGATCGCGTTTACATACAAAAAAGGGAGCATAAGGATTTAGAAAAGGATGGATTTGTTTCCTCTTTGGAAAAAACAACGAAAGAGCAACTCGTTCACAGATCACCAATTCTGAGATCGTTAAATTTAAAAAATACGTCACCTGTAACTTCTGAAGTAATCTCTCACGTTGTTGCTTCGTTTTATAAAGTTCCATAATTTTTATCATTCGCACATATACTTTCTCACTGACTTCGTGTAAACTTTTCCTTAAAATATATCGCTTAATCAACAAAATTAATGTAATAATTAACCATTTATCATGTGAAAGTTACTAAATACTAAGATATTAATATCATGGTAAGTTAAAATGGTTGTTTATATTATACTTTTTGGGGGGTCTGCATTGCGACAACTCAGTGAGTGACCATCCATTCTAACAGTCCATCACTGACCATGATACTCAGATGACTGACCATTCGTTACAACGTTGCGACGGCTGACTACCCCTTCTAATATCCCCATGGCTGACCATTCATTTCAACGTCTCGATGAATGACTATCTATTCTAATACCCTAACAACTGGTAATCCATATTCTCGCCACGAACGTTACGAGCACTGAGAAGCTAACCAAAGCAGTTTATCTTCCTTATTTGAGGACCGGCGCTGTATTTGACTTCAACACCGACTTCGAATAGAAAAGTCAAACAATGAAAACATTTCTTCAGAAAAGTCCCCAATCTGAACCTGTCTGCAAGAAGTGATTTTGCGCAGACTTGACACCACTGAACTTTAGTCGCCGTTCAAACAAATCCACCCTTCAGTATTCTCTATCGGATACCGTAATAAGCCTACATAAGCCCATCTCCCACAACTGACCGCTGAGAGAATTAGTGCTACCTGAACAGACGAGAGAAGCGTCAGTGTTTAGGTGCATTCTTGAAAGACTTTTAGCAGTGATAGAAACATTGATGGATTAGATCTCCCAAGATCCACCTCCTTAATCACTTCTAAAGAGGTGCTAGTTTTGCCGATGAACGAGACAAAAAAAAGGATTTTCATTCAATGATGCAGAACATAATGCATCAAAGAAATTTTCAAGGATAACAAAATCGAATTCACATTGCCCATAAACCGAAGTTATGATCGATTCTCCTGAGTAATGTTTACGCAGTAGAGTATAGCTAAATTACTGATGCATCACAATGGCAGATTGGAAAGATAAGTCGATTGCGATTTATACGCCAAGCGAAAAAAGTTGAATACCGACAGCGAGAGGAATATTTTGTTCGCAGCAAAGTAGCTAACCCCTCTGTACTTATTCAGCTCTGCTCCTATGAGTGTAGATGGAAACATTTTCTTTACTGTGCAAGTTTCATCAACAAAGAAGTATTTTGGGCGATGTTCGAAGGTTCGAATTAGAAATTGTGTTCTCAAAATAAACCGCAACTAAGCTCAAATTACCACCTTCATTAGGTTTTTGACACCCTCAACTTCACTAATTATCGCCTTCTTTTTTGGTGAATACCTGAATAATCAACAAGCGCTGCCAACAATAAATGAGAGCTTCACGCAGCGTAGCATACCTTACAAGTGTGGCCTTGTTCCGCGCATCATCAAGTTCTCCATGTAGACTACCACATGACTTGACTGTTTTCCAGAACGAATTTGATTTTGATGCTAGCTGATTATTCAATCTTGAATCCACCAAATCTTGGTAGAACTCAAGCCGGTTTTGGAGACTTTCATAGGACCGGAATGCACGACCACGACCAGCATCGAAAGCTTCAGGAAGCTGAATAAGGTACCATGATTTTTTATAAGGGAAATTAATTGCATGAGCGACAAAACTGTAGCTATATACGACATTATATCAATAGCAAATTGCCGATAAACTCAAAAGTGTGTGGGAAGGAAGCGTTGACATAACGTTCAAAACAAAACATGATGTGGAATGGCATGCGATTATGCAAACTATACTCCGATAGGTAGTAAAGAATGGTTTTGATAAACTGAGGTGTCCAATAAACTGCAACAGGATTCGACCAGAAATGCTTTCAGCTGGATCCACACAGATTAATGCAATGTAAATTAGAAATTCAAATGCACTACCTCAGCATTTATACAAATCTATAAAACAGTAGCAGAAACCTTTTGCGTGCGACCTTTATCAGGTTGCCGCGAGGATAAAAAGTCGCTACCCGGGCTGGCACTTGATTGCTCAGAACTGGAACAGCCCACCTCATGAACGCATAATTGGTCTGGTTCACCTGCCCTTGGCTCCAGAAATATCGCCTCGAACGTTTCGGCATCCGCTAGTGAAAAATGTGATGAAAGTAGGATCTGCAATTTACGCATAACTCATTCTATTGTTAAATGTATCGCCCAGAACAGGTCTTCATTCTTCAACGACGGCAATCAGTTCACTTCCTCCGATAGCATGATACTTCACCTATGTCCGATAACGAGAATATCGACGTTCCGATTAACAATGCCCGCTGGAAAAATATTCGAGGACTACTAGATATTGTTAGATGTGGCCAACCAGCAACAGCTCGAGCACCTCAGATTCCAATTCTGTTGTGCTTTACGTGAAAGCAATGAAGGCAATTCGACGTACTTTCTGCCTCTCTTCTCGAATGATGGTGCTGCATTGTCTGTTTCTGAATCTTATTGGTATATATGCGTGCTCTTATCGCTATCGCTTAAATCCTGATGTTATCGCTTTTAGGTATAAGCGAAACAACGGGAGCAGTACTACCCTCTCCTGTGGTTTCGTAGATTTTGGTTGAATCTGAAGGGAAACCGGAAAAATCTACATCCTATCGGCACGATATGCCCAATTTTTAACTTAGAAGAATTTCCTCATCAATCCGCAGGCACGAGAATGATGCAAACCTAAGAGGGTGATATGATTAATAAAACCCCAGGGGCTAGTAATACGTGTAAGAGGCAGAAGCCACCCCTAATATGCACCAACACCATAGTATCCGTGTTCAATGATGAGAAACATACCGGGGGCACGTCGTTCACATCGATTCTTGTGTTTTCTTCACGGCGCGTTAAGCATCTACTCAGCTCCTTTTTCGCTCTCAAATACTTACGATGCTTCTGAAAGCATAATCAATGTAACCTTTTCCGCCTAAAAACGGCTAGCTAGAAAGGGAATGAGGAGAAATTAATGGAGGAAAGGTTATTAGCCTTTACTGTGGATTTCTATAACAGCAAGCGAGTACCAAGCGCCGTTAAATATGAATACAACACATAGGACAGAAAGCAAATGATCAAAATTAGTTAGGATCAATTCGCTCAACAGCCTGACAAGATGTTAAAAACTTTCACAGGATTGGCCAATTGCTCAAGGGACCCACAAATGCGAAAAGTTGACATCATAAAGAGAAAAGCTATCGAAATTGCACAGGCAACACAAGTGAACGCACCTTGGCAGTGGTGGTGAGATAGTTCCTGAAATGATCCACATCGATCGGTGGCAACGATGACGACGACGATACACGAGTTTTGGGTATGAATGAGTCACCCCAATGGCGTGTGAAAAAAGAATGCACCTCCGAACGAGGACGTTTTGGGTCTGATAGCACTGAGGAGAGATTCTGCGTGAAGCTGAAACCTCAGTTCACCATCACAAGCTATCACGCAACAAAACTCAACTTGGGTGCTTCAAAAAGACAAAATCAGCTTGCTCAATATCACTTCCCACTATCATAAATTCTCCGCAAAAAAACAACGACCCAACATTCTTTAGCTAGAAAAAATTATCGAGAGTTAATGAATAAAAGCCCTCTCAACATAAGCCTTCTTAGTTAACGATGACAGGCGTTATAAGGCTCGCTTTCAACACAAATTCCACTCCAACAAATCCCTCTCTTTGGTTAATTTTAATATTCCATCCCCCACTACTCTGTGCATCACACAATCCATCTCACACACATTCCTCCATTTATATCATGAATACAATGGAAATTGTTAACTTATATGAATTATACGATGCCTTTCAGCGGATTTCTGCATATGTCGAAGAGAAAATAACCACTTCTCATCTCAAAATTTGGCCTAACTTACTGCAAGCAGATTCTAAGAAATTCGCCGCATCGACAGTTCCTTCTGTCGCGAAATTCAATTCCCCTTCCTCTTCTGAGATAGAATTGAGAACGATAATCTCATAGCAATAAGCGGTCTTGTTTGATTTGTTTGACTAACTCTAGTGACATAACGCACAGATCAACATTACAATTAAACCTCATTAGGGTAGATTTTGACTGGATTTAGACTTGATATATTATGTCTTATAAGTCTCCTAAACTTCAACTTTGCCACAAGTAGAATGCTGCAAACTGAGGTCGAGGTGATGCACTATAAGTGATGATGGAATTTGCAGATCTATGGCTGCTATTTCAAAAAGAACTACAAAAAATAAGAATGTCGATACATTTAATAAGCTAGGGATACAATCAATATGTAATTAAAAATTCGTTCAAGTTAGAAATGCAGAGGTAACAGTATGGAACAAGGATAAGTGAATGATTTCGAAACATTAGATATAATGAGGGTCAGTACTGCTGTCCCTCTAAATGGAAGAAGTGTGATGAGTGGTGAAATGTAATTTGTTGGGCGAATCGGAACATAAATTTGAAAGCAGACGAGTAGAAATATTGACTGACGAATGTGAAAACGAGTAATGTGAACGAAAACAGGTAGCACATCACACTGCGCACTCTTCATTACGGTCGCTTCACAAGCACCCCAACAACCGTTATTCTCGACCATAACCCTTTTGCTTCTTAGAGATTGCCCATTCATCACGCACATCTATCATCTTGAATTTTATTCATACCGATCGACGTATCACTCAAACCTGTCATCTTCGAAACGATTTTCTAACCGTCAGTGATCAAACCTGGATCCTCAGCATATGTAATTCGCCCTTATTAATTATTTAATTCTATTATTATTCACGTTATACTTCTAAAAGGTAACTAACCAATCTAATACAATACCAGTATTACTAAAAAGTAACGTAATAAAAGGCCATATTAATAGAGTAAATGGGATCTACAATGATTGACGTCTTTTTCAGTGTGACGAAAATGAAACACTTTCGATCAAAAATGTGACAGCAAACGATTAAATAAAACTGTCGTAGGACACACTGCAAAATGCACCTGACGTATCATAGGGGCAAAGGTGAGATGAACATAACAAAGACCAACTCACACAGCTTTGGCTTTCAATATCTGGATATAGAATAATCGTTTTCAACGTTGAAGGCATCCTGATTCAATGCACTTCACAAAATTGCGGCTAGTTGTATCGAATTACTGCACTAATTAATACCTCTGATAAGCAAAACATAATAATGGGTCAGTTCCAGGCGGGGAAAATGCTGGAAGAGCAGATCAGAATGCTCAAAGAGGTGAACTGGAAGGAGTGCATGTTTGGAAAGCGAATGCGGAAGTGG
Source organism: Baylisascaris schroederi (assembly GCA_006503575.1). Classification (NCBI taxonomy): domain Eukaryota; kingdom Metazoa; phylum Nematoda; class Chromadorea; order Rhabditida; family Ascarididae; genus Baylisascaris; species Baylisascaris schroederi. The sequence continues at coordinate 787,567 of QEWY01003062.1, forward strand.
GCATTCTGGTTTATCGTCGCCTTTCTTTCGGCACTCACCATCAAAGATGTCATCGACTTAGTAATAATTCTTAAACATTTTTCAAACGATTTTGTAGAAATTCTGTGCAATCATAATATGCCAAATGATATTTATTAATCACCGCAAATGAATATGAGAGTGAAGAGCGGTGAACCTCGATAAGTCTTCCATGACCTTGTGGATCGTAATGCCAAACCCCAATCCGACATCCCCTGCAATATCCTCACCTCTTCCCCTCTTCTCATCAGACATGTTCCATGAAAGTGTCATAGACTTTTCAAAAGCTCCACCACCTTCATCGGTATGGCGATGCCATATAGGCATACTTCCTTTCACCTTCCACCTCCACCAACCACCACGGTCATCGTCGATCCCTATCGCGGAGAAAAAACCTCCTGATGAAATATTCTTACGAACGATATAAAAACACGGACAAATAAGCTTAAAATGTCTTAAGTAAGTAGCTGTCATCATGACAAGCTTGTTTGATTTTTGGCTGTATTAACACAATATTTTCTACAAGAAGATAATCAATAAAAATAGAATGTATTAATTGTCACTCTGAATCTCACTTAATGAAATGCCCGCCAGTGCCAAATGACCAAAGTTGGTATCAAAAAGCACAGAGAAATTGATTATTTACTCTAACAGGTCCCAAAGGGAGTCTTTAAGCCTGAACGCAGAGTTTTACAAATGCCTCAAATTTGGAAAAAATAGTGTTAATGCTCAGAAACTATAAAGGTATGCGGTATGAGAATGGTTTGAGGATATAGTGAGGAAGGGACTGGTAGTTCTTGGCACTAGCACTTTGACACTGAAACAATCACCTCCTCACACTTACTCAGCTATCACCTGTCGTCGCACAATGCCCTCAAACAACAAGCATTTATCCGCTTGCTCCAAAAGCAAAAATTGTGCACAGAACGTGAAGGATTTTATGCAGAATTCTATCTCCACTTTATTGGCCAACCGATCGTGCAATCAACTCGATAAATCAATGCCTTTTAGGCACAAAAACTAGGAGCTGTCGGGATCGCCTGACAACTGTTACGAGGCTCCACTTTATAAAAACTTCCGTTTTTCAACACATCATCTCCGATAGTTCATCTCAACACGCTTCAAATAAAAACCAGCCATTTAAATGAAAAACTCACATTCTCACCTGCAAACTTAGTGCTGGTCCGCTGTTGCGAGAGTATTCTAAATACTTCGTACATTTTTCCAGGAGGTCCCACCCCATAATAAACTCGTGGTGTTTGCCCTTCATCCCCTCCCCCACTCCGATTCCTCACCCCACTTTCAGCTCCTCTTCTCTCTCGCCCAGCAAATCGCATTCGAGTAAACTGCTATAAGCCCTGGGCTATTATTTTTAAAGTATTGAAGGTATGAATCTCACATCTATTACATAAATGAAGTGTAACCGTCTTAGGTGTAGAAAGAACAATGCAATAAAAGAATGTGCGAGTTATAACGAGCCGGTCCAAAAACTGCTTATGAAAGTAGTGAAATAGTGAAATACTATAGATAATTGAATACGCTGAGGAACCGAAGCAATCGGATATGAATATGGTGTTCAACGAGTCGATGACTATGCCCAATATCACCTTCTGCATGTCAAGGACTCAAGCGTGGAGCCATTTTAAAATCAACTCTTCGGAGCCACCCGAACAATGGGATCAAATCATCCAGGTAACATGCTCATTTTTACAGATCAAGCGTATCCCACAATCAGTATGCAGTAGATTATAATTGATACAAAAGTAACCACCGACTAAGTAACATTTCCGGTGATACATATTAGAAGAGTAATTGATATAATAATAAAATATTTAAAATCCGAGATCATTAGCCATAAAATTTTTGTTCAATAAGCCTAAAATAAATGCTTCGATGACCATTATTATTGGTATGAAATAAGTAGCAAAACTTATGGATATCACCCCACATTCCGCATCGCACTCGTTGAACTTCACCTGGATGGACACACAGTGAAAATGCCCAAATGGAATGCTCGCTCTAGCATCAAGCGTCTTTCAGTCTCAGAACATTCGGAATGCAAACGTTACTTCTTTCATTCATCGATGCGATCGAATTCACCAATAACCTCTTTATACGTAGTCATTAGTGTGATAATACTTCCGTTTTCATCCAAATATATTATAATATATTCGTCTTCAACTTAAAGAGTACACGTCAGATGGGTGCCACACAGAAAATTTTGAAAGTTATATGATTGGTTTATGCAAAAATATGGAGTGTGAAAAAAGGAATAATAGCTGATAACAGCCAACAATTTATCGAAGATGTTAATGAAGAGTTCCATTTCTGCACTAGAAAAAAACCCCAAAACTAAACACAAGATGAAATATGCTAAATATATTGAAAAACCCAATTAAAAGAACAGGAAAAACGCCTCAGGCGACTGGAGCGATTTGTCTTTTGTAATTCCGCTCATTAGGAAACCGGTTCCATAAATAATTCAAAAAACGAATGATCAGCAAAGCACTAGCCTATTAGATCGCTCCGCTGCATAAATAGTAGATACATTTACTGTTGCCCGCCCCGCAAAGCTTTGTAAAAGGAACTGCACATGTAAATTCCATCGTACTTCCTTTCAGAAATCCACCAGTCACAAAGGTAACCGGAAGTCGGCGGTCAGTAAGCGATGCCAATCACCTACACTTCTCTCACCCTTCCCCCCCCCCCCCCCCCCCCCCCACCCCCCCCTCCCCCATGCTCCATCGCGTTGGCATTTACGTTTATCAGTTACGAACGCATGAAAGCTTGATTGTGATGAATAACGAAACTGTGCTATTAACCAGCTATAAGACGAACAATCTGAGTGCGTTAAACAATGCTAGAAAAGATAGTAAAAGTTTCGCTCTCTATATACCAGGTTTAGTAGCGAACTGCTTACACCTGCATACCTCAGCAAATTGATTAACGTGAATTCAACTGCTAGCAAATGAACTTGATCTAACATTTCCCGCAGCTGTCACTAAATGAGCACATATCTCTGCAAGCAAACTGAAACCTCAAAGCAACGGAAACTAATGGTTCACCGCAACGACCCCTCTCCCTAAGTCTTTTCCTCGTCATCCACGAGAAGAGAAATACCTAGCCAATTTTCTCAACTCTTCGCCACCTCTAATCTTCATTCATTTTTGAGTTGAAATTTAAAACCAAGCTTGTTGTTCACTCGTCCCGCATATTTATTCGAGAATATATGCGGACGCTGCAAAACACTTAACTGGGTCAATTCACAAACTTAGACCTAAAAGCCCTAAGGCTATTAGGTCAGAAATGTATGGAAAGCTTTTCTTGAGAGATTTTATGTCAGAAGATGCAGCGATTAACTGAAGCAATATCACTTTCCGAATTGCTAGAAGAGGGTTTATTCGGGGTTTTGCGGTATCGGCTATTTAATCAACAATGCCCTATCTCTTATTTGATTTTGTGAAAAGAGGTGCAGCCCAACAATGAGATGCAAACATATTGCATAACGTTGCTTCAGAACAACGACAGATAGATATGAACCAATTGGGAAGCATTAAATCACAAGTGGAACAGAAGGCTTTATCCTTACGAAATATCTGAAATAGGAATAAATGAGTTGGTATTGCAGGACAACCTGTTGAACATGACGGATAAGAAAAGTTTTCTCAAGGATCGTTGGGATTTTCGAATGGTGATGGAAGCGTATGAGGTGGTCGCGACGTTGAATAGCATCGAACGAGAAACCACTGCGCATGGATCAGCCCGATCTATTAATATATTCAGAACTGAGCCAAGACTCGCCTCCAAACGGAAGATGGTCAAAGTAGGTGGAGTCGGAAAAACAATAAAAGTTATGATTAGACTAGACTATAGTAGAGCAACTAATGGACAAGACTTCAATTCAGAAACAAATCAGATTGTATCGCGGACAGGGGCTTCTGTAGAAGAAATACGAGAAGAGAAGGGAGGAGGGATAACGCAGCACCTTCCTAGTTGTTACTCAACTATCAGGCAAACCTAAAAAAATGAGTTCACTTCAGCTCTATGATCATCAAGCAATCACGTGAGACCACTTGGAAGATTTCTCTTCTTTTATGACAAGGATAAGAAAGGATGATGCAGTAACCTCGAAAATGATAGAAACGGAGTGGGGAGATGGAGAAGTCCTTCGATGCAGCAAAACACCGAAAGCATTCTGTCCATTGCTCTCCACCCTATACCAAATGGAAACTGTAAAGAAGCAACAATCGATTAATTCAGATGTGGTTAAATACGATCGCAGATCGGAACGTCACATTTGCGGAATTTACCGAGAAGGTCGGTGAAGAGACGATTCGCCGTTCAATGCAACGATTCCAGAGAACAACGTTCAACGAGGATCTCGTCGTAAGGACACGCTTCCGCACATCGTGGATATCGATGATGCAATTCTGTTTTCAACCATACTTCGATAAAGACAACTTCTATGACATCGGTGACCAGGTACATCCACTCAGCTGAGTTCAGAGCACTCTCATACCGAATAATCCCTATTCAAGTGACCTCTTATTCAATTTCTTTCTGCTAAACAACCACCTAGTCGACAAAAAACTGACGCTTCTCTCGATATCACTGCTTGCTTTCTCCGAAAAACTCGAATGACTCTAACCTCGAGCGAGTGCTCTTTTGTGGGAACAATCCTCCATGAAGACACCAGTCCCATATTCCTTTCGGACCTTTCCAAATGAGATCTCAATGTTAGGTCTCTATTTTGTTTTTTGAATACCGCAAATTGATTTCCGCAAATATGTTTTTGCAAGGAAGACGCTAATAGCTCAAATGAAGAAATATGCAAATAGCACTAAAGATTATAGGAAAAGATTAAATCTCTTCGGCTTCTTCATTACTACTTAGACTTAGAAAGGTCATAGTATTGCTTCCATACGTTGCATCAACAAAATGCACACTCTCTTGTATAATCCAGTGAAAAATATGATAATATCAGTGAATAAGGATGACCGATGACTGTCCATAGCTAATTTCTAGTAACCGATAAAATATCAACGAATTCAGAATCCTAAATTGTATGCTGTTGAGGGAAACTTCTTTACGATGATGTTATCACATAACGCTGAGAATCTCAACGGTAAGGATGTGGAATGTATGTCAGTGGATTTCCATGGTCGACCCAGTTCGTTATCACGATTCGTGCAGGGCAGAGGAAGAGCAAGAGACGGCTACAACGACGATGTAATTTTATGTCTTGGACGAGAGATTCATCCATCTCAACTTCTCTTAAATCAACTCTAATATTCTACTTTTGTCTACTGAACCATTAACATTTTCCTCGCCTCCACCCAATCGCTGCAGTAGAAATCTTCCCTAAATGCAGCTTCGATCCTGGTCAAAATTGGTAACAAGGGCGAATTCAATCCATGCTTACATGAACACAGGTTGAAGCGGTCTTAAGCCGATTAATGCGGGTCACTGGTCCAGAATCGGGTTTATTACAGCCCATACATGCAAAACATCAATACATAAATAGAATAGGTGGGATGGATGTTGCCTGTCGTTGCAGTATAGAATAGGTGGGATGGATGTTGCCTGTCGTTGCAGTTGTGTTTGGGAATGAGGCACGAAGTGACAGTGGAAGTAAGAGCACGTTACGTGATGCTCGAGAACGACGACAATGGAACGGCGTGTAGGAATGTCGAAGAGGGAGACGACACTGAATTCGATTGTCGATTCAGATGTCGCATGAAAATGATACGGGTTCGTTAATCATTATGCTAGAGAATTGTTTGCAAAGATTTCCCAATTCCATACTTTTACTTCCCATTTCTACATTAAAAAGTACTAAGAAATAGTAGCAGAGAATTCGATCTAAGATCATCTAAAATTCGCCTATGAAAGTTTACTTCACCAGATCACTTTTACCACTAGAGTTTCTTACAAATAATCAACTTATAGCAACATGTCTACACAATCTATATTCATCTATTCATGATTCCATACCCATTTTCGCAAAGCTCAAAATCTACAAGTAAAAACGATGAAAATAATGAAGTGCCTCTGATGTTTTCAGTCATTATGCAACTGCACAGCTGTGACATTGAGTTATCTCGTTAACAACGACAATGAAATCATCAACTTCCCTCTTTGTGACTAAGAAAAATGCGAACTCGAGTAAGTGTTGAGTAATAAGTAAACATTCCTATAATATAATTATGAATGGCAGCTGTCAACTATTATAACAACATGGTATTACAAGCATTTGCATTCAAATATCTTATACACATCCATAGAATCGATTCTGAACAATACGTGAACATGCACGTGTCAACAAACTTCAAAAGGAGTGAAAATTATTGCAATAGCGAGTGAATGATAAGGTCAATCTTTCATTTCAGTCGACTATCAGTAGAACGAGACAGAATTTATTAGCCTTTAGGATAGACAAATGCCTTTATTTGATGGAATTCGAGGACCTTGGAGATATTCGTTAGTTAGTGGTTCACTATGCATTTATATTTACTCACTGATTCTTCATGATGTCGTATATGCCAATATCACTAACAAGAGTGTTTTATACTTTCAATTATGCAAATGAGTGAGTGTGAATTTGAACATTTGCAATATTTAAAACTGCCTGTAAATGAACAAAGATAACTTAATATAATATTTAAGCGTTCAAAGAGGGAAATTTTCTGATAAGGAATGTACGGATGGATGTTATCGTGATTGTATTCAAATTCGATATGAGGTCTATCATGAACAACAAGGAAGAATGGCACGTAAAGGTAAACTGTTATCGATCACTACGAGGTAGCACAGCTTCAAAGAATTCCGATTCACTGCAATCATTCCATTCTACTATAACTCGATCAATTTCTGCATGAAGTAAATGGGGACGAAACCAACTGTCTGATGTGCACCTGTGCATCTGTGCACATAACAGATACATATATACACGAGAGACGCATATGCATACATACATGTACAGATATACACATTTTACGCATACTTTGCATATATATGTGTGCATATGTATGTAGATATACATAATACGGATGTGCACATTCATATCTGTAGAAATCGAGAAATTAAAAACGAAACGATGTGATGTCTTCAGAGGATGAAACAAGGAATGTAAATAAAAAATTAACGCTTCACAGATCCGGAAATTCCACCAAAATCCGTGATAAATAGGCATATAAAGTGCAAAAACTTGCAATATTTGCGCTGATGCTAGATATTAAGTCGCATCAAAACTCTCGAATTCGCAAGTTCAATCGCATTAGTCACTAATTGCCAAAATTTCTATCAAATAAAATTCGCCCCTCTCCCCAATCACTCTCAAATTGAAGAGAGTGGTTTTGTGTGAGATTTCAATATCAATTAACTATTTCATGATGTCCAATGGAAAAGCTACACAAAAAGTATTTCAGAAAAAACAAACGCGTTAATTCTAAAGAGATGCAAAATAGGGAACGAGATTATAGCTGATTAACTATAATAAATAAATCCTTCGTATTGAGATGTGAAATTCTTCAATTTTTATCAAGAAAGTGAGCCACAAAACTGCACTCAAAATTGTCCTTCAAAAGACCATTAGGGCAAAGTGCAACTGTAGATTAAGAGGTCTACCAATCACGTCTACCATAAAGAGATGTCATAGCACCAATAAACACAAACACATATAGTGACGTATATTCGCAAAACCTGCTTCTGTCACTATTACTTGATTCCACAAAAACAACCCACAACACTTTCAAATAACAGCACACATAATTATAAAAGAGCATCTAATAAAGTGAGTCTGCGCACACAATTTTTGAAGAGACCACAACAACACTGCGATGAAATATACCCTCAACTCTACTCAATTAAATGTGCTTCTTGATATGTTCTCACATTGCGGGAATTCCTCGTATGATCTAAACTACATCCAATCTCACTTCGAAAAGAACATATCATTTACCGATAAGTTTCATTCACTTCAAGGATCTAAACTGTTGCAGATCTGACATTAGTGAACCTCAACTGGGGATCATTTGAATATTTAACACTCGAACAGAAATGGGTATGGTCCGTTCCTACATTTATCGCCGCTCTCGGTGGTTCTATTGGAATGTGGCTTGGTCTTTCAATCCTCAGCTTGATACAGGTTTGCACCCATTTGCCTTATTGTTAAAAATTTATATTTTATAAATTAAAGTAGAATAATTACCTATTTCCTAAAGCTTAAGGTACTCAACAGCAGGACGGGTGAAGAAACCTCTCCAAGAAGCTAGCACAACAAACGCTTCAGCCATCCCACTCACAAATCAAAGTGTATCACAGAGAAGCGAATAATGTTGAATTACGAACGTAAACATACACAAAATAAAACTGATCTCTCATTTACGCTCACCACCTGCGAGAATACTCCATAAAAGTTCTTCCACGTTCGTTGCCAGGCTTTTGAGCAATAATCTTTTTTGGAATCTGTGTAGATTATGTTGTTCAATAAATTTCACGACTTTAGCTTCCGCCGTTCCCGAGTTGGAACTATTGAGTAAGCGAAGAGAGAAACAGACACATACATAGACACAAAATGCCCTAAAATGCTATGCAAATGCATATTTATAAAGGCGTAGTCTCGCCTTATGGCACTTTCTGTGACCAAAATATTCCTCTCCCCAGCAGCAACAAATAAAATCCAACATGACCTGTTAACTTCCATTTGGAATTCCTCCGTTCTCTAAACTGACGAAAAAAGAAAGTCATTAAAACATCGTTAACGTGTTTCATTTTGCGACCCCAGGACCGAACTTAAACCACCGGACCACGGGTTAAATCCAGTCCTTGTACAGGGTAGGTTAAGGTCGGTCGGCAAACCAAGAATAGGAATGCACACAGGCCACCTCCATATGCAGGTCGTCTTCAATCAAACCTAACCCCGATTCCATTTTCGGCCTCAAATAAAACTAAATTCAACCGAGACTTGCGTGGTACATAATACAGATGGAAGAATAAAAAATACTTTGGATGAAAATATTCAGTCGATTAGACACAACAAAGAGATAAAGCTAAGCTGTAGACGAATATTAGTAGAGGACAGTGAAGAGCATTCTCAGAGATTGTTCATTGCCTAGAAGTTACGAACATTTTTTGGTTCGTTAAAAGTAATTATCAGCAATTTTCTCTATATTCTTGAATTTATAAAATGTATGTGGTAATTTGATGCTAATCATCGATAATTTACCGTTTTGTATAATTGAGGGTATTTGTTTCAGGGTGGAACCTATTTGTATACATACTTAACAAAAGAAGTAATAAAGAAACGACTCATCCCATCACAGTCATCACAAACAGTAAAACGCAAACCGAAAAAACAAAGTGGAGGCCAGAAATTTTCAGTGAATCCTCTCGCGAGTCCGTTTGGCAACAAAAACAGTGATTCCAAGGTTCGTTTCCTTTGTTTATTTTCTGAATTCCTCATACGGAAAGATATGTCTAAATTTTACGCCTTAAAAAAATTCGCTAATTCAATCTCACCCTTCCAGCCTTCTAGATAATCGTTCCTAAACAATGCGTTAATAAACAGTATCGGCAAATCTTATTTTCTGTTGATATATCAGTAAATTTATCTGTTCATTAATCTTCATTCAGCCATGCGGCCTGTTGTTTGAAAACAACTTCACTGAATCTGTTCTTGTATGAAGTTAGACGGCACAACATAAATCCACTTAAAAAGAATTCAATATGAAAAGCGTGGTTTGCGCAGATTCTTTTGGAAAGTTAATCAGAGAAAAAAACCACCATAGGAATGCCCTCAAATTACTTATTTCATTTCAGAATAGAAATTATTTGCGTAAAGGATTTGCCATTTGAATATTACCTTCATAGAAGAGCGATCGATTACGACGGAAGACGAAAGGAACATGAGAGATAGCAACAAATGGGGAGACAGAACCCCGTTGAAAGATCTCCTTTTTTATTGAAGAGAAGAATAATTTTCAGATTTCAATGGAATAAGTTCTGCCTTTTCTTCAATAAAAACATAGAGAACGGTCCAACTGAACTTTTATCTATAAAATTTTCTATTTCCCATTGAATATCTTCCCATTCGCTCTATTCCATTCAACTAAGCCAACAACGTCTGACTTGGAACTGGTAGGCACGGCTGCGGTAAGATGTGAGGATTAAAAAAGCTGTAATTTAGTAAAAACAAAAACTCGAAAAATGTGATAATTGCAGTCGCGGAAATCGTCTCGAGTTTCCGCTGAAAACAAAGAAACAGTCAACGACAATCCACATTCTCGAGTGTAGCTCTCGATCCGTGTTGCAAAGTGACGGCAAGCCCTGGTCTAAACAGCCAATATGCGTGGCATGTAGGGTTCTACTTATTACGACGCATGCTAGTACGCTGATGATACGCTTGATATGTGGTTTAGAGAGAGTAAATGACAAGTGTTATGCACTTAAGACTACAACTTTATCCACTTTGCCTGTTGAGTATCAGCGCAGATTGCTCTCATACTAACTGATTTTTATCATCCCTCCGCCTTCCTCTTTTGCCACATTATACTTCACGAAGGCTCGAGATAGAATCAACGGCAATTTGAGAGAGGACGAAATAAAACGCGAGAGAAGAAGTGAACAGCAACAAAAGAAAAGAAAAAGGTAGGTATCCCAAAAGTAGATGTCCCTGATTGCTGTTTAACAATGTAAACGTAGGATGCGTTGACGCCAGAATTTCAATCTCTTCCGCAATACCTACGAGTATATAAAAGAAGCAATGCTCGCACACTCCTGCGCCAATCGACATTCAGATGCTGATAAATGCCAGTCGTGAATCACCTCAGCACATCTTTGGTCGGTTCAATCTCTACTCGAACTACAGTAAAACTCCGTTTACAGCCCCCATCCATATTATCCACCCTCCATTCAACGGCAAAGCATTCTTTTTCGATGTTATAGTAAAGTTTACACCTGTACAACGTGCCTACATCATTGGCTTGCAACCCTCTTTGCACTGTGGGAGGATGTGGGAAATTTTATATAGATTTTGCCATTGTGAAAAAAAACTGTGAAATTATAAGCCGTTCTTGGTTATGTGTGCACTGTAAGACTTGAGAAGCCTGCAAATCCTAAGACTCATGAACGGGGTTATTCATTGTTCGTGACATATTCCTACCGGTACTTTCATCCATATTGCCATTAAAATGCTCAAGTGAACGTAATTCTGTTAGGACCGTTATTGATAAGTCATTTTTGCAGGCATGTTAATAAATTAATAAATAATCGAGGATGTTAACATCTCCCGCAACACTGTCACCATTGTTACCTCTAGAGCAGGAGCTAAAGGCTGCGTATTCATTTGGAAAGAATAACTTGTCTTTAACACTTGCAGAATTCCGTTAGTGATAAATAAAGGAAAACGACACCACCTAAAAAAATAAGCTGTCAAAAAAAAACTCATTTGCTCCTCCCACCCTTCGGGTAGCTACCCTGAACGGCTGTTTGCAGATCGAACCTTCCAGGAGCACTTTCACGATGCATAGATCATACGATTATACAACTGCCCGCGCAGAAGCTAACTGCTTCCTTGGCGCATACAATATATAATCATTGAGTAGCGAAAATACTCACCTGTGCACCGTGAATGTTCTATTTTTGGCATCAGCAATTTCCTCATTCGATGGGGCATTTGGTGATATCTTGCTTGCGCTCGCTGAAATATTCCTCGATTTTGGCATACACCGATCATGACAACACAGTGTTCGTGTGTGACTTAAATAAGTGTTCATTTAAATCACATACACTACAGCTTCAACAGCAAATGTGCTGAAACAGTGAGCAGGACGGAGAGAGGGGGAGGAAAAATATATGTTTTGCAACAACTAAAGGCCTCCTCTATTAAAAATCAAGAAGAAGTGGCATCCATTCATTGAAAAGCAACACATAGAATCCCCTGCATATCGCTTTTCGAGATGCGCAGCTACGTCCGTGTATATTAACACGCAGGCGCTCTTCTGGATGTTTACCAACAACAGGCTGAGGTTCTTCATATTCCTGCTAGCTGTACTCGCTCATTGAGAAAGACATCATATTTATGCCAGAAAGATCCTTCCCATTTTTGAGACGTGAGCGAACTCAATCGATTGGATCTGATCTGAGAGCTAGGCAAATCGATGTGATCTTACTGCATGACACTCCATTAGCGAGCAAAGGCCCTCTGAAAATCTGACTTCCCCAAAATGCTAAAATAGGGAAAGAAAGTTAGTTTATTTATGTCTTCCATCAAAAAATCCGCTTTTAGACAAAACCTTATCGGCTATGTAAGAAAGGTGATTTATAAATTTAATGGCACTTTTAAATGTCAGTCGTTCAGATGAGCCAATCAACAAGTACGAAATTGGGTTTAATAGTTCACAACGCGGGTATACACGCTGAAATAGCCAATACAGAAGGAGATATGAAAGGACGTAAACTCGATTTGATGCGCTTTTTGCAGTAATCAGCGGAATGATATAGAGGCGATAACAACACCCAAATAGCACTGACCAGCACTTATGTGGCATTTGCGAAGATGAGCTTCGTAGTCTCGATCCGACACACCCTCAAGTGGCAATGTCTGACATACCCCATTTGGCCCATAACTGAAAACACATCGGTACAAAAAGCACTATAGTGGTCATCTAACAAGTACAAACTTGTTCGGTTGTTCTCGCTCGAAAACTACTTAAGGTACCGCTAACTGAGAAACCGTGGTTTTAAAATGGAGGAGGGAGGAGGAAGGAGAAGAAGATAGGAGAGGAGAGAAGAGAAGTAGGGTTATTGAAAGAATGAAATTACTGGTCATTATAAGAAGGACGAACTGCCGTCATGGATGGACTGAAATATTGACTAACGAAGACTATCAACAGCACTATCTACAATTTATTTGGAGGTTATTTGAGGCCATCAACGGCAGTTCTATAGCAGCCAAAATTATAAAAGCCTTGAGTGGCCAGTACCCAAACGATTTCTTGGAAGAGGAGAATCCATAATCCTTTTCGCAGGTGCGAAAGGCTGTGAACAGAATAACCGCGATAGGACGCAGAATGAAAACAATTACATAATCGTTCATAGACCTATTTAGGGGATTTGAAGGCGAAAAGCCGACCGCCACCCTTTCGAGGTTTTGGATCTTATGAACACGACTGAAACAAGACAGTTGTGGAAAGAAAAAACATTAAAATAGCATGGGTGGTACCACTGTCACCCTCTCATTTGAAAAAATTTCGTTCTACATTTCTGCAGTGGTCCAAAGAGAATGAACAGGATTACAGCCAAAACCTTGACAGAAATTGTTTATAAAGGGTTAACGCAATCCCGCAGCCGCATCTGTGGCAACGATGTAAAAGGTTCATCAAAGGAATATCAATACGAGTATGATCTAAAGCATTATGAAAAACATTGTGGTTCCGAGTAAAAAGTATTTAAATGAGTATAAATGACGAAATATTTGTAGTGACTATGCAAGACCCTCGACGTTAACCTCTCAAGACGAAACTACACTTATAGTGGCAGTGTAAAGAGGGTGGATCTGTCGTTTAAGTGTTTCGGAATGAATCTACTCACTGTTGAAATTGATCAGATTTCGACTCACACCGACTCTGCATAAGAATCGAACCTATTTTATGGTTTACCGATAAACATCCAAATGGGCAATCGGATGAACAGAAATAATTAACGGCAATAAGTGTGAGGGAGAGGATTTGTCACTGTAATACAGCTTAACAATGCTATAATACCAAGTTAGTAAAGTGTTTAAGCGTCGATGCATTAGATTGGTTGCATCGAATTGGCCTTGGTGCAAAAAGGTCTCAGCATTAAATGGCAAAGCAAAAGACCAACTTCAGTGATGACTGAGGTGGAACTACTGGACAAACAGACACACATACAAACGAAGAGATACGATGCCGCAATAATGTGCTGCACAAATTTATACTTCACGAAGAGGCATAACAGTAGAAGGATTGACCTCTAATCAACGCAATAAGGAAAGTGAAAGGAGAAAACAGACCGGCAAATGAAGGAGCCACCTTCCCTCGTTGAGTGCACTCTCCGCAGGTGATGTGCCATTTCAAAACGATCCGTGAAGGTGATAGAAGGAGGACAGATATCACAGTGTCTCGGATAGCCAGCGTCTGCGAATAACTCGTGACCACATGTGTTCGCCATAGACGACCATGAGGCAGTCTTCATTTCCTCTCTGAAAACCACAAATAATTCTTATAAACGATCTGACCGATATGCCTTGAAAACGTACGGGTTGCTACGTTTTTCACCTGTCTTTTGGCTTCCTTCTCCAGTCACATTCATCAATAAGCTGCTTTGGTACCGTAAACTGACGAAAACGGCAATAGATGCGTCAGGGCTGGCATCATATGCGATACTGCTTGTTGAGTTTACTCTAAAATAAGGACAAGAACGAGAGAGAAGATCTGATTAACCGGCATTTACTAAGGACTACACCAGTAAATGCTAAAGCTTGGAGAATATTTCAGTTGCATGACGTTTCACGAATTGTTGACTGAACTCTCCCCACCTAACTATTGGACGTTGTTAAAGACTTCTAAGCTTTAAATTTCAAAGTACCGCTGAGTAAAATTTGACTGTCGACGTTCACTTGTTTGTATCCGCGTTTGTTTCTACAGGGTACCCGCAGAGTACAGCTAAATGATTTTGCTGACTTCCGTAGTACAAACAGCTAGATACATGAGCTCGTTTCCACCAATTCTTTCTTCCTTCGACTGAAGAATGACTTGGTTTCTGCTACCTTTCTTTTTCAGAAACATCTTTGCGTTGCTTTATTATTGTCAGAGATGATGTGGAAACATGAAAGCGGTTAAAGCTAGCACTTCTAGCTCAGATAGCTTTCAACGATGCATATAATGGATATACCTCAAGCCAGGTAAGCTGATGAGATGCACGCTTCCACGTACGCCACCTTTAACTGGTTCACATGAGGCGACGATGTAAACGCAGAAATGTGTGCGTGGAAAATGATGTTTTTTATGTCGGTTTCACTCTGTAGCTTGTCATGGATACGTGAGAATAGGTGCCCTGCGCTGTACCGTAAGGAAGCCAGTTACAAATTAAACATTGGTCAGAATTCGAGAGGAATAGTCTAAGGATATATTGCAGTGATTGAGCCGATGGATGGGATTTCATATTTTGAACCGACCGCAAAACTTGGAATCCATTAATCAAGAATAAATCCGGCTCGGCCGATAATGTCTTAAGTCACTCATAATTAGTGACAGCTGAACCCATTCCGTGATAACGTCGGAACATGTAATTGTGTCATGAACGATGCAAGTGAGGGCAGGAGTGGGGGAGGGGGAGGGACAGCGACAGATTGCAGAAAGTCAAACTGTCAATGAAGTTAGCGAACACCACCTAACAATCATACTATGACGCAAAACAGCTGCAACTAGACGGTAAAATCCACTTCAAGAGGATCATCCCACGTTCTTTTCACGGGAAATTACATTATCGTTTCTTCAATTATAAGGATACAATTGCAAAGATATTCCGAATTAACTAACTCAGCATACGATCACTATGTCGGCGATGGAGGGATCATGCGAGACATTCAAACCAGATAACTTGTTCAGAAGGCAGATACAGTCTAACTATACAAAACTTCAACAACCCACAGTGTATGGACCTGCGAGATGACGAATAGAACGCCCGCTGTGCAGGTTAGGAAAGTAGCTAGAAAGACCGGAAGACGAAAGTGCCCTTTTACAGGCTGGAACTCGAGCCACGTTGCGAACTCCAGTCAAGTTGAGGACGTATGTACGTATCACCACCGTATTCATTGGCAATATATCGTCATCGCTATCCTCGGCAAATACTACAAGCAATCACTATCGCCTACAAGGTCAACGACTCGAAGTGGGTCGGGAAGCTGCAACACTAACGGAAGGTCGGGTTTGGCAGGGATGAGAAATTATATTCGATAATCTTTGAACATAGGCAATGAGTGCCCTGCACGACTGTTTTGCACTTTCGACTCACTGAACTTTTCGCTTGCGTAGTTGGATTGAATAGCTAGCAGACCGTCGTTCGCTTCCTGAAGGTGGGAGGAGTTCGCAATCATTCTATTTCTATTGAATTGAAGCATTGAAAAACCGGAAACTAGAAATAAAATCAACATGGAAATCATGTTCAAACTTCCCTCCTGTGCTCAGCGTCTCAATAAAACCATGCAAGAAATATGGGAACCCGTGGCCTCAAAGCATGTAGATGAGGAATTCGTGGATCGGCCGTGAGAGTGGAATCCGTGGTTCTTCAGCCGCAGGGGGATGGAGTCCGTAAAGTGTGGAGTCCATAACCCTGCCACGCAAGATGAGAGTGCATGGCCAAAAAGGCACGGACTCTGTGCTGTCTTTGGTCAGCGAATCACGTCATGTCCCATAGCATGAATTCCTCCATCCCAATATGGATGCATGAAGTTTGGTCATTCCAATGTAACGGTTATGTGGCCGGTACGTGTTTAGGAGGTTATGCTTTTTAAGTGCTTTCTGTATGCATCAACGACGCTATGACGACATCACATCTGCACATGCACATGTCTGTCTGTCTATGTATTTGATGGTTCGAGACTCGAAAATTAGTGCTATCAAATTTGGTGCAAACGTTCTGTGTTGCACGATAACCTGGTATCCTCTTTTTGTTTTTCTTTCGTGTTTCTTTCTTCTTCCAAGTTGTTCATACCTGAAATGAATAACCGCCATTAATTCTTGCGATATTCTTCAGTGTCAACACAATAAAAACTTGATGCTGGTATCATTGGTTTCTGATGGTGTATACTGCATGAAAAGATATTCTTGACGACCTCCTATACATTGTATGAAAAGCGATCTTGCTGGAACCAGCAACCGCGATAAAATTCAACTTAAACCTCGTAAAGAGGCAGCGTGGTGCGGTTGAGTGAGTCGCTCATCACTGGCTTCCTTTCCATTTTTGTAAACGAGTGAAGAACAACATAATGAAATGGCTGCACAGATATCTTGGAAGCCAAAAATTTCTTTATTTCAGTGAACGGTCTCTCTATGGCTACAAACATATAATATCATTCTTTATTGCGCGAATAAAACAAAACTGTTTGATAAGTAATTGCACATTTCGACTGCAAAGATTTTGCAACGAATTGGCTCCTAGACACCCATGTAGACATGTAATGTAATGATTGGGTAAGATGGAAGGAGCCTGAAATAAGCAGGACTAGAGCATGGATGCGGCACAAAGTGAGACCATCGTCGTCCGAGCACATTGTAACGCCTCCTCACTGGGCAGAAGTGCCACGCAAAACCGAAACATGAAAGGATTCTTCCTCGAACATACGCAGTACTTCAGTACTGCTTTCAGATGCGTCCATTCAGTGGTGATGTGTTTGTCTCTCAAAGCATTATGCGTTTGCAGCGGATGACGGAAAAGCTCTTTCATCCAAAATTTTATCCAGTGCGCTTTCAAGTGTGCGCCTTCTAAACAATTACTCAAATTTTTTGCGGTGGCTTCAAATACTATTAGGGCTTAGCAATCATCCTTTGTTCAATTTTTTTGCATTTTACTTCCTTTTGTAGACGTGCTTGTAAGGTCACAACTACATTGCGTCTTTGCAGAAAACGTTTTCAAATCAAAAGAAATAATCTCTACAGGAATCGAGTTGTTGGCACTTCAATTTGAATATTTTCCAACAACGTTTCACTGCCATCAATTCACGAAAGTAGGCGCACAGTAGGTGGTCGCGAGGTGTGGCTTTAAGTGTGGCAGCAATGAAGATTCTGCACAGCAAGAACGACTTCGAGGAGTTCATCAACGATAACAGGTTGTATTTTCATATATAAGCAGGAGCCAAGATCGGAAACAAAGCCTCTGCTTTCCTTCTTCACGCTTTATCACCGTTATCCGATTCAAAAATCAACCTTGTAAATCGGTCATGTTGTGACCTCTCAAATTTTCCATAAAATTGGAAATCCATACTTCAGTTTCGTTGCGTATTATGCATCTTCGTGTTCCGCTTCTGCTCCACTGAATCGAATGGCGCACACAATTATCACAGCGGTATAAATACTTTTGGGTGTTACCACTATGATGACGGCGCTGCTCGGTTTTTTGGGACTGTGCCTGGATTCAAAAGTTAACAGTTCACTGTGAAAGGTTTTCGAGCACATGAATGAAGGTGGTATCTTTTGGCAGAGGAGAGGAGAAGATTGATGTGTTGGACCATTCAGAATCCTTAGATCGGTGTCAGATTTCGCTGTTGATGTTGAAAAACCAAAATTGGAGCTAAGTTTTCCAAAAGTTTGATATCGCATATGAAATTGATTCGTTTTATCCTTTGTGGAAGAACCTTCAGGCTTAACTTTTCTGCGTTGAGCCATTCTGAAAAAACACACACACACATTGTGTTTTGTTGCAAAGGGCATTCTTGAGTCTTCACACAACTGCATTTGTAAAAGTTTGTTTCCATCATAATAGGTGTGTATGTGATAGACGTGTGTTTCGTGGATGCATGCGTAGAAATAGGGAGGAAGTAGTCGGCGCCTTCATGACCGCTCTATTCGAGTAGAAGGCCGTATCTGTGACTTGCCCGCACAAGTGGGAAATGTTGGCTCAGACGTTCTGTGTTGTCTGCATCATCTCTTTATAGGTTGTTTAGGCATGTGCGAAGTAACCATTTACTCAGAAGTTTTGTGATGTGGATGCCTAAACCTAGACTTTTTTTGTCATAGGAACTTGCCCCACAGACAGCCGCTCAGCTGCCATAGAAATGTTAGGATGACAGCTGGCTATCATAAGTGCTTCACGCTGTGTTATTCAAAGTAGAAAGCAGTGCGGTACTTGATTTGTGTTTTGCTGCGCTATTGTATGGTGAAGGTTCATTTTGGTGTCTTCGAGATTGTTTCGGTAAAATTGCTTAATGTTTTCCCCTGCAATCTCGCTACTAACTTCCATATATGTGGAATAGCTGGGTGGTTTATATTGATAATCATTAAGATTATGCATTGTAGTTATGCTTTTTGCAGTTATAAAGAACAAAAAGAAAGACGGAGGTTTGCATTAATTAGCAATAATTTTCAGTGTTAGCGTCGTTCATTTCGCAGCGAAATGGGTTGAAGTATGTGCACAACTGGATTCGATACTCACCGAACTGCATGACGAACTCAAGTCATTCAAGTGCGCTCGCATTGAAGCAGAGCAAGTTCCCGAAGTCTCCTTAGAGTTTAGCATCAAAGCTGCTCCGACAGTGCTGCTTTTTAAGGTTTGTGTTCCTTATCTTAAGATCATTCACTGAATGGATTATTTATATTTGGCATTTACAGGAATATTTTTTGCTGCAGGTAAATATGGAACACATAATAATATAATACCGTGAACACAGATGCATTTTACGAAGTATTATAGGCGTTGAAAAGGTGCTTGCAGGTGAAATCCCGATGAAACGTTTATGAAGTAAGCGCAATGACCGATTAGGTTACATACAGTCCCACCAGTTATTCTCATGCTTTAATTATAGGGCAATTTTACTTGAACGAAGCCAATTTAGAAGACATGAATGATGATAAGATCAGCAGATGTTGACAATGAAGTACGAGAATGGAAATTATGATTTTATTTATAAGCGATGCATTCCCAATCGTTCAAACATGCACCTCACAAAATGACAGTTTTCAGATGATTTGGACTATGATCAAATATCAGTAATTGAGTAGGATTAAAGTTTTAATATTACTCATATATGAGCGATGAGAAGCGAAAATTTGATAGGTTGGAATCTGTGATGTGATCTCAAAGCCAAGAATCAATTATCATTCAGATTAAGTTGGATAAATCCCTGCTCTGTAGTACAATGACCGATGATTTTATCTGAACATTTGCAAGCGTCTGAAAGGGGAACGTTGTGTAATTATAACGCTTTTGTCTATTATGTTCTTTATTGTGATCCCATGCACGAGGAATATCCATCGCAATCGGTCATCATCGTACTATACTCTGAGATTCAGTTGAGATTAATATAAACGCCATGATGGTGGTGGGATCAAGGATGCTTGTCGATGCTTATAACGAATCACGAAAATCTTTTCATGGAATCGACGCTGATTTCTTCGATGTTTAAGGGCATAACAAGGAAGCCGTGTTGTCTATCTCCAACCTTTATCTGAGTTGACCTATCCCCTTCATGTATGGGTTTTACAATGCTCTCTTGGAAATCCTCACATCCTTCAGGGATGACTTCATAAAAGTTTATGGGGACCCGTGCCTTCAGAACTTTGACTGAAGTCTTCCTTTGTTTTCAAACAACCTTGTTTCCATCGAGTTGTAAGAATATTGCATCCGAATGCATAAATATGTGGGATACGACGTGATCGCTTGAGGGTGTAAGCAGCGCATGTACGCGTTTTGTGAGAATCTCTATGAAGGGTTGCGCATCTGTAATGGATCTTATTGGATTGAAATACCTTATTCGGATCACAACCCTTTCCTAACAAATATGCAATGTTTGATTTCAGGCAGGCAAGGAAGTTGGCCGTCTAAATGGCTTCAATCCAGGTGAAATAAAAGCTGCCATACTGAAGCATTCTGCTGGTCATCGCGTTGATGCAACTGAAAAGAAAGTAACCAGTAGCAAGGAGGTGGGTACGATGTTCGTTGAAATATCATTCATTTTAGGGATCCTAGACCTCAAAAATGCAAGGAAGATGGATTTTTTGAAGTTTTTTATTAGTAGCCAAACGGTGAACATATGTTAGAGCAAATTTTTGTCAGTAGTGGACTGATTGTTTTTTTGGTATCCCTGTTCACTGCTAATTATACCTCTTCTACCCCCATCCTTCCAAATAGATATGAACTCCATTACTAATAGGAAATATGCCATAAGCAGATACAACCCATTTCAATGATGAAGATTTCTATCTCAAATTGTTCCACAATACTAAACGAACATTTCGGGTGACGATAGAGTCTCATTGCTTTGGATGTTATTGTATTTAGAGCCGATTTTGTTTTCTGATTACATTATATCCCTTTCCCATTTCCTTTCTGCGATTTGAACCAGTGATAGTGTTTCAGTGAACGACCATATGAAGATCGACTCATTGAGAATACTTTGTTAGTCTATTTCACTACTGTTAGTTCTCTTCAACTGCGTAGATTGATGTGCAATTCGTAGTTCAATAATAAAGCGATATGCCTTTTCCTTGTGTTAGTTGGTTCCTTTTCAGATTGCAGCTTTCTGTTCATTTAGATGTTTATTTAATGAAATTAAAGTGTGAATTTGTTGTTTTGTTGACATTGAGACAGATAGATTGCAGGCATTGAATGAAAGATTGAAGGCATTAGTAAAGAAATCTCGATTGATGATCTTCATGAAGGGGACACCTGAACAACCTCGATGTGGTGAGTGATTCATTGTCACTTTATGAGGCAAATTGAAGAAAAAAAACTTTTTGTCGTTAATATAGAAATTCCTTATATTTTCTATTTCCATTCATTGCCGTGGTTGTGACCAGTCAATAACATCCCCCTATCCTACCCTTCCCCCCTTTCCTCTCTCTTCACTTTGACCTCTCTAAATTCTTCGCTTTTAAATAGTCTTGTGAGTCGCCGTTACCTGTCAAAATCCACTGACCATTAATTTTTCTATAAGCTTCCAGATTGCCTACTTCGAGTTTACTCGTTTAAGAGTCTCTGAGTTTTGGCACGAATTGTAATCTGAATCGATTTAGTTGTAAAAGTCGCTGTTGATACCCATATACTTCAATTATGGTCATAAATTTTGCTATAAATTTCAATCGCGAAAAGGCATCAAAATTTCTGCGTTTTCGGATGGGTCTTTTCAAAGTTAGTAAATGATTTCTGATATTAGTGCACAGCTGTTTAAAACTAAAGGATCAGTGTCATTTTCAGCTGCTGAGAGGCAGATGCGAGAGTTTGTTTCATTTCGTCGGATTGGAAGGGAGGTCAGGGGGAGATGGGGAGAGGAGAGGCGGTTCCGGGACTTTTACCATTTCTGGCAATCTCAGAGTAACTGGATCGCTTTTTTCTGGCAACTATTTTTTCTAGAAATTGCCAGATGGTGTTCAACGCACACTGAATGTGTTCCTTTAGCTGGAGCTTTTTTCATCTCTTCTACCTAACAATTAGAGAAACATCAGCTTGTGCGGGTGAATGGAGGGCTATACCTCACATTCCTGCTTTCGATGAGAATGGAGGGTGGACAACCAAAAAGGACTAAGAGTGATGAGGGAAAATCTCCTGATTGGCTCAGCATTTTATTTTGTTTGGTGCTTTTTTCATATTGTTTGACCGATGAATAAACTGGTTTCCGTCTGAATGAACTTGTTGCATTACAGGTTTCAGCAGGCAGGCAGTTGAGCTTTTAAAGAGTATTCACGCTGATTTCTCATCGTTCGATATCTTAAGCGATGAAGAGGTTCGTTCAGTCGGTTTCATATATCATTGCAGTACAGTACAAGTTATCTTTCTTTCATTCTTATGCATTATCATCGATTCATCGGTGTTCAATCCTCACAACCTTTTCCGTGGAACTTGTTGTAGTCTCATTTAACAACTACGAGGTGGAGGAGAAGCAGAGATCATCGAATGGTACATTTTTGGCCTCAACTATGCAGTTTCCTTTCCTTTTCCAGAATCGGGCTGTAGCTAGCGACTCCCCTTCCTTAATTGCCTCTTAAATGTTGGGTGGGGGGAGGAGGAAGAACTGGTGTGTGAGTATTACGTTTTATAATTTTTTGTGTAATCAGCTTCCCCTGTTATATTTTTTGACTTTTTTCGAAAACAGTTGCTCGCTGCTTAGAGGTGATAGGACGTTTTCCTGAAACTCGATGTTCCATATGCTAGAAACAAAGTAAACGAAGATAAAAAACTTAAAGACGATCGAACATGCTTCTCACAAATAGATGTGTTCTTTTAGACGTTTTTTTACTGTACGCATTCATGTACAGTATGCTTTTGATAATTTAATCGAGCACTTAATTTGTGAGGGTGTGAGAAGGCCAAATTGCACCCATATCACTCCTTCGAATAATGAAAATTTGTAGAAATCTTTTCACTCGGAAGGATATATTTAATGCTTTGACAATTTAATCAGCAATCGAACATTTTTGCTCGTTCTTACGAACGTTTGTGAAACTGGTTTGTCTGTAATTTCGTTGCAAACATTTGAATCACGCCTGTTTCCAACCTGGCCCTTTTTCTCATCATTTGAGTGTTATTCTCTGATCAGTTTTAACAGACAGCGAAAACGTTGATGATTTTGTCGTGGACAATATTTTTGATAGGTTCGTCAAGGACTTAAAGAGTACAGCAACTGGCCAACGTACCCGCAGATTTATTTGGATGGGGAGCTGCTTGGAGGGCTCGACGTTTTGCGTGAAGAACTCGCTGACGAGAAGTTCGCTGATAAGCTTCCGAAAATTACTGCATAGTGAGCCATTATTTCTGCTGGTGTTTCCCAGTTTCATGCTTATGAATATGTGTTGATTCTATGGTATTTTTAAGTCTGGTTTTTTGTTCAGACTTTCTCGTTCAGGCGACGCTGTAATATGCATACGGTGTTTATGTTTCAAAGGGTCTAGTGCAAACCTTCTAAATAGTTCATTAGTTAGAAGCTGTTTAAGAGGACGTTTTCGTTGTAAGAAATGCACACCTCAAAGTGAATGTGATTCCTATCACCTAAAGGAAATTGCTTCAGTGAAGTCCTCGAACATAGTACTATGGTTTGGCATTCTTCTGTATTCTATCAGATGGACTTGAACAGAACATTATTCCTAAAGGAAGGCCCACTTTGGTGTTACGTGTCCAAAAATCGGAGCCCAGTCCCTGAATTCTGGATGTAGATGCTTCCTGAACAGTGTAAGATAGAAAATGATGTAGAGATGAAAGAGGTGGTGATATTTCCAATTCACGGGTTAAGGTCAACACAGGACGTCAACGTCTGTTTACGGTTTACATAAGCCTATGAACGCGTTTACAGTCATATAGAACTCGAATAGCTGACTGCTTCTTTATAAAGGCAAATGGTACAGTGCATACTGATCAACTTGTTCACTAGAAAGGGTAGAACTTATTTAGAGTCTACACGATCAACCTCCCCAGAAGACCATAGAGAGGTGGACCGCTAAAGTACGCCTTTACGTTCCCTTGGTGGGGGAGCGTTCTACCTCGCTATATATGAGCAAGACGCATCTTGGTCTGGTCAACAATGAGTACTGACCGTCATTTTTGATAGAAGAATCCGAATTTGAAGCGGGTTCTGCTCGAGGCCACATTTCATGTAGCTGCAGTGATATTTCAGGAGGACAAACTGGTTACAGTGGCAAGGAAGCAGCAGAGTCGATAACCTGTTGAATTTTGTGCTTTTTTGTGTCGATTTAAACGGCTTTATTGGAGTTGTGGATTTTTTCTTTCATTTCTTGGAACATATAACGAAAGGCTTCTTCATAAAGCAGAGATGGATAATTAATCTTACCAGAAGAGGGTCAGATGACCCCTTGCAAGGCGAACAATTGTTGATTAGCGATCTTGCACCTATATGTAACAATTAGGACTGGCGCTCCTCCTTTCTTTTCATCTGAGCTCGGTTCAACCAAAGTGGAGGAAAAGGAGCAGTAGCGAAAGCATCCCCGGCATGGCCACACTTTTGTCCTCCTGTCCGCCGTTTCAATGTTCGACTTGAGTGGCAAAGAATAGGCGGCCGAAATGAATAACACATCTACTGACCTAGCCAATGTTATCTTATTGCTTCATAGGCGGTTATTAGAGATCAACCTAGATTGCACGCCATATGAAACCAAAGTTGGCAGTTCACCTGTAGCAGAGAGGGATTGTGGGTCGGAGTAACTCTTGCTCTCGTCCTCGACGAGGGCCTCCTAAAAGCCTGCTGTTTCCTATCGCATCATGTCAACTCTTACTAAGAGCCGTTTTCTACTGCATTGCGACTGCATAATTTCAATGAAGCTTTATGATAACCGAACAGTGCAACGTCGTTTTCATTCAAACACTGAATTAAATATTCACTGTGAAATTTATAAGAAAGAGAGAATTTGTTGAACTTGACAACAAAATGCTATAGCCACATATTAGGAAAACATAGAAGGAAAAGCAAGAAAGAAATTCCGGATAAAACGTGAAGGCGAAGCACAACATTTGCGGCCATTCCCCAAATACAATTATGGACTGTGGAAATGGAAGAATTGTCAAGATAATCAAGGCATCAATATAATGGCAAGGCTTCGAACTCTCTGAGCTAGTGGCAATGACGACCTCGCAGTCGGTGCGACCGTGTTGTATCTTATATAATTCAGCCATAGCCCTTATCCCCACGAGCCTGCCACATCCGCTGAGACAATCTAATTTGAGGGCACGGATACTCAATTCTGAGAAGCAGCCACAATAGCCTTGAAGAGTTCAACGAGAAATGTGGTGCAATTGGCTTCGAAATAATAAAGGAAAAAATTTGTGGCACCAACGACTTTCATCTCACCTCGGGGGCAACTCGGCTTGGTGTCCGAAATAACTCCAGGATCACGGATCACCTTAACGCCTTTAAGGAGTAACTCTGGCTTCGCGCTGCAAAAGTTTTCTAAGACCATTGAAAACGTTACGTTCTTCAATGGCAAGACGTAGCTGCCTTCGGCAAGTCCAACCAGACATCTGAAGATCTGCCTCTGACTTCGGATGAAGCTCGACCGGATGTGCCCCATCTGGTGCGGTGTCGCGTATATAGTCTGTTTCTGCTGTTGTTTGGACCCCAGCGGTTATTGCTGACCTAAGGGACAGCTGCTGAGCTTCGACGCCATACGTCATTGCTTTGGTGGCTCATCATTCACGTGCCACTGTCGACGGACGTACTGCACCCTCGGTGTTCAGTAGTGCCCGATGACTGCGCATGTTAAAAGTGTGTGTGTGTGTGTGACCTCCGAGAACTTCCGAATGAACCTGGACTGCCTGCGTAGGATGAGAGGGACCAGGGTGGAATTCGTAAACTGGATGTCCGATGAACTGCTGCTTGCCATCACTTAGCTTACCAACATTTCCTCACACAACAATTTAAAATAAGGCACAATTTACAATCAACTGCGGTGGAGCACATCTAACCCCGATCCCTGGCAGCACAATCAGTCAAACAGATGAGCCGGGAAATGCAACACCTCCCTTCCACCATCTACATGAAGTGCGATGAAATATTCGATAAGATGTATTTTACTTGGTTGAAACAAACAAATCGGCATTTCAACAGTCCGCAATAAAACAAAATTAAGAGTTTTATGCAACATCAAATTGCCCAATAATGCGACCAATGCAAATGCAGCATCGTCGCGCCAAGCGTAACCAATAGGATAAACTTTTCGTTCGAGAATGCTTTCGTGAACGATGGTGTTGACCATCCTATGGACAACGTAAACCTAATTCACTGAAACGATGTGGAAATACCTCCGGCTGATGGCCCAGAAAAATAGCTGGCATTTCTTCTAGACAGAATGGATCGCCACCTTCATTTCTTCAAAAAATTAAGAAACTGGTGATGAAGAACATGTTATAGAGTAAGACGTCTCTTTTGCTTCTCTCATGCCTCCTGTTCACAATGGCTGCTTCTCCTTTTCCCGGATCATGGATACAAAAGGATGACTTAATCTCGATTTCGGTCATAAGCTGAGGTCTATTGCCCTGGAAAACCTCTGGAACTCTAGCGATCACGAACTGCGCGGTCATGGTTTCCCTTGGTAAAGCATTGCGGGGCGTACATCCTTCCCCCCAGTACAAACAAATAAGCATAAATGTGCAACGAAAGCAGTTGAAATTGAACTATGAGAGTGAGAGGAGCTTAGTAAACTATCGACACAATTGGCTTAACTCTCTCTGAGTGTGTTACCTGTTTATAACTCAGCCAATGAATAAACGTCAACATTAATGAACGAGTGTTCTCAAATATCGATACGCAGAAATATAACACCAATGGAATTGTGGAAGAGAACATATGGCAAACCCAATAAATAAATGAGTTAAGGAATCGAGTACAAACAAAAGAGGTTTTGTAGCGATGGAGTACGATATCTAGCAAAACGTCGATGCTAATACTTCCCATGAATGAGTCAGTCTCCGACGGTAACAAAAGGTATGGCCACTCGTCCACTCCCCATCCCCCCTCTTTTTCAGATTGCATCATCTTTTCATAAGTGATAAGCAAGTGATTGCTTAAAAACAGACTCCGCATCTCTCCGCCCGCACCCGACTGTCTGCCCACCAACTCCTCCCAGTCGCTTTCCTGCATTAAATACAGAATCTAATGGTTCCAATATTTGTTGTCAATCCACATCGACGCAATCACCCTCTAATGGTCAGACTATGAATACAGTGATTTGCACTCTTCGATGCATTCACACAACGTTACTACCTTCCTCAGCGACTGCCTGCTGAAGCACGTTCATTATCTCGGTATGCAGCCTGGATAGACGCAACGGATCTTTGATTAAATCCAGTTTCTTCCATACCATCTTTGCTGCAAATATTTCGATATATTTTATATATTCTTAGAGATTACTCTGTAGTCTCTCTACCATGTTAACATTCTCAGTTCAAATACAGGCAGCGTTAATTCAGAAACGTCTTTGTACGTACATAAGTAGAAAGAATCAGACCAATATCATCTATGAGGAGGAAACAAGAGCGCGAATTATTTAGACATGCTCATTCCTCAGCGTTTGCAACAGCTCTCAGACGACAACACTGACAGCTTGGACATGGAACAAATCACAAAAAATCGCACTCACCTAATGAGTAGTCAACCACAAAACAGTACTGACAGACTCTGATGCGCCACCTAAGCTTTCAGAGGTTAGAGTAAATGAATTACTCTTTGCTACCTGCACTTCCAACCGTTTACTTGCTCTACTCTCAGTGTCGTTAACATTGACGAAGCAACAGCACAACAGCAGAGTTATGCCGGCTTTCCCGCTTCATAATAGCACGGCACGGTTCGCTTCCTCACTTCTTTATTACATGATATGCTTTCTTTTTCTATTAAAGAATGCTGCGTTTTCTTGCCTGATCACAACATGATGCGCTTTCTTACCTCTCTAATATACTGCATAAAACTGGTGGTACTCAGCATTCTTACAAAAAAAGAAATTGACTACAATAAAAAAGTACTCGAATTTTCACTTTCGCAGCATGAGTGTGCATTACTTTCTAGGAACTCTCAATAAAGATGCCTCTCCTGATCAGCAAGATTATTTCATGTCGTGCATGGGCCTCTAAGGGCTCATCTTAATACGATCAAAAAGCAAACGTTTCTCTGGTCCAGTCTCGTAGAATAGGCCTAGACAAGACTGTCTGTGTACAATTTTGGAAAGAATTCGCTCCTTTGTAAGCATTGCTTTGGAAATAAAACACATACCAAAGAGCTCGTTGATCGCAGCATTGATGTCGGCGTCTGCTGGAGTCGGCAACACCTGAAACACTCGTAAATGACTCCGCTGGCACAGCGACCCAATTGCCGATGAAAAAAGATGGTGATCGATGGGTGTTTCAGGGACAAGCGGTTCCCATATCGGCTCGATATGAGGCACAGCAGTGGTCTTCTTGCCAAAGGAACTATGAACTCTGTGGTACTTACAAATATACAAGTGCTTATTTCATTAGTTGAGACGGATTCTTAAAAGCCTCTTAGTTCGCTGTCAAATGAACCATTCCAGAAGAATGACCATTCAATAATCTTTAAAGCAGCCATGAAAAGAACACTTATGGGGAACAATAAAATCGTTCAAAAAATTCCAACCACTACATTCACCATCAAAAAGCCGAGTGTAAGCCTGTCACCTTGAATAAAGGGTTGCAGTGACAGCCACCGCACTTCGCATTTCGATATTAACAGCTCCGCTTTGGAGCTGTTGTCCACTTGCATAGAAAACGTTGCACTTTAACAACTGAGTCTTTGAATAATTTGGATATCTGCAGTCGAATACAAACATGAAGGAATGCTCCGTAAACATTCGAAGAGAACTAGTGGCCACATGCTTTGGACGCTGACTCATCCCCTCCCTTTGGGCTTAAGCTACGACACTTTGGCATTAGATGGAGGAAGACCAAACGATCAAATCTTCCCGAAACCAATTAACAACGAAAAACCTCCAAGCCCTAAAAAGGATTTGAAAACTCTGCAATCCACCTTTGTTGATAGCTTGAAGGTATTTGGAATTTCCGACAAATCTACTGCACTTTGCATATAGAAGGAAAAACGTTGATTTTGAATGAAAATCATAAAATACATCAAGCCTAAAGGTATACATTTGCGGTGAAGTTTTGGTCGATCACTTCCGCTGTTAGCGCTGGCGTCACGTTGGAACCGTCTACAGAGGGCGGCCTTACAATGCGAGGTTCCTCAAAAGATCTCAAATAATTCAAAACTGTTAAGTAACTAAACCACACTGCTGTTAGATTGGATGAAAAAGAAAAACATTTTCTAAGGAAGATAAAAAAATGTAATATTAGGCGATCGTAGATAGCTCATAAATATCAGCCTATAACTTAGCTGCACATAAGCCACTAGAATAGCGAAGTTGCAATTCGCCTCCCCCATAAACGTGTGAGAGATTCATCCATTAGACCAATTTACTGATGCATAAATACCAAAAAGTCAACAATAATACCCGTTTTGCTGTTTTGCTTTGCTACCTGCCGTCATGCTATCAGATCTGTCAGCCGTACATGCCCTTAGGCAACAAAACATTTCACTAATACACAGTCAAGTTTACCAATAAAAACTTTCTTTGCAACCATCAAGGCGCCTTGAAGTCATTGGATAAAGAAACTGACAACAAGGAATCTGGCTTAAGAGGCAGCCGAGGTACACATAACAACAAGTCGGGATGAGGTTGAAAGTGAAACTACCTCATCGAAGGGCACTTCATCGACAATACTCGGAGGTAAGATTTCTGTTCCTGAAAGCAATAACGCATTAAATCACATCGAAATGCTCATTAGTTTAAATGATCTCTGGTGCAAGTTGCACTACTCTTAACACGTAGTTTTTTATGCATTCTGGCAGATATGGGACGTTTAACGATGCGTCTGGTAATGAAACACAGAATTCAGAAGGGACCCTTAGCAGCATGACTCAAAGATACATGAAGGCTTCCACCTCACTTCCACTTTTTCGCTATCCCTTTTCCGCCTTTTTTTCCCCTTCCATTGGGGATTTCACCTAGTACGTGTAAATAATTGTCCTCTTTTGCTCACTACAGTTTGATAATTGATACAGTGGCTCCGTTGCCCTCTCATAAGTATACAGCCGCACACCATTAAATTGCTCATGTTTTCTTCGAAAATGGAATGAAGAATCGAAAAGACACATAATAAACAACTACCATCCTATCCATGAATATCTAACTTATTCTTCTTTCTAAGCGAATGAAAGAATGTGAGAAAAAACACGGGAAAACAGAAAAACAGCTGATTATTAATCATAGATAGTTTTCTATTCAAGAAAGGATTAAAAAAAGGTTTTATTAGCAAAAGAAAACCCAAACTTTTGTTGATCTCTTATCGTGATCAAATGGAGGAATGTGAATAAAAATTGCTTCATCACTTTTAAACTCATTTGGACCAAATCACAATCGATTTAGTTTCCCTTATTCAATCCTTCTGGCATAATAATAACCTCAAACCCGCTGAAACAAATTTGGCAACTTCCAATCTAGCAAAACAAGTGTTAACTTTAACAGTAATCAGTGATGGTAGGGTAAGAAAACAATCTGAATTAGTGATACAGAATTGAAATTCCACATAAATATTTTCACAAACGCCTTAAAATGCCAAAATTGCTTTATTCTTCTCTCACCTTTTTGGGAATGCAGCATTCCCAACATTGGACTAACCTATAAAAGTTTTCCAAGAAAACATTACATCTATGAGATTCAAAAACGACACTTTACGGGATCTGAAGTTCACAAGACGCCTCTCATGTAGTAATTTTTATGCATTTCATGCTTCTTCTAAGTATGTCCTAGCCAAGATACCTTTAACGAGATTTATTGAGCCGTTACCAGCAGCTGCAATGGAATTAATAATTGTTCTAAGCAATTTGCATTTTTTTGCCTTCCGAATATCGAAAACCTTTCAGATTCAAAGGCAACAATTTTTGGTGTCAAGTCGCATTCATTTTTCGCCATTTATCAGCGAACTTGCTCACAAAATGTCAATTTTATACACCCAGAGAGGCATGTACTTTCATATATTTCACTTTTTAGACGAACCTCTCAATCATAAATGAGCAAATATGGGAATTCTTTCATGCAATTAGTAGCAATTTTTGTGAATTATATTTGTTAAACAGTAATCGCTCGAAGGCAGTAATTTCTAGAAAAGTCGATGATAAAATAAAAATTAAAGCAAAAAGATTCAAACAAGCACGTAAGATAATCAGTGATGTTGATATTAAGCTCCAATCATGGATATCCAAAAAATTAACGTTGCAGGTTTAAGCAAAGACACGAACCTCCTCTGGCAATTTTCAGCTTCTTCGGCGATTCGTTTCGTCTCTGCAAACTCTTTAATCAGAAATCATGTTCGTAATCTACCCCCATCCCTCTACTCAACCACTCTACGTAAAAATCAAAAAACAGCATCAAATATCATGCTATGCCTCAAATCTTAAGTTGGTAACTGAACGCAGCACAAAAAAAAATCGTTCGAATTAGCTTACACGCAAACTCTGCCTGCTTCGAGTAAAAGTTACAGGCCTTTGATTTCTTATAGAGATCAAAGGTTGCAAATAACAAGCAGACATGCTGCAGCCAAAGCATAAAATTCTTGCAGCTCGTATTGAAGATCCACTAAACAGAAAAAAGCTCAAAGTGAAGATTTTGTAATCACACTTAATGAACAGTAGGAACAGGACTGACCAAGAGTTTCGGTGACAACTGTCGTACTCAACAGCACATCAACAGAAAGGTGAGGCGGGGAAAGGGGGTGAGGGGATAGAGGACAGTTGAAACGAGACCTACATAATTAATGCAGCCTCTACGAATAAATTTCCATGCAAATTTTAAACAAATTATTTCAAAAGCAAAAAAGTTTTTTCAATCCAAAACTGAAATTGATCCTAAATATTAAGCAATTACGATTCATTCGTGTAAGGGAACGTCCCAAAGAATACGTCACAAAACGGTGAGTCATTTAAAGCGATTAAAAAACATTCCCATTTCCGCCGATGAGGATTTTTTTTGAGAGTATAATTTGCATTTGCAACAGCAAGGCAATTGCTCGAGTATATTTTGTTGCATAAACGAAAATTGTACCATTCAATCAAAAACACTGCAAAATCGAAGTTTCCATTCGCGAATCAAGTTCCGATGAACCCCTTCGTAAAGAAATGGAACATGAGAGGAGGATAGGCTTGCATCACATAGTGCGGCATGAACTTAAGCACTGACCTCATTCACATGACCTGCTGAGACAGAAGGAAGAGCTTGATTAAAGAATCCGAATTTCTGTGGTCGGATAACCGCGGCTGGAGCAAAATCGTGTGCAAATCGCGAAGTGATTCCTAGGCGTCCTGGCATATATGGATGCTGGAACCGAAATAAATACACTCATCAAAATATTTGCATATAAAGTGGAAAATAGGGTAGTGTTATCCTCAGTGGTACTGGCGACATACATCATATTTGTGCTACATACACTTTAGCGAAAAATTCCACTGTGCAACGCTACCGTAAAACTGCACATTAAAGACCCCTAGTATAGCACATAAAGTGTGTGAAAAAAATTTATTTAAAAAATCGCGCTAGAGCGCATTTTAGCATTGAAAAATGATGCAGTATCTGTCGAAAATAAATGTGTTTTCTCAACGATTATAGCAAAGAAAGGTATGACGAATAAGAATAGCGCTTGTAAAGTTCATTAATGTGCCACATTCAACTATTGCCACTGATACCTATTAAAGTGAGGACTACAGCAGTCTCTTCAAGGGGAAATATCCACAGGAATTTCTGGTGATGCATAAATCCATCAGAAATGATTTCAAGCAAAACCTATCCCCAGCTGAATTTTAGTGATCTCAGAATATGCTTGAACTCTATAATCTAATAAAGATAGCAATCTCCATTCAATATTTTAATCTCAGCTGCAAAGGACAGCTTTTTGCAATAAAAATCACGGTATAGCGGAATATTTCTGACATAACTTGCAGCAAACTTCAATGGAGGCAGTATCTCCTCATATGCTGTCTTTAGCATTCCTGCTGCCTACCGGACAAATTGTGTCACGAAACGAGAAGCGAAACTTGGTTCCGCAATTAAAGATGGAGAAAGCGAATTTCCTTGCCTAATTCACCTTTCCACAGCCAAAAATCATAGATTGGGCGAGGTTATTCATGCCGAATCATGGGTCAACAACTTGACAAATGTAACCAAACCAATGTTTCGCTTCTGGACGCTACACAATTTGAATGAAGAGAACATGATCAACCGAACCGTTGTTAGTGCCTCTTCACCCATTGGGTACTGTATTGCAATTTACATGACTGCGAGCGGAACGTTTAACTTAACGGCGAGACAGCAAATGAAAGTACGCTGCTGTCTTTGCTCTATCTACTAGAATTATGTTTGAAGAAAACGCAAATTTTCGTTGCGAAATCACCTTCCTTTGAAATTAAAGCAAACTTTAGATGTAGGTTATGCGATGGTATTCAAATTAAAATCATGAAAATGACCAAGCATATTCAGCTTATGCACTAAATATCGCCCACTAGTGATTCATCTTCTAAATAGCACCCCTACTGACGGAATTTTGAATGAACTTCTGAGAAAGTTTACCATGGCAGGATTATCCATCCCATATAGTCGTTTCGTTCCATGACCAAGTCGCCTGAAAATGATATAGAATAATTCCACAGGGTAATTTTTTTCGCCTGAAAGGTATCTTTCCCCTCCCACATGTGCGGGCATGAAAATCACGATAAAAAGGTGGTGTTATAATTTAGATGATGCATAAAGTTAATCAGATTAGATGGTCATTTGATTGGCAATAAGTGCTTCTAGTATGAATAGTGGGAATTAATTGAGAACAATATCAAGGAGCAAAAAGTGAAATGAGCAGATGTGATTCAAACATTTCAGTTACTTTAAAATGGAGCAACACTCAATATCTCAATATAGATCTATGACATGCCAATGAATAATTTTATTCTTTAGTGTAGTCAAATGCGTCTATCTTTTCTTCCTCACTTTTGCTGCTTTCTGTCCCACCGAAAGGATCCGTCAACGCTGTCAATCAATCCCACCCAGGTCAAAGGTACACACTGTATGAGTGAGGCAGATAAAGGAGGAGATTTGCGTCGCACAGATAGCATAAAAGAATGGCGAAGATCGCAAAGGTGATTTTTTCATCGGTGGAAAACAAAAGAAAAAAGGATCAAAAAATTAAATAAGCAAAAAAAAAACTGCAATTGCTTTTCAATTCTGTCAATAAAACAGACAATATCTAATTTCGCAGTCACAGAAACTTATGTAACAAACACTTCAACCATGGCTATTATAACATAATGGCCAATATTAGATTGTTACAAACTTATATAAGTGTGACAAAAATGCATTTCAACTACACCGTAATCATACTCAACTCTGGTCTTTTTGAATGAAAAAAGTGCTCAAATCTAAAAGGGAATCGAATATATCTTTCTATAGGCAATTTTTGGCTGGATCTAAACAAAAGATTTTTCTTTTGGCAGCTGAAGGTATAGGAAAACCACGAAGCTACGGTGTCCCAACCTAATGCCAAATCTTCTTCATTGCAATTTGTGATAAAGCAAAAATGATAAAGCCACTCAACTGCATATCCCACTAGCCAACTCTAACATTCACAACTCCAATGTTGCTCACTTTCCGTTCATCATATTCAAGGGCTACAGATTCCCCTCATTATGCATTGTGACTCCGTTTGACGAATCGGCTTCCACCATATCTATTCACATTTATGTTGTGCTGACGCTTGACTAACAAAGATGGCCCAGATATATCGCTACACATTCACATTCAACCGTTTAAGACCTCATTCGTCAAAATAAGTATTTTAATAAGAAGAAGATTATCGGTTTCGAGTGAGTCCCCTATATTCGCATCGAAACAATCCTTACTGCCAATCAAGCTTCATTCTCATTTGTTTGCGGACTGAGGTAAACAATTTATAGATTTCAAACAGCCCCTACGTGGGAAGCTGCCAATTTCATTCGTTTGTGAATCAAGCAACTGAAATCATCTTTAACATATGGTA
Organism: Baylisascaris schroederi; assembly: GCA_006503575.1. Lineage (NCBI taxonomy): Eukaryota > Metazoa > Nematoda > Chromadorea > Rhabditida > Ascarididae > Baylisascaris > Baylisascaris schroederi. The sequence continues at coordinate 822,904 of QEWY01003062.1, forward strand.
CGATGAAAAGTGCTCATAACGGAACATTATAAAAATAACGAGCACAAATGAAGTAAACAACTGAATCGAGAAAGGAAAAACATCGCAACCATTTTTGTTTATCTTTTCACCATATACAATGGGATAGATCGCGATCGAAAGCACTAAACGCTTCTTCAGTGCATCTACTAGTAGTAACCCCTAACGGTTAAGCACCTCCAATCAGTCGCCGACCGAAAACATGACCATTATCTCATGTTTTAATAATATGTGCAAAACAGATACTTTACTTCATCTAGAGGTAATAAAACAATTACAGAAAAGTTTTCTGTCTCATGCAGCATTAAGGTGAAGTCTGTTCTTCCGCTGACGGAATTGATGAAACAGCAAGGAATCGAACGGGGAGGACTTGTTTAAAACTTTATAAGGGAGCAACCTTCGATCGAATCCAGAAGCATGGTTTGTTCTTTTGGTTTTGCTCGAACTGGACATGCTGTGCTGTTCTTGAATGTATCCTGGAAGATGTGCAACAGTTGGGAAGCGATTATACTAACAACTTTGAGAAGCAATTCTTTCAGTGTTATAGAAGTCGCGTTTAATATCCTACTTCATAAAATCGTGCTTCTTTCACCGATGTTAAAGCGAAATTTGAGAAGAAAGTATTGAAGTGTCATATCCGGATTGTCAAAAAGCATCCAGAATGATGAAATGAAAACCTAGATGCTATACAATTCGGACCAATGTCACATAAATTTCTAAATTTCATTATACCTCTCCCCCAACTACCCAAAAAAGATAAATAAATAAGTAAATAAAATTAAAAGGACATTGGCAGAAGGAGGAAAAGGTAACAGACCTCTGAAATAAGCGTAGATTTTACTATTCAATGAGCAAAACTAGTAGAGATTATAATCTCTAAAACTAGTCAGGCTAACCAAATCAATACTACTATTTGTAATCCAAAGGGACGCTTGTTTCAAGGTTTCTGGATTACTATAATCCATGAATAAAGTTGATGAATTCGTTTTATGCACGATCATAAGAAAAGATCGAGATTCAGATAGAAGAGATGTTTATTAGCTGACATTAGCATATAAAGCAATATTCATAACAACGAATTCTCAAACGATGCCTAATAAAAACGTTTGACCTTAGTAACTCACAGACACGTCAAACATTCGTATCTGAAACGAAACCTTAACGAAATAGACACATCGGTGTGATAAAGCAATTGCTACGTTATGTGATTCGGAATCCCATTCACGAAACCTCCCTCCCACCAGTGCCTATGAGTAACGGAGTATGCGAACATACTAGCCAATTCGATCACTTATGCAAGCAGTTTACAAATAATTCATTTTCCCATATAAACCGATCGGCATTAGATCGAAACAACTGGTTGAGAGATGCACTTTTAAATGTCTGTAAGGATTTTTGTTGGACCGACTTGAAAGTTGGTAGAGATTCCAAATTATGCACATGATGCAGATTATATCCGTCGAATCCTGCACCTATGGCTTCAGAGATTACCGAGTCGGAACTATCGGACATATGGAGAAAGGCACAGACATGAAGACTATATGTTATGCGCTGTGGATGTGCGTGTGCAAAACATGTTAAACAGTAGGCGCTCAGTGGGAAGTCAAAAAGTTAAGGATTAGACTTGAAAATGGCCTAGGCTTATGGTCAGAGGTGAGACTAACTGGGAGTATTCAATTGATGGTTTTATTCATCTGAAAGGGGTAAATATAGTTGTCAAAAATAGTCGGACAGGACACTAGCAACATTTGTAACGAGCTCTAAAGGAATACAGACGTCTTATAACGTTCGAATACCTCCATCGTTCGCTTCATGACAACCGAAGTTCGATGCCTGTGACGTTTTTGTTCTGACCTCTAATTGCACTAACAGGAGTTTTCTTAACCTCTAATTGCACTAATATCAGGACGGGGAAAGAGAGGAGGACTGCATTCAGGTAGAGTTTAGTTAAGTTGGGGCAAGCAAGTTGCACAGGTACGAAATTTAAGTGCCACAGCTTTCTATGAATCAAAATCAAACCCCAAATAAAGGTATTAAAATCCTACTAGTGTCACGCAACATACACAAAAGATGCTAGCACAGTTGGAAGCTTATGAAATGCGGTGATCCACTCAGATTGTGGGTAACATTAGCCACAAGATCTTGTTCCTTTATATACTTATAGGCCCTGATTTGTCGGTGATCATGGAATTTTCGTCAGCTGCACATCAAATAAAAAATTGATATTATAGAAAAGTTCTTGTTTTTGTCTGAGTTTATTAATGATTCTAAAAGAGCTTTTAATGATCTTTCGAATAAGTTGAAGTCCGTTGCTCCAACCTCGCTTTCTTATTGTATATTTTCATATTCGTTCCGACAATTTATTTCCGAGTGACCAGTGCCGCGTCGCTCGCTGAAGACGCGCACAGTCCCTCTCCGTCTCTTTTTGGCTAAGTGCGCCGACCCCGATCTTTGACACCTTGATGCAGTTAGACAGTTCGTTCTCGCTCATGGGCGAAGTTATTCGCTTCGCAGAAATTCACTTGTTTTCGCCTGAAGATGTAACTAAGATTCAAAAAATCCAAAGATGCGCTTTTTTGCTTTTTATGTGATGCACATAACATATTTATTAATACAACTGAAAGCAATTACAAACATAAGTAACTTCAAGGGCAAAGAAATGCAAAATTTGAGAAGCAAATTTGCATTTAAGGCATTCTCAGTAGGCATTTAAATATTCAACGAATAAACGACAGGTGCAATAAAGGAATAAAACCATCAACGCTTATATGGACATTAGAAGTACTACCAATAGCAATATTGAAGTCTTTGTTCATATAAAAAAGACAAACTGCTCTCAAGCAGTGAAATAAACAAATAAGAAATAGAATATATGCAAATAAAGTAGGGCAAGCTGACATTTAAGTCCATTGATATATAATAGAAAAACTGTACATCCCAAAGAGAAAACCGAAATATGCTGGATTTTCAGGATGACATCTTTGAGTACGCATGGAAATACATTGCAGGTGAGGAGACGAATCCATAGCTTTTAATATCACCTGGACGTTTTTCAAGCAGCCGTATTATGCAGATTGGTGATACAATAGAAGAGATGCTACTTTCTGAAATTCGGCTCAAAGATTCGCAAACAATGAAACTTGACGAAATCCATTAAAAGAAAAATTGTTATAATCGATTAGGACTAAAAGAAATTTAATTATTCGATATCTGAATTGCTAGGCGGTAGGAATAGTGAGTGATTGAGAAGATCGATAAACTCTTTATTATCCTATTTCGTTGTTTTCACTTGTCAGCCGCTTGTCTCGTCAGTTTAACTACGTGACGCGTTGTTATGACCGGAACAAATTAAATACCTCCTTAACTGTTCACAAGTTTACTACACTGGGTGCAGTAATGAGCCAAGCATTTTCGAAAAAAAAATCGTCCATATTATCAGGCTTAAAAAGCTTGCTCAGAAAAGTGTTTCTTAACGGCCAACCTTTTAAGTCACCTGAGAGCCTCATGCTCCTTTCTCAAAAGAGATGCAACAATTTATTATGGTATCCATCTCACATAAGAAATGCAAATGCATGTCACTGATACTATGAAATCCATCGAAGAAATCCGAGTAGTTGTAGTGAGGCAGTAACATATTCACTAAGCAGTGAACGCCAATTCAAGTCAGGCAACAAACATGGCCACCCATTAAAAGTGCGCAAATGAGACCCCATAAAAACATTTTGAATTTTTTCACTAATAGAGTAAATTAAGTGCGGCATTACCTTGTATATGAAGTTGTATGTGCCACAAGTATTGCCTTACTTAAAATGCTCAACAATCTTCCACGGGATTTCATACTCAGCACCTACATCCGCTCTTAAACAGTTGTTCATTTGGTGTATATATGAAGCTGCTTACATTAATATCTCCATGGACCGTGTAGTCCTCGCTCTATATTCCTCTTCCTTCTACTTTTGCCTTACCTAAAGGTGTTTCCAGGGAACTTTTGTATGTTTATTTGTTTACAAGGAAATAATATAAGGAAGGAATCAGTTTCACTTCCTTTTGATGCGATTAGAAATATATCCAAATATTTACACAACTACATTTCCATACATCATTTGTTAATACTTATATTTCAACGGTTATTAGAGTAGCAATCACAGAAAATGGTTCGCAGATGATTCGCTACAGTAACGAGTGTAACGCGAATTTAGTTGACAGCTAGCTGCAGAACAAGCTAGAGAATTTGGTGATTGAGTTTTTTTTGTTTTGTTTTTTTGTTTTGTTTTTTTTTTTTGTTTTTTTCCAAGGGAAGAATCCAGCTACTCTTGAGAGCAATTCTTGCTGTCACGCTGATAATCGACAGTGTTTCACGGCTCCATCCTAATTTGGTGCTTTCGATGAATCAAGTTTGTAATTTTTCCACGGCAATAGCTGATTTCAGGATACGTCCATAAAGGTTTTAGAGGTTGGAGCTGAAGATTTTCATCTAGAGACCGGAAGTTTTAGAATTGCCGAATACTAAGTATCAAAAACATGCTACAAGGAGTTTGAGTATTCAAATTTTCGCAATAACCTGCCTAAGAAAGAAAAAGGGGAGGGGAAGGGGAAGGGGAAGGGTTAAGGAAAGGGTACGAACATGTCAAATACAAATATCCATCTTGTGGTCAATCGCGGTAACACCCGTAAATCATATCTTTTCAAGATTCTTCCATAATCCTTATGGCCCCGAATCTATTCTGATGGGGCTTGATACAAGTTCTTTAGGTGATTAATGAAAATCTGAGAGCAGAAGTTTGGGTTGTTCAGCCAGAATAACTGGAAGAGCATTTACTTTCATCCCTCATCACCTTCACCCATTCCTCTTATTTCGCAGTTTAAGCTGTATTCCAGAGTCATCGTATAAGAATATATCAAAAGCAATTCACTTATGAATAGAACAGAAATTAAATACGAACTCTGCCACCGGTCGATATACTGCCATCAGATGGCATCACCAACAGATTCTGGCTGTTTTTGTTCACTAGATAGGGAGGGCCCTGTGTATCATTAAGAGGTGAGGCAGGTGTTGACTCGTTGCGCTCTGCTGTCGTCTTATCGCTGAATGTTTGCATATGAAATATTTAGGCTGGAGTATGCTGCGGCATGTATCATGGCGTGTTGTTCAAGGCCTTTCACTGGGTGTGACAGCAACGGCCGCTGGCCTATCGTTCTATTTTATTCGGCAAAACAATTACGATTTGTCATCGATAGGAGCTGTTCGTTTTGCTCGAGCTGGTATCGCGGTTTGTTTTATGCGTTTTTTGCATTTTTACATTCAATTTGTCATACCATTTTATTGCTTCGTTTGCATCATTTATATCCGTTCGGAGTGGTATCGTTCTCTTATGCAAAAGGTAAGATCATTGTCGAACCAGGTGATGTCTGAAAAATTATTTTAGGCGGAATAAGTGTACAAACTGATATTATTTTGTTTATAGTGTAGCCTGTCATGTTTCGTTGAGATTCTTAAAAGATTGCTTATATTCTGGCGAGATTTTATTCTTTTAATCTGCAGCATAGAATGCGTTGTGAGGGTAATTCTAATTTGCACTTACTTATGGAACTTCTTTTGAATAATGCAATTTTCTTCAAAAATCGTTAAATAATTCAATTTCCCTTTCCAAGTTGCGATCATTTGGTTCCCACTCACTTAAAAATCTTGGGAGAAAGGGGGGGGGGAGAGGGGGGTATGTCTTCTGTACGTTTGCACTAATATAATTAATTAACAGGTTGCAAAGATTGTTGTCGACTATAAATTGACAATGTGGCGATTCAATGAGAACAGTGATGACTATTCAATGGCGATGAAAGGTGCACACAAAAGAAGTGCTGAAAAATTGCTCGCTTTGGCTTGTGCTAATGGCGGTGTTTTTATTAAGGTACTTCACGCTTTACTTTATTTATTTTCTAACCGAAGACGACAAGTATAAAAGAGGCTGGAACAAATTCTAAAAATTTTATGTCGTCGAGCCAGCCGGGCATATAATTGAGTCACAAATCGATTGAATATTGGTTACGTTTCAATTAAATTTGCTCACGATATATAAGTTGAACTGCCTGCTACCTTGGAAAGACTTGTTTTGCAATTGTTGTATTGTGTTGATCTGACGAATAGACGCGCTTGCAATGAGGTGCTCATTAGCTAAATATTTAAACGAGTGGTATGGTCACATGTAAGTATATATGCGGATTCATGCAGCATGATTGCTGCATCCAGATAGCTTTCCGATAGTGTCGTGGTTTCGTAGTTTAACTCCAGAATTGAATGACTTCCAGTGAGTTGCTGCCTATGTCATGGCGTTGCCGATGTGATGTTGGAATAGAGGATGACCGATGGGTTAAAGTGGAGGATATTGGAGAGCTATATGAATCTGCTTCAGGTTGGACAACATTTGGCTGCCCTTGGCTATCTTTTACCAGATGAATATGTGAAAACGCTCAGCGTACTGCATTCACGAGCTCCCGAAAGCAGTCTGGATGACGCTAGAAAGGTCTTCGAAGAGGATCTCAGTATTAAGGTTTCTCAACATTTTCTATTACTTTCTTCTGTTCATATTCTGCATAGTCTATATGACCTTAATTTATTTCATATGTTAAAAAAGGCTATCGAAACTTTAGTTAGCAAAATAAGCTTCAGGTTGTTGAGCGATAGTGAAGGAATGGTAATGGAGAAATGCAACCGAAGACACTTGTTTATGCAAATAAAGTGGCTCGATAGCATCCTCCTGTCAAACCGATAGCACCAGTAGGAATTTTTATGAGTTCATACAATACTGGTGCGGAGTCAGGCTGCTTTTCACATTCGAATCCTCGCTTTGAGATGCAGTGCTATGTTTCATGAGCAAAGAGTGAGCGAGCGATCCGATTTGAGATATGTAAATGAATAATTAGCGAGGCGTGACTGAGTGTTCATCGATCGCTCCTCCCAGATTTGTTTGTTCGACCCTCAAGAATGCGGCGGTGAATGTTGATTAACAAAACGGCCGAGCAAATTCACATCATCATCTACTAACGCACCTTTAAAAAGAACTGAAATGAATCGTTTTGAATATGAGAGTGATTGCTCCACTCACTGTTTTTTCCGTTCTTTTGAAGAACATCGTCTTTGAAGGTGGCAAAAAGTGAATCGGTATCTTGTTTGAGGAATCAGAAGGCAACAGAGTGACGTCTCATGCTGCTTCACATCGCGATTCTTTAAACTGCTAGTGCAGATTCCTCGACATCATATCACATACACTCACAGTATTATCACAGTATTACTTTAACCCCCATCGGTCTGTGCTCATCGCGGTGTTGCATCTTCTGACACACATTAACGGCGTTTAATGGAGTTATTTTCGTTTGATAGTGTATATTTAAAAAAAGCGTTTTTATTTGCAGTTAGAAGATGTGTTTTCGAGTTTTGAGACTCGTCCTCAAGGCGCTGCATCGTTGGCACAAGTCTATAAGGCGACATTGCGAGCCACAGGTGAGATGGTTGCTGTGAAGGTGCAGCACCCACGTGTCAAGCCTCATAGTCTCGTCGATATGGCTTCCATGGAGGTATAATTTTTTATCGCCCATTAAACTCCGCTTCCAATTTCAGAACATCTCATGTCGCTAAGAAAGCGTACTTAGAAAAAAACTGTTCAGAACCTTATTTATAATTTTCATACTTTTTTGATACTGCCATAACTGTCATATTCCACTGTAAAACTCTCATGTCAAAACTGCAAGGGAACCACGCCCTAAGCCAGTTTCCTGTAATTCGCACTCTCGAAAACTCTGTTTCTAGAGGAAGTCAACAGGTCTTCCTCATTTCCTCCTCCGCTGTTTATATGAGCTTTGCATCTATCTGTGCAAACTGAACTTTATAAGCTTGATCGTTGCAACAGCGTTGTCATTCGCAAACGAATAAACTTGGTTTTCTCTCAGCTCGATGCTTTTCGTTTATAGGGCTGAGAGCCTGTACGTTTCATAATTTTTCAGAATCGAGGTTTCTAAGAGAGCAGGAGAGGGGATATGCAATTCGCAGGTCCTTAGAATAAACATGTGTGCGGGGGAAATGGAGATGAAGCGAATGTTCGCAGATTTTTGGAGATGAGAGGCGGAAAAAGAAGTGAAACTAGGAAAATGGAAAAAATTTTTTCCGCTGTTCGTTGTTGCTTATGGGTGATGCAGCTCAGGCTAACTGACAAGTTTCATTGGCAATCACTGTGAATCAGTAGTACTTTTCTATGTTTGTTTGGCTTTAAGTAACAGAGTTCGACCTAATCGTAGACACGGTTTGCTGTTAGATAACTGAAGCATAATTTGATGATGTGGAGAAATATGAGAAGCTCAAAAATACACGCAGATACCTTGTAGCAGTTCGGCAATTCCAGAAACCAGTGGCAGACAACAGAAACGCCAATTTAATTATGTGAAAACCTACAGGGATAGAGGCTTAAAATTTTCTAAACATTTAGGGCGATCACCCCTCCCGCCTAGTCAGTCTTCGACGTATCATGGGATATGACCAGTTTAGGCCTATGTCAATAAAGAACTTATCACCCCCACCCCCCTTCCTGGCCCATTCTTGCACTCTTTCCCGATCTGATAGAATTCTTGAGCGGTGCTTGATAAACTAAAACTTCCTACATTAAATTTTTTGCATCAGTAAAATTCTGTTTCTTCACATCTTTGCCAGTTTATCGACTGAGAGTTCCTTTAAGGCCCATTTAAGCATTGCTTTAGTTCTTAATCAAAATTCTTAGCTCAGTTGATGTTGATCTTTTATAGATATTGGTGAAAATTGTGGCGAAATTATTTCCTGATTTTCACCTTCTTTGGTTGGTCGACGAGATGAAAAAGAATTTACCGCTGGAACTCGACTTCACGAATGAAGCTGCAAATGCGGAACGAGTTCGCACTATGTACGCTCATCTCGATTACCTCAAGGTTTATTTCTGTCTGCATTTCTATTATTGCTGCGTTTAAGTCTTGTGACCTCACCTTTCGGTATTGTTCCTTAAGAGCATACTCAAAAATAAAAGGAGGCATATTTTCATGACGCTGTTAGATTCCCGGCTTTAGATTTTTTCTGTTCTCATCTGCAGGAATTGTTGTTTCGTGAAGCGAAAGTACCTTGTAACCGCGAAAGTGCGTACAAAGACATTTGCGCCTCATCGTCGTCTCAATCATGACAATCTGCGCCACATCATTTGAGAAGGCAGTAATCTCAAACTTCATTGGGATTCACATCGAAGGTGTAATACATACCTTTTTTCTTCTTCAGATAATCTGAGTTGCATGACGCTAAAGATGCAAATTTTTTATTTTTTCTTAGTTGTGGTCACATTTTGACGTTTCAAGGTGCCAAAGATTTACTACGAGTACACAACGGATCGGGTTCTTACGATGGAGTTTTGCAATGGTGCTCAAATCAACGATGTCGATTACTTCATTCGACACAACATCGACCGATACGATGTTCGTTTGTTTGTTGTATCAAGAAGTAAAACAGTACGCGAAAGATTCATAGCTGAATAAAACGAAGCAGTTCTCGACATGTCCAAAACATTGTAGTACCTTCTTTGCTTAGTTGTGTTATCCAACCCCATTCTGGCAGAAAAGTAGGTGCATAGCTTCAGTTATTTTTATAAATATACCTGCGCCAGGTTGGTTTGCTGGGCAGGTTTGTATAAAGTTTATCTTTCTAGCTTTGTTTGCACAACTTTCCATTTGGCGGATATCACGAAGAGTGATTTCAGATTTGTCGCAAGTTGGGTTTGCTCTTCAGTGAGATGATTTTCGTAAACGGTTTGGTGCATTGTGATCCCCATCCTGGCAATGTCCTCATCAATAAGAGCAACGATGATGCTGTGTCGATCATTCTACTTGATCACGGCCTTTATTTGGTGCCCGTTTCTTTTGCTGTTGCATCTTTTTGCTTTTTCGCAAATGTGGGATGGGTCGAGAGCTCAAATAATCGGAACCTATGAGCAGGGTGTGCCTTATTTCAGTGTTCCGGGGATGCTTATCTCATGTTATCGAGTGATCTGATGAAATAATCCTACTTTTCTTTTCTCTGCGCTAAATTTAATATTATATTGGAGGAAATGCAAACTATCTTAGGTCTATGCCGTAGAGTTGGCGTTCATATAACATTGCGATGACGCCTGATTGGTGTTGTGGTTCCTTCAAGCAAGGCATGCGCATCCTTGACTGAATAATGACTTGTAGGAGTTCCGAAGGAGACATTTTTCACAGAAAAACACCATTCGAGTGGGCTGGTCAGCACTATCATTATAGTTGTTGCGTGCCTGTGGTTAATTTTTAGAATTATACCTTTGCGTACTTTGCGACTTACGATGGTCTGAAAAAAGGCGTTGTGTTTGTGTTGGTCATCCCCGGAGCCTCCTTTTACCCAATCACGAACAAAGTTTATCCTATTGCATTCTTGCATCTATCCATTTTCGCTTTTTTTGCCTTTATTGAAATTCTACCTCTCAGTGCCTTCCATTATATCCCTTATGGTGAATGGTAAGGAGTGTAATGTAACATCCGTGCAAGGCTTGTTTTATATATATATATATAATATATATAGTGAGTGGAATAGCCCATTGTTGTGTTGTTGATTAAGAGGCCGTGCAAAATTGAAAGGTGTCATTGAGATGTAGGCGATGTCCAGTCATTTCTTATATTGGACCTGTCTGTTATGTTTATTTGTCTTTTCTTTTGATTAACCGACTATTCTTTTTATTTGAACAATTATAAATCACTGCAGTTTTTTGATAGTTTACAATCTACTGCAGACTCTGCGCGATGACTTTCGATTGAAGTATGCACAATTGTGGTTGGCACTGTTGAAGCCCGATCAAAACGAAATAAAGGTCGGTCTGGTTTTATTTACGATGAATAATTATAGTCTTCATCAGTGTTTGAATTGTTAAGTGAACATGAAGGAATCGAATTATTCCCAATTTAAAAGAATAGATTTTTCACGCGAAATTGCTGCGTCAGCGTTCATTTATTGATCAGGAAAACGATCGACGGATGGATAGAGATCGGTAATTGCACATAGAAATTTACGAAAAAATGCAGCGTGTAATGAGTTGTAAACCTTTAGGTTGGAGGTTTGGTAACTCAGCTTCTCATCATGTAACAGTTTGTAGAAATTGTGCGAAGGAATTATTTGAACTGGTAATGCAGTTTTTGCAATTTCCCTCTAGGAAAACTCATATTAAGTTTTTATTCATTCCGTCCCTTCTCAGCAGTACTTCGATGAAGTATATGTACTTGTTCTGTTTGCTTACTAGCTGAATTGGTGAACACGAAAAGCGACGGCAATGAAATTTGGCAATTTCCATCGCCAATTTAATTCTCCTCGATTACATTCTTTGTAATTTGTGATTATTTGAAAATGCGGTAAAATTACGACTCAATTTTGTTTAGATATCGGTTGGATAGGGTTCTGAAAAAATTTCTCGTTTAGAAATTCGCACAGGCTTATTGGGATTTCATTTCTTATTTTTTGATAATAAGCGCAACTGGTTGATTTATTCGATGTATCGCAAAGAAATCAATGTGCTAATAATGTCGCTCATTCGTATTCTTTCTTGCTTGAATGCTAACGCGGTCAGTTGACATGATCGTCTAAATTAAATAAAGCACATAATACAGTCAGCGCTTTCACACCTGTTAATTAATTCAGATGGTGCACAATATTGTTCCGTTGATTTTTACGGAAGTAGTGATTTTAGAGTTTGTAATTAAGTTGCTATGGGAGCTTTACAATATGTAGAAACCTTTTGTTAACACGAAACTTGTTTGGATTTTATCTTTCTTAAATGCCAATGAATACGTTCTCACTACTGTCCAGTTGCAACTCATAGAAGCAAAATGTCACGAATTTTGCTTAGCTTCTTCTGCATGGCATGATTGAGAGTGCACCTTTGCTCTCTATATTCACCTGAACAAGTAGTCAAGCTCAGCGTTTGAGCCTGTGAACGAGGCAATCTTTAAGAGGATAGCAGATGAAATGGGCGTTGGTGAGCTGTATGGTCTTTTCGCGTGTATGGTAACGAATCGTTCTTGGAAGGCAGTCACTGGAGGAGTGAATAAAGTTTTGGCCGGAGTTGAAGAGGTCTGTTTTATTCGTTCTTTTATTAGAGGAATTTCTGCAAAATTTATCCTTTTTTTGGAGCGGTTCTCGCTGTTTTTGTTGTTTTTAGAGCATTTTTTTTTCCCTTAATACTGAATGGTTGCAGGTTTTGCTGATATAGTAGGTACACAAACAAGCCATGCTCATTAAAGTATTTTCTAGACCCATTTTGTTGAGTTGTATTCAGACTCTTCCGCCCTATACGAACACCTCCCTCATCTCTAAATTTAGACTAATTTAGGTTCCGAATATCCGTCCCTTCTGAACTTAGGAGGACACCTGCAACCCTCAATTCTTGCACTTCACCTTTTTCCGACGCCTAAATGCTGATAAACTTTGCTTCTGAACGTTTTTTCTGATTTTTACTCAGTAATTTTTTCGTTATTCCCCTCAACAATTGAAAGTCTTTCAATTCATGTGGTGCTTCACGTGATGATCTGGTGATCCGTAAATTGTCTTTCGTTGGCCACGAACTCCGACTCCGCTTACTTAAGGAGTCGCGAATTCTGAAGCAAACAGGTTCAGCTTCATTAGTATGTGATGACCGCATAAGTCTTTATCATCATAATCGCAAATAGTGCTATTTTTGCATTCCTGTGATCCTAAGGTAGTAACAAACTTCATCATTGCAAGGTTTCCAAGTGCGGACATAAAATAGTGTTTTTTTAAATTTTTGGAATTTCGTGACTTTTGGTCACATGTATGATGGAGGGCAAGCCATCTTCCTCAGGAGGTGAAGGAGGTTTCTTATCTTATCCCCTTCTTTAACGCCCACATTCATGCTAATTTCTAGGAAATTGGCCTTCTACTAAGCTATGTAAATTCACAGGGGGTTTGCTCAAAGCGTGACCTTATTTACAAAATCTGCAGCTAATCTGAGAACGCCTAACGAAGTAAATACAGCGGCCGACCGGTGTCGTCAAAAATTTTGATATGTCAAGACCGCGTTTTCGGGATTTCCATATTCGGAAACTTCTCTGAAATGAAGTTTGATGGCGAGGTGATCTGAGCGCCATGATATTTTTATAGTTTTACTCTAATTCTCTTAGAATTTGCCATTTTTAATCAACATATCGAAAAACCATATTCTGATTGTTTGAAATTTTGATGCTAATTGAAAGACATTTTTAATACATGCCACCGATGCGTTGTTCCTTTGCCGTTTATGTGTTTAATTGAAGTGCTTGGAATTATGTGTCATCCTGTCATGATGCTGTAATTCTATAAACATTGTTCTTTGAGCATCGTTTTCCACTTTGAGTCGAATAATTTTGCACAGTTTTGCAAATAAAATATTTTTATAATTGTTTGATTTGCAAAGAGTGTGTAAAGTGTTTTATTTTTATAGCGAGATGAGATCAAGGCATATGCTGCCACTCTGATTCCACAAATATCACAAGTGCTCGAGAGTGTCCCTCGACCAATGATTCTCATCCTCAAAACGAACGATCTTCTTCGTAATATCGAATATCGACTAGGCACTCAAAACCGAACTGACGCTTTCATTCAGGTATTTCATTCACGCTTTCATTCAGATAAAAATCTTGATATTTCAAAATTTTTACCTCTTCTCCTTTTTATGCATTTTTGCAAGAATCTCTAGAAACGCATTGTGCTGAATTCATCTATCTGTCTATATATCCGTCTTTTCATTGGATAGTTTCAATTCAAGAATGAAACAAGCCGCGGCAATAAGGTTTGGTCGGATTTATATGACATCGGATGTGCTTCTTGAGAATTCAAACGAAACTCTTGTGACATAAAGGAAACCGATGAAGAGAAGGGTAGGCTTCCTTCCAAAATCTTCGCAAGGATGACCTCACTTCAAAATTGTAAAGTTTTTTGTTCCAGAAGCAATCTCGCCAAATCCGCTGCATGTAATAATTGCCTTTGTTTTCGAGACCAAAAGGCTTGCAGCATGTTCTGACTGAAAGCTTCTTTGAGATGTCACAAATGCAAAATTAAAGCTTTTAGATGAGTCGATGTTGTGTATGGGCAGTACATGAGCACGCGTTGCAAAGAACACGTTGCCTGCTTTCGAGATTCTACCTCTATGTGAGCCTTTATTGGTCACTGCTGAAAATCTTCATCTATGAACGCTATTTGACATTGGCACATATGAGTTATGCAAAGAGCGTCACAATGTAGGTAGGAATGTGCAAATTGTGTTGTTCTGCAATTGCCCTTTATATGAGCCTAATGCCTGCGTTATAACGAAGGTTTTGAGCTGTGTGAATATGCTTTTATAAGTGTAGATGTTATGACAAAAAATATTTGAGGATCGGATTGCATTTTTCATAGGTGAAGGATAACGTTTATAGAAGTTGTGTTCGCTGATGATCGATTCATTCGGTTTACTTAAAGTATCATATTATGAGATAGTTTTATTTAGTGAGTTGACTTTTGTGTTGTATTAATGGTCGAATTTATGAACGTTTGCATCACTCTTGCTGAATATATATATTTGTCTCACTCTTCGTGTTCCTTTTATAAACAATGCATTATTTCTCTAAGATTTTAGTTATCTTTTATCTTCCTATATACTCTTTATAAGGATACGGTAATGTTTTGCATACATTCCTTTCGGAATCACTTTCAAAGAATTCGTAGGTTGACTTCATCAATGTTAATATAACAATTTCGAAGCATTTTTGCATGCGAACACAGCCCTGTATTTTCATTAAAAAAATAGCATAGGCACTATATCGTATCAAACCTCTAAAAACACTGTTATTGCCATACTGTACTATAGCATTTGAACGGCCAGATTATACTGTACCATAGGTACAAAAGTACATCGTACCCTTGCTGTAGCTGGATGTACCTTTAGGTTGGGGATAAATTAATTCCAGAAACAAGTTTATTGAATATTCAGCACGAGTTTAGTAAAAAAGTATGCGTAATTTGCGCATTAACCACAAACATAGTAAATCATGTGAACCAAAAACAGTGTTGCAATTTACCCAATTTCTGGATCAGCCCTGAAATACATTCACTATGTGCTGCACAATGTTTATACCATAAATGAATCTTTTAAAAATGAAGCACTTATCAGTTACGGCAACTTATAATTTAGAAAAGCCAGAAAACGCCTAATCTATCATTGGTGCCAACTTCGCTTTCAGTTTCCAGAAGATTTACCATTTTGATCTGACCTAGTAAATATTTAGAGGGAAATTTTTATAGTTCAATAATATCTAGAGAGAAATTCCATCTTGCGAAGGAGAGGGGGAGAAATTTTGATGGGGGGGGGGGGGCGAATGCTGCTCCTCCCCTCCCCCTCCCCTCTCCTTTATTAAATACGGTGTTGCTCCTATATCTGTCAGTCTACTGGACTGCGTCCAATGAAATCTAGTGCCAGTTGAAAAAATTGTTCATCTTATAATGTTTATATTAACTGTATGTGCATTTCTATTCCCGATGATTGCTATTGAGAATTAAAATCCTTTGCTATTATGTAATAATTGAGGGTGGCGATACCCTCGAATTAATGGATAAATCGTAAATAAATTGTGCTTTGTAATATCTCCGAGATCTTCCAACTTCCTCTGTTGTACTTTGAATGTAATTCGCTATATAGCATCTGATTTCACTTTTTGATAGATGCTGCAATATAGCATAAAAGAAAGAAGACCTCCTGACACGATGATACTATTGGTTGTGGCATCCCATCATTTCATTCAAGACAACGGCGATAATTCGGTTCATCATCGATAGCCCCATCATCTTTACAAGAAGTTTCATTAGGTAATGTTTCATAACTTGCCTGTTGCTGTCCTTTTCGTGCTGCTATATTTCGTTCTAAAATCCTTTGAAGAAGTTCAATTAGCGGATAGGCGATGTAAATAGTATGCTAAATGTGCATTCTGTGCAGTGTAATGTGAGTGCGCTGTTATTAGCTTTTCTGTTAAAGGCATAAAGAGTGTACAAAGAGCTTTATAGATCCATAGTTTTAAGGAAATACTTCCACCGAAAATTTTCATCTGTATTTTACCTCATCAATTTCTCTGTCTGCTCTCTTTCAGTATACTTTACATTTTTGCAACAATTCTTTATATTATTTCTTTCGAATAACCACTGATGTGTTCTATTTGTTTATTTTAGAAATGCTTTTGCTAGGTTGTGAGGATTATGTGTTCTTTTATATTCTTTACTTTTGACTTGATCAGAGCTTTTACATTGTGATACTGGAAGAATCAGTATGATTATTGTTAATTTAAAAGATCGGCATTTTTGCAGATTGAGGAGGGGGGGGGGGTTGCGACGTCGTGGGGGCCACTGATGTGGTGTGTTTGTTTGAAGATGCACACCGTTCCGTGCACAAACTGACACCGAGTTTGATGTGAATTGCTGTTTTCTTCATATGCATGTAACTCTTACAAATTCAAGTTAATGCGACTTCTCTCTCACGGTACAGAGAGGAAAATGTAGTTAAGAACACGAGGAGTTGCGACAAGCTGTTATGAGGTGGTGATGCGTGGAGTAGAGCGGGAAGTACATCTGAAACGCGGTGTTGGTGAAGTGGCACTGCGAAGCTTGGCGAAGTTGCTGGTCGCGCAAGAATCGAGCTCTCTTTCGGAATTATGTAGCGAACCCTCTTTCCTCTCCCCTCCACCCTCCGCCTACTGTGCTTTCCCGTCCCTCCTCTCTTTCTCTCCCCATCCGCGTAGTCTGCAGAAGTGTCAGCGACTGAATATGTAAATTGTCTTTTACAAGGATGCATCGAGCATTATAAGGTGATAGGACTATTGTACCAACCTTGAGGCAGATGGTGTGAAGTGAAATTTTTGTGGACGAAAGGTGATTATGATGCTCCAGAATGCGGATTTCGAGGAAATGGGAGTGATTAATAAATGAATGCATCGATTACGGTTGTGCATTCGGCTAATTTGATTGCATATTCGAAAGCGTGCTTGTACTTGGTGGTATTGTTTGATGTTACAGAATGCCTGCTCATTTTCATCGGTGATATTAGGTTAATAGTAGTAGAACTATTCGCATTTGATAAAGAATGATCATTGAATGTGTGGTTGTGGTGCTGGATGAGAGCATGTTGAATTTCTCGACACTTGTAACGACAAAAACATTTTTATTCTACAATAAAGAAAGTATGGAGCACGCTTCCAACAAAATAAATATGCGAATAAACAACAAGAACATCTGGAACATAAACAAAGCATGCAACCGTACCTTTAAGCCTAAGAAAAGAGAAAAAGAATAGCAGAGATCATAAGGAATCGAGATCTGTGGGAATGCACACATGAATATGCGAAAGTAAGGGAGACACGATTGTGGATCCAACCACCGACCATCAGACATCGCAGTCACATCACACTGCTTTAAGCGCGACAAGTTGTCGGTGCAAAACAAGTTGTCGGTGATACGGCAGGGAATTTCGAATGGGAACAACACGGAAAATTAATGAATTGAGCACATCAGTTCGATTCGCTAACTTCTTTCCAATTTGAAGGGGACGTAGCCTCAAGAGTTGTGCAAATTCGGGAAAGAGCAAATACGCCCGAACGGAGTCCAATGAAAACCTTTAACAATCTTGCAGCATAAATGTAACTCGAACTGAGATCTACGATACCGCAAAGTAATTCAAAGATAAGGCGCAGCTCGTAACCAGGCTGGAACGGTCCACAAAATGCTTTTCCAAAAGCCGCCATATTGGAGCACCGTTGAACTTTCTTTATTATCTCAATATCTTTTATTACATACAGCGACCAAACCTGAATTCAGTATTCCGAAATGGTTTCTACGCGAATATGCTGCAACCCACCGAGAACACAGTTCGCAATTGCAGCAGCTTTCCACGAAACCTCAACACAGCGACGGTGTCGGCCAAAGTCAGCATCCACAGGAACACTTAAATCTTTCATCCTATCCTTTTCAGGAAGACCTAAACCACTTAAACGCAGAGGTCATTCAACCGAGAAATTCAACAGTCTAGGATAAAGCATTCTTCAGCGGATATACCAAGCTGCCATATCTGCGTCAATTTTGAAATCAAACCACATCTCAACATAACACTTTATAATCAGGTTGGAGTTCAACTATAGGTCTACGTGTTTTCATGTCATCAGCATTAAGCTTGCAATGACTTAGCAAATCCCGTAGAAGGTGATCGTCTACACAAAAAATTTCAACTAGACAAAGACGACGCCACCTCTCTCAAAAGCCTTCAACTTCAGCAAGAGTTTCGGATATGCTACCAAGTCGGAATTCCTCGCAAAGCAACATAAACCACACCTATTTAAAAACTGCTACTAAGACTTTCATAGCAGTCATGATAGGATGTTTGATCTGTGAAAACGTAGATATCCCTCTAAGGAAACCGAGCTGACTAATGCTGATAGTGTTAGAAAGGCTGAGATGACCAAAATTAATTCTGTCAGAATAATTTAGAGCACCCTGCAAAGTGACCATTTGAGACTAATAAGGCGATAATTGGACACATCGTATAAAAGAGGATTTTTCGATGACGATATACAGAAGTTTAAACATTGTCATATAATGAAGTTTAAACACTGCCCCAATTCTAGTTAAGCGATCCACTCTGACCTAACTGTAACTGGCTGCCGGGTTGGTACTTAGATTGGGTCTGCCCCAGATCTTCGCTTAGATGTTGCTTGCGCTGTACCACCTCTTTAGTAACGCGGGTGAAATATAACCCTTGAATAAGGCCCTGAAGCATCTTTCCACAATGCGTCCAGAGAAGTGCTGTTTAGAAAGAGGGGAGGGGAAGGGAGTGTCCTCATTTCTCACAAGCGTGCGAAACGGAACATCAACATCATACAGCAGTGGCTAGGCCCAACGATAGAAGACTAGAACTCATAAAAAACATCTTTCTGGGCAAAGTGAGGGAATTTTACTGATAACATTGAAAGAGAGTGCATTGTGTTTTCAATAAAAAAAAACTCGGGAAATTTACTCGTAAAGATAGCCATATTTGGCATATTTGGCACAGTATGGAGCGCATCAAAACAATGAATTTTATCACCATGAGTTAAAAGTATCATTTTCTCGCTAATGCCCCCTACTAAGGTTGAGAAGTTGACAAATAAAAAGCCGTACCAACGAATCAGCGAGAGGATGCTCTTGCAACTGCACTCACTGAACCGATCGGATACAGCACTATTCAAAAAACATCGTATTACTATTCTGCCTGATATTTAATGCGAGCGAATGCGATAAAAGTGACCCAAAATTCATTGGCATTCAAATTTGGACGGTTCATATTTAACACTACGAGCAGTGAGAGTGAAAACGTTGAAAACACCTCAAAAATATTCAAAAGTCAGCATGTTTTCGTCTGTAATTGACCATATTTCAGTCGCATTCCCCTTCATTGCAACTGTTTTTTGCTTTATTCTGAACCTTAAGAGATAAAGCATAAATGCTGCAAGTTTTTACCTCGTAAAAGAAACGAAGAAAGCGCAAACATGCAAAGGGAATGAGTGAGATGACGAAACTCACTAGAAAGCTTACTGAATAGAAATAGTCAAAGCAGCAAGATGTGATGACTGGTGACTAAACTACGGAAGACAAAAAGGTTTACACATCACTTACCTCTTCGTGTTACTTTCCATTCAATTTCTTGACTTGAACCAACCCATAGAGACACCTTTGCAGCAATTTATTCGCAGTTTAAAGCATATCTAATCAATGATCACGACTTGTCCATACCGGGTTCTTTGACTCGAAGGTACTTCCAGCTATATCCCGTGGGCAAATCGATATTGTTGAAATCATAATGTTAAGGGTATGAGACATGTCCAGTATAATGTTGGCCGATGTAGTGCTGAAGTTCGTAGCTATGAACGTCGGGGACCTCCATAACTCAGCACGTATTACATATAGCTGGACGTGCTGTACTCGGTGCAATGAGTGCATTAGCAAATCGAATGAAAAAGTGGCGAAGAAGGTGACGCATGCGACCCATTCAAAAATCGAAAAACAAACGCAAATGGATTCACTGAGATCGTCATGCGCAATATGGCGGTAGCAGCTATTTAGATCAAAGCGAATCGCTAATGAATTCGGGCTTCGCTTAAGAAGATGCAGATGATCACAGGACGATAACTTTGCTATACGCTGAAATGCAAATAGCAACAGCATTCGTTCACTCATTCACTCATTCAAGCATCCAATCATTCGTACTCCACAGCGGTCCGTGTACCCATCCACCCGGTATGCGTTACGACAGGACGGTTCCTTATAACTTCATAGCAATTATCCTAAGCTACTGCTTCTAGCTAATGATGCGTCTTTCGCGTTAGTGACTGCATAATTGTTGGTATCTTGTAATATGCTACAGATAGAAAGTTATTTCCTCACAATTTTTTCTGCTTATTCAGGTACTCTTAAATATGTCAGGTTTATAATGGTAGATCCCGTTTTTATCATCTACCACCCCATATTTCTTCCAATCTGCGTCGATTACTTAACTATTTATCAAAATCGAGTTTCAAGTACCTATAGGTACCAATAGGTGCTAATCTAAGGTACATCTATGTGGAATACGTGCATTCTTCACAGTTGGGAGTGTTGACAGGACTTCTACCGTTGTCTTTTCTAGTCCGTTCGCAAATCACTTTAGGCTTTTTTGTGTCTTGATCTCCGAAATCATTCAAGCAGCCTTAACTGCACCCACTTAGACCATAGACGAAATTTAATTATGAACTTTTTATTGCACCCAAAACTTACATTACTAGCGAGAATGAAGCAGTCAAAATTGCTTAGTCAGTCACAATTTGCTTCCATTTATTTATCTTCCACACTAAAACCACAGAGAGCAAATGCTTCCAAGCCAATATGTAATATAAACGTTCCATTTGGATGATTATGTTCCAAACCTAATGAAGAAATGGCACGTTGCTTAATCGCCCTTCTTCCTATCTCATCCTAGTCGATCAAGATGTGCGCATACTCCTAATGCCAAAGCAGAGTTTATATCCCTATCACGCATTTCATCGCTCACTGTTCGATTTGTGCTTACACCTCAGAACACCTCTTTTGTGATTCTCTTCCATGCTTATGTGTTGATAGATCTTCAGTCTGAGACGTTCATCATAGTCCGTCATCCACTTCTCTGCCGTAATTGGGACTTGCGAATCACCCAGCGGTACAAGATTTCATGGGCATAAATCACAATACCTATACTGCTAGGTGTTCTTATATGGCGCCACGTTTTTTCCATATTTGCAAAGTACCCTTCAGTTCGACGTTGTTTTCATTATCCATTTGTTATTGTACGTTCGTCGCTGGGCGGCGTGCATGGAGTTGAAAGGTTAACTTTATGGTGACCAATTTTGCGCTGGCGGGACTGAACTGTTACACTGGAAAACCGCAAAGGGGTCAGGGAAGTGGTGGTGCAAGATCGAAACGTCACTCGTCCATCTGCTCTCAGAGGTTCTCTTTTTCCGCATATTTTCTTTGCCCTTCTTTATCATTATCTTGTCTGCATGGTGCGCATATTTAGTCGTCTTCTAAAAAAATCCCTATCCACCTAATGAGCAACCGAACCGTCAAAGTACCTAAGCCTCTTTACCTAAGCATCTTTCCGGTGGCGCTTTAGCAGGCGCACCATGGACAGCAGAGGATTCCTGTCCAGCAGAATATACTGCCTTTTCTTCCGTTCGAACGTACTGCGCTTCTTGCAATTGTCTGACTGTCTAGCTCAATCTATATTACCTCCTTTTTCTCATTGCTTTGCTGTGATGTAGGCGATCCCAGTGAATTTAGCTACATAACTCGAATAAAATCCAAATACAATCCCGTACTTCTGCTCCGTTTCCATGGAACAGCAGTCGACTCCTCCTGCCTTCAACTATGAAAAGCATCCTTCAATTTGTTGTTTATGCTCCCTGTCCACTGTCGCGTCTGCTTAGCGAGTGACTGCTCGCTCCCATATATACCATTTATTTCACTCTCTGAAAACCAATTAGAAACCACCTCATTGAGTCATAGTGAAAAGAAAAGAGAAGAGTTAGGTCTCTGATCCCAACTGAATTCAGGAGGGGAGTTCATTCTTTGTTTTCGAACGTTTGAATCGACTATGATGTGACTTGTTTTCCGCTATGGCACAAAAGCGATTGTTCTTTTATAGATGGTCTTCATAACATCCCGGTGCGTCTAGATTACTTTCTACCTGCACTGCTAGATTGCCGTGGTTTTACGTCCACCTCTGCTAGTGGAGGACATACATATCTTCCATTTTTTGCGCACAATCGTTAACGAAAACATTTCCTCTCAAAATAGACCTCTGCCCTTGTGCTGCTGAAATATTTGGACAGCACGGGCGGCAGCATGCAGAGTTAGTTGAACACTGCGGATGCGGAGGAAATGGCGTTACTTCAGGAGTATGCGTGCTTTATTAATACAAGTAAATGTAAGAGTGCGCTACATTGACACCATTGGTATGCAGAAACGGCATTGCTTTTTCAGATTTTTTTATTCAAAAAAGAATCGAAGGCGAATTCTAGAATTATACCCAACACAAATACTGATTCTTTATTCGGTATTCAATGTTAACGGTTCAGTCAAAAGTTTGTTTCCTTGCTAGAGTCACAGCCACTTCAGCAAATCTGGCGCATGCAAATTTTATTCACTTTCATGCATCTGCAACTCCCGCAGAGGCTGGTGAATCGACGTGGATTTTGGCGTGACGAAGCAGCCATATCGTCGAATGTGCCTATCCATTCTCACTTCTTTGGCTTTTTGGGTCATAATTTAAGTTATGAGAACAATGAAGAGAACATATCAACAACGTTTCTAGGTAACTTGCCCGTATGCAGCCGATTTCTTACGCCGTTCGAGCTTACATATAGATCGCTCCGTTAGATCTATAAATATAACGCTCGATTACGTACATTATTTTCAGGCATCTTTCACTCTTCAGCTTCACCGAACAACACTATGAGCAAGATATTGCAATATTTAAAGGAGACATTCGAAGATGTTGCAGTGAATAGGCTTTCATCAGATTTAGCTTGGCCACTGTTAGCGTTTATGGTGATAGCTGAGGTGCGCATTCTACTTCTCTTTAGTATTTCTTATGTACAATTTCTCAAGAGAAGTCACTCTCCTCGTTGCTTTACTTCAGAAGGTTAAAACTCACGTAGAATAGTACCGTGTTGAAGAGAACTACATCTGTAAAGAAGTCTAGGGTGGATGATTCCTCGAGATGGGACATTCCAAAACAGAAATCTGTGTAAAGGGAACGAAATATGCATAAAGAAGAGTCACGCTTCATACCAGCACAAAGATTCAAAAGGTCCGACGATATTTATAAACTTTCGCGATGAGGTGCTATTATATCCAAGAGCGGTATGGGAGGGGATGTTTTCATGAAAGCGAGAAGAGAATAACCCAGTCATTCTCTTCTCCCGTCACGGCATATGACCACAGATCACGATAAACACCGCAGATCACGATACACAATCAGATTGTAGTATGTACGTCTTTTGTGCTCAGCGTATAGTAATGTTAGTTTCATACGTCGATATCCCTTTGCTACACACCTTCCTCTTCGTATAGCTGCATACAGCTTTAGCTTATTTTTCTAAAGATTGGACTTGTCACTTCCTTGTTTTCTCTACTATATGTTGACACCTCTATTGCATTTTCTCATCCGCTTAAGCAAAAATCCATAAGCATCGTTCTCTCTCAAGGAGATAGGAAGTCCTGTTCCATATATGCAGTATAAGTTGCGGCTGCCTCTCTCGTTATTCCTCATCTCGTACATACACTGCATTCTAGTGGTTTTTTCACTATAATTACTGTTCACGTTTTCTTTGCTCCAAACATTGACGACGTCGTCCTGTGACATTTCAATAAGTAAAAAAGGATTCTGTTCATTCAGAGGGAGATTTTATGGATTGTTTGCAGTCAGGACTCATGTCCATCGGATAATGTGTTGCTGCTACAAATTTTTAAACTATATTTTAACATGGCGATTTTTTGTGACTTACTAATGCTGCATTAGTATTTCCCCTCCCCCCCCCCCCCCCCNCCCCCCGCTTTATTTGCAAATGATGCGAATAAAGCACTGTTCCATCGAGAATGTTACTAGGGTTACTCTTGGGGGTTGGTGGGAGAAGGGGGGGGGGTTAGAGGAGACGTGATTTTAAGTCCTGTGAAAGAAAGATATTATTGTTTTACGAAGAGATTTTCTCTTACCGCTTCATTTAGCCATTATATCGTAATATGCTGTAGTTAATAATCCTGTAATTTCCTTGTGTAGTCCATCGTTTTCATCTGTCATCATCACTCAGTTTGATGATACGGACAAATGAGATCTCTCTAACCGATTTGTTATTCGTTCAATAATTCAGTGATATAGCCATATATATTGTTTGCACAAAGTAATTGCATTAATCAAACTTTCAGCTCGTTGTATTTGTTTATCTCACTCATTCACTGCACGGCTTTTTGAATATTTTCCATCTTTTCATGGAGGAAAATTTCGATGAATTTGAGTTACCTCTATCTCAGGTGACGTGTTTTATAAATATTCCATGCACCTCATCATACATTGCTATTAAAGCTGCTTGCGATAAAGAGTAATTGTAGATATAGGTCATGATGTCATTCTTTAGTCGGCTTGTGGCCGACATCATTAGTGGGGGGAATAAAGTAGAGATGGAGAAGTTTTCTAGGGCATATGAGTTGCTTAATTGGAACACGCTTCATAAGCTAAGAAAGTCCCATTGATTTTGTAGCAGTGTTTTATATTAATTGGCAGCCAAATCAGTTGTAATTATTCCTTAATTACTGCCATCAAAGACCATTTTATAATGCACAATTGTTTTTATCATTTTCTCTAAAGGTGCCATTAAAAATTCGGTCTTTAGAAGCGCTAAAATAGTTTTTACAGCTTCTCATTACGTCGATCATTCTGTCCATTTGAAAATTATGTTGGTGTATCGATCATTCTGTCCATTTGAAAATTATGTTGGTGTGTTTTCAAACTTGGATGGTTGCCAACCTAACGTTTGCTCTGAAAATAAGCGAATCCCTGCGGTCACATGTGCCGTGCTAAGTTCTGTTGGAAATCACTCACAATTTGAAACAATCTATTCCAACTTTCGAGAGAAAGGAAGGCTTACGATAGTGGGAACCTGAACTGCACTTCAAATGTGCCTTAAACAGGTAGCGATCGCTTGCAGGTGTATAAATGAATAAAGGGAAATGGGAGATTTTCTAATGAATAAAGCGAAATTCAAAATTGCAAACTTTCCGAATTCCCGGAAACTCGGTCTACCAGTAGAAATAAAATTGATCTGGATGGAATTTTTGTGAATTTCGATAGTTAGTGGAGCAGTTAGCACAATATTCGGATTTGGTAAAATCGCCGGGGTTTGAGATTTAGCGGTTCTGTTGAGGACCGTGGGAGTGAAATAGCTTTTAATCTGTTTTGATAGCTGTGTTCATTTTTTACTGAAGCAGTATTTTAAAAATGTTGTTTTTTCACAAATCCATGTGGATTTGTGAAGAAAAAACTGTAATTATTCGAAAAAGCAACTACATTCCTTCTTAGAGTGACTCTGTTGTTGTGACAGTTTATCCTACTGCAGGAACTACAAATCGCCAGAAGAAAGTCGCAGTGGAAGAATCGATTAGAACGATACAACAGAATGGTCAATAGAAAGGTCTCTAGAATAATAGCCACGCAAGAGGGCAAAGATAATGCTGCGGTAGGCTTCATCTTCACCTAGTAGTCTTTCATATGTTACATGTCGAACAGCTGTCAGCTCATTGCTCGCTTCCTGATTTGAACTCGTGGCTCCCGTTGGTCGTCATACAGGTCTGTTTTTTGCACAAGTTTAAATCACCCTAAGTCCTTCCTTATAATTTCTTTGATTTGAAGAAAAGGGATGTCGAAATATACAGTAACTTTATTTCTGTCACATCGGCCTCGTAGCATCAGTGATGTAGGTGATGGAAAAATTGAACCATTTTTTGGAAATGACTATATCGTGGAAGTTTGCACCTAAAAACTATTCGGATGCCAACGATAGGTCGCTCACTTCACTTTCGAATTTCGTAAGAGTCCCGTGCTAATGACAACACTTTCAGGTCCCTAAAAGAAAACGATATGCCAAGAAATTTGTCAGATGACAAAACCACACATTTTCATTAGGTTTTCGTGAGGAAGGGTTCATATAAAGCTAGAAAGGTCATTTCTGCATAAAAGATCCGACATGATACAGTGTATTGCTTAACGAAGGGCTCAGCGTAGGTTTCAAACTTAAAAACATTTTCGCGACGATGCGTCCACTTTAAAAAGGGGCAGTATTCTGCAACTAATCACCCATCCCTACGGATTCGTAGGCTGTCGTCAGCTTTTGCCAGTGAATTTTGAGCAGCGATGACTTTTTGAGCACACTCCGGTTATTACGCATCCTTACTCTGCATACGCATGTTACTAAAAAATTGCTGTGTTTGATGTCTGGAAAGTCTCGCTCAGGAACAACCCTCCCATCACCGTAAAATTTTCTGTGACGATGTTTAAAGTCCGCTGACCTAAAGGTGGTGTATTCGAAGAGCCGAAAACTTTGAGGTTCATCTCACTACGCGCGCAGGAAGTAAAGGATTTAAAAAGCAATTTTCTGCATTTCGATGCTGGAGCACTTACAAGAACTGACATTCAGTAACATAGAATTGCACCCATTATGAGCTGGCGTCTTGCTCTGATGTTGCTATTGAACATGGCTAATGTCATCTTGAACCATTCTTTTATCCCTTTACAGTCGAACTGGGCACACTCGCTATGAACAGGGAGCACAGGACCCGCTCATGCCCGCACACGATTGCGCGGCGCTACCGTAAAGTGAACTTTGTAAGAGACAGTGCCAACCGTTAGCAGAGGATCACAGGAAGCCGTGAGCTTGTGATATAAACATGCGGTTTAGAGTATCAAATTATGCCTCTATGCAAGTTTCTGCTTATTCGATCCACCGGAAGTACTCTTTCCCGATGTGCCTAGTTTATCTGGAATGGTGCAGAAATGCATCACAGAAGCCCCCAAACTTGTAATATAAATATGCAGTTTTCTCAAACATTTCCTTTAACAATCCAAGTTATGCCACCACTTGAAGCTCTACAAATTTCAGATGACCAACGAGCGCAGCAAGTCGAAGAATTCTGACGTCGATGTGGACAGTAATCGGTCTTTGAGGAGTAAATACCCAATGCATGAAGTTAATTTCAAGCAGAGCGAGGCGTGACATTGTTTTAGATGCCTTGTAGATTTGAATTATAACGAATGACTCAGGGAACATTGCTTGATCTAGAAATGTGATGTTTTTATAGCTTTCCAGAGGGTTTTCGAATTGAAACGCCGGCATTTTTGGGAACAAGGTCGTATGCCACCTTGGCGGAGAAAGGGGGGGGGGGATGGGCACACTCGCTATGAACAGGGAGCACAGGACCCGCTCATGCCCGCACACGATTGCGCGGCGCTACCGTAAAGTGAACTTTGTAAGAGACAGTGCCAACCGTTAGCAGAGGATCACAGGAAGCCGTGAGCTTGTGATATAAACATGCGGTTTAGAGTATCAAATTATGCCTCTATGCAAGTTTCTGCTTATTCGATCCACCGGAAGTACTCTTTCCCGATGTGCCTAGTTTATCTGGAATGGTGCAGAAATGCATCACAGAAGCCCCCAAACTTGTAATATAAATATGCAGTTTTCTCAAACATTTCCTTTAACAATCCAAGTTATGCCACCACTTGAAGCTCTACAAATTTCAGATGACCAACGAGCGCAGCAAGTCGAAGAATTCTGACGTCGATGTGGACAGTAATCGGTCTTTGAGGAGTAAATACCCAATGCATGAAGTTAATTTCAAGCAGAGCGAGGCGTGACATTGTTTTAGATGCCTTGTAGATTTGAATTATAACGAATGACTCAGGGAACATTGCTTGATCTAGAAATGTGATGTTTTTATAGCTTTCCAGAGGGTTTTCGAATTGAAACGCCGGCATTTTTGGGAACAAGGTCGTATGCCACCTTGGCGGAGAAAGGGGGGGGGGGTGAAAAATACCGAAACCGACGAAAAACTAGGATGTTCATTTGGGGTTCTTTCCCTTTGTTTCTTTTTTTTCATTTCATTTAGAGCACAAACCCTCTCCTCCTTCCGCTTTCCGTTCGTTCCTTTGCCTTTACCTCGGTTGTTAGAGATCGTAGAAAGATGATCGTTTCTGGAGTTAGTACCTAATATATTGTAGTTC
Source organism: Baylisascaris schroederi (assembly GCA_006503575.1). Lineage (NCBI taxonomy): Eukaryota > Metazoa > Nematoda > Chromadorea > Rhabditida > Ascarididae > Baylisascaris > Baylisascaris schroederi. The sequence goes on from QEWY01003062.1 coordinate 851,313, forward strand.
CCTCAAATCCTTAACGTCTTCAAATTTTAATTATTGTATTGTTCTGTTGTTGCATTATAATGAAATTCGATTGAGAACATCCCGCAGTTGTTGTTTTGTCGCCATAACTTGCTTCATTTCTATTCGATCCAGACCATTCTTAAAAGGCTTTTCCTTATTCACGTTTTCTTTTGCGAATCTGCTCTGCAAACCGCATTATGGCAACGTCGTTTCTACGCATACATGTATTTGCATATGCCGGCGTGACTGTCTATTTGTTTCAATTTGGGAACCACCGAAGAGAATCGCAAGATGAAACGAGCACATTGCAAACAATTGGATGATGTTCTACACTATTTTTAGCGTTGGTGTGTCAGATTTGAAATATATTATATACATTGAAGATGCTAAAATTCCGCGTATTTTTTACGCTGGTTGAACTTTCAGTTTGCAGCTATTGGGTCAAGGAAAAGAACATTTTGCAGGAGTCCTTAGAGGTCGGTGATATGCATCTTTGATTGCTTCATGACAAAGCTTTATGATAAAGATTGCTTTATGGTAAAGCAATCTTTTAATTTGCATTCGAATAACCAAGCTGGTAAAGTGTGCGCCATTGCATTCAGTTTAGTATCGCATGTTAAATCCAAGCTGTCTTTTACGAATTGTCCATAAAATTTTCTTTTCGGAGTGAATCGACTAATGTAAAATGAAAATCGAATGGCATTTCTTGACATCATTAAAAGCTTGTTTTTGGCACCTTTAAAATTGAAGTATCAAGGAATCAAGGTGATTGCGGTATGGAAAGTTTGTTATGGTTTATTCATCTCACGATTTGCACTATACCCACCGATTACAGAATTCTGCGGCAGTCGTTCTGGAATCTAAGCTATCGGACAGATAGACAGACACTTATGTATGCGAGAACTAGGCATAACTATGATAAAGGTTTTCAATTTTCTGCATACATCAGAAGTGAACTTTTCAGGGTGTAGAGGTTGAAATTTGAATAACTTAAAATAGGAAGAAACGGAATGCAAATTTTTGTTCAAGACGAAGATATTTGCTCTCGAGTTGTTGCATGTGTGATTGTTGATAATTTTTTTAGTTCGAGCATGGCTGCTTCGTCATCGCATCAGCAGCGTCACTTTGCACCGGGCGAATTATCCGAAGAAGAATGCGAGCAGCAATTTGTACATCTGGTTAATGTGGATCAGGTAAACTTTTACTCTCTTCATCTCTTTTGACGTAAACGTTGACAGGAAACGTAACGAAGGAAAGCGTGAATTGATGTATGACGTTCATTTAATTCAAATACATGGTCACATCAGCCACCAACGTACAGTACATTTTCTGCGCATTTTGAGCGTTGGTGTGTAACCTCAGGAGCTATGTTAAAGATTCGAATAAGGGAAGAAATGACCGCCACCCTTCACGTAAGAGGCTGCGCGAAGCGTTGCAATACTCTCGTAACCTCAGGAGACGAAAAATAAATACTGTTGCGCTTTAAAATTATGTGGATTTCGGGGGAAAAGCTTCCACAAAGGTCTCTTACGATGAGAAAAGAGGTGACCCGTTCACTCCCTCCCCCAAACGTATGAGGGCCCTTCTCGGAAAGGCCATGATATTTTCACAGTTCCATCTGATTCATTTTGATCTAGCCATCATGCGCAAGTATTCCTTTTGATCTCTTGAATCATAGGAGTACCACACATCGGCAGTAGAAGTGTTGGCTGTACCGTACAGGGAGAAGTAGCTAGATGCACGGGAATCACCCGCTGTTAGTGCTTCACGGCTAGAACATCCGATCGATGCCATCTTTTAAAGATGGCGGAACGTGTTTATGCACAGCATATTCTGTAGTTTGCATCGGTTTGTTTTGTCTGGATGATGCATATGCGAACGCATGGGATTGCGCTAATATCGCTGCATGGAAGCATGATATATAGATATCCAATAGATCTCCAGTCTGAGTCATTCGCTGCGATGCTCCTCAAGGCGCTTTCAACTTGGAGGAGAGGGCGTATGTCATATGGAGAGCAGTGTTGGGTGACTTATCGACATGACATTAACTCTAACTTCGGGGGACTGAAATTTTGGACTCCGATAGCGCAGAAAAGGATTTGTTTTCTGCCGAGGGCTGTGACTGCCAAAACCCCAAATCGACTTCCGGATTCAACTCCGGCAGCCAGGGAATCAGCTTATCGAAGTCGACCGCCACCAGTAAGAAGCACCGACTTAGTTTCATATCCCATAGGCACAATTTTTCTATAACATGAATAGGACGAATAGCACGAACAGCGGGAATAAGGACTTGTCACGACGGCGGGGATTCTGTGAAAGGAAACATAACTTTAAAGACAGAATCTCAGAATTGTATGAAGGCTTTAATCGAGAAAAGTTTTATTTCTCACGCAGTCTTGCAGGAAAGCGGCTTTATTGGAATGGAAAAGAAACAGGTTGCAGACAAGGTAGTGCGGTAAACTGCTTGCAGAAGCGCATTTCATGCTGATTACCTAGCATGTCTATCCATCTATAGATTGCACTTCAACTTCTAAAAGCACAAACGTTAAGCATATTTCATCAATGATCAGGAAGCGACATGGCCGCTGTCGATTAAGACTGCGACAGACGGCAAGATATGCGTGCGGCACATACTTTACAACACTCATGCACGCAAATCAACAATTACGACAAATAAGGCGTACAGTAGCATACTCTACTAGCGTCTGAAGGTGCTACCATTGAACCTTTCACAGCCGAACCTGATCGGATATTATGCAATCGTATCACAGCCGAGTGATCAGTCGTGCATTGCGTGATTAAATTGAGTAACTTTGAAGACGTTCGTATGCTTCGACGTGGATCAGGTGATGGACGCTAAAGAAGAGCTAGTTATCAGTCGGGTAGTTGGGCTGGTTGAGCCTATAGCATGGCGCTTTCGAACGAACGCTCCAACCAGATATATCGTGAATCCAGCACGTGGGGTCCTACATGACAATGAGTCAGTGAAGGTGAGTTCGCCGAAGTAGAATCGCATTATTTGTTTTTGCATGCTTTAAAATTTCTTGAGAGAGGGCATTACGGATGTATTTGCTGATACTGGCACTATGAAACCTCTTCAGTTAGAGGTGATGTTGATCGATAAGTGAGGGGTAGCAGATGCGAAATTTTCTGCGTCAGGGACGAGAACCGTAACGTATATGGATAGGCGTGAATAAATTCATCTGCAAAGGAAGATGTCGTCGTCGAAGACAACTGTAAAATTAAAGAATATCTTCAATACTAGCCTTGGTGACCGATGCCACAAATATTCGACATATTCAGTTCAAAAGGAGCGCTTCTTCGCCTAAGCTTCAACAGATGTTTTGCTGTTCGCTCACAAAAACTATGTCTTTCATGCTCTTTTCCTATTATTTCTTTTTTATGCTTACGGAAACCTCTTGTAGGCATTAAATAAATTTGTTCTCACCCACATGAATTCCTGCAGAAATCCTCGCCGTATTTATCAAACATGGTGCGCAACCACGTAGGGAAATGTTAAAAAGTTCGTAAAAATTAGACGGTGTGTTTTTTGGCCATCAATAAATCTTTGACAGCCTTCTGCGTCGCAAGCTTCTTCTGAAAATCATCACCGTGAAAGCAGAAATAAACCCGCACAATCCATTAGTATAAGAGCAACGAAAGAAGGGGAGTACTGAAAACAGTGGGCACTTCTTGTTAGGACCATTCGTGAGTGTTCTCATTTCTCCACTTCTCGAAGTTGAGCCAAATATGTGCAGGCTCTGCAAAATCTCAAAAGTTTTGCGGTTTATGCTCGGCTGCAATTACTGCTACTGCACCTTCTCCTCCTCCAGAACTTAAGGGAAAGGGCAGGTTGCTTTTTGTGTTAAGGCCTAGATCTCTAAGGTTTATCTCTATAGGGTCTGAACGATGTGCTGTTACCTCCTTGCACAGAACAAATGAAGCATGAAATAAAAGAAGTGAATGAAATACAAGAGAATGAATGTAAGCGAAATAATTAAGAGGAACAAATGCGTTATCACTGGCGGAGGCGGCGACGAGGGGACCGAGTGTAGGCAGAGATCAGAAGACGATGACCGTTTGTCGATGCTAATATGCGAGAGTCTAAGAACAAGCAAGGAAGACGACGCACTTCAGTGGGAGCACCACGGCCCCAAGCGCAATTCGGGCCTAAGACATACGAACAAGCCGAAACCCGGCCTACGTAGGCCTCAGAGATCGCCTGAGCTGGAACAAGAGCACATAAATCGATCGCTGACATTGTGTGACGAATAACAAAACGAGAATCGACTAAACGAGTAAACGTGATCGCTGCAGTATTAGATCACAAGCAGATATCCTGGGATAACTCTTCAGTGCCATACCCAATAAAACGGAAATGGATAAGGGTGTATTTGTTGAACCAAGGTCGTTAAAATAGTTAACTATATGTTTAACATAGAGTTAACTTGAAATCACAAGTGATTAGAACTGCAATTAACTCACAAAGCTCATCAACTCGCTAGTGGATAGATAGTCTCATTCATGTGATATCGTATCACTCATTCAAAGTTGCATGTTCGGTATTGGCCGTAATTACACGTCTCTTCTTGCATTACAACGACGTGTCTCCATTTCGCGGTTAAGAATGTTTCTTAACTGCGAACATCGCGTTTTGCTGATGTTTCTTCGAACACTTAGTTCTTTCACAGATTTATTCGTCACCCTATTCTGTTTCTCTTGTTTTTTTTTTTCATGTGAACAAAAACACTGACAAATAAACTTAAAAGCATTCTTGACAAGTGTGAGTCGAAATTTCGGGGTAGAAATTTCACTTGCAAAAATTTGCTGAGATTTATCAACGCTCACCTGCTAACCTGCTGGAGCTTTATATTCTGTGAAATTTGAATCTATGAGGGTGCCTGAGTTTTGGAAATTTTGTACCTTTAGGTGCTAACTGCTTGTTTTAATGCTAAGAAAGACAGCTCTACAGAGTTCATGCCGCTCCGAACCAGTAAATGCCATTTCGAAACACTCTACTCCAATGGCTACGTGATATTGTCCGACTCGTGCTTCAGTTTCTTTATATATGTGCTGGTCGTTTAGGTGACGATCGAATTGGTTAACAATCGCTTTCATCCGAACCATAAGCTTACACTGCAAGCGATGAAAGTGCCAGAAGGAGGCGAAGAAAAGACGGTATGGAGGCACAAGAACGCACACAGTTTCACGAACGTTCAAACGATCAGACTGAGGCTGAGCACAATGCTTATGAATATCGAATACACCGAATATATTGGCCAAGAAAAGGTTGTTGCGTCTTGCTGATTTTCTTTTCAGCTTCCTGCCCTCTTCAGTCAGTAGTTGCTCACTCGAGAGGGCAGAGTAGAGCGCGCTATTTTAACAGATATAAATGTAATTCTGGAAGCAAAGTGGAAGATGGGTATGAAATGGCCTCTAGCAAAAGTAACTGTTAGAAAGGGACGACATAGCAGAATATAGCCACCACCAAAGGTGCGACAATCTTATCTCAAACTTTTTCATAAATTGTACAAAAAACAGTCTCCACATACAGTGCTGTCCATAGTTCTGCTTTATAGTATTAGCAACCAAGTAATCGATCTTCAACTGTAAACGCAACCAGTATAAAAATATCTGTAGTTATCTACATTGCAACACCACATAGCAGTTCACCTTTTTGCCCTGCGAGCTAACTAGGTGTCGCAGGTACAACCTAATTTGAGTGACTCTTATGGCGTTCAGCGGCGTATTTCTGCATAATGCTTTCAGGGCCGTTTTGAAGAAGTTACCCATGATGTGCATGAAAAACGTTAATGTTTAGGGCGAAAACATTCTTTATCACTTTTATATTCTGTTTCCGCCGATGTTCCCTTTCAGTTATTGCATCTCCTGATGCGTTTGATTGTCTCTCCACTTCAAAGATTCACTTAGCTAAACACTTTCACACCTGTCCCAACCAATATACGACAGTTTATTTCACTTTTCGCCTTTTTTCGCGTGAAGCCGATGATCGAAACTTGCTTCTGGAACACTTGGGTCGCTTGATTTGAGAGCTGAGAGAGAAGAAACTGTTTACTGGGGAATATGGCCAAAGTGGAAATTGTTCCGTCGAGGATATTTCACTAACTCTATTAGATGTAACGGATGGCTCAGAAATTGCCGCAAAGAAGATTTTTAAGTATGAAGCGTTGTCGTTGTAGAGAATGGAACAAAAAGGATATAAATTTTATACTTTTGAGTGCCTAGTTATGAACGCTGTATATGGAATTCACGGGTGCAGCACCCGTAGAAAAAAGGGAAGGGATTTGACAAAACTGATGTATGAATCCAGGCCTTTAACCTCTTTGTGTCCACACAGTGAGAAACGAAATGATATATTGAGATAAAACTTGCCAACCTGGGCGGTAGGTATAACCTTTAAGAATTTTGAGGAAGCAACGGCGGACATTTCTAATATGCTGATGTATGTTATTATCCTTTACTTCCTGATAGGAGCATCGTCGTATGCCCTGTAGGCAGCGATCGCAGAGAAGGCAAAGTTGCGTCAAAACTGCTTTATATAGAGTGGAACATGTTAGCGGTTAATTACTCGCATAGTAAGACCAATGTACTGGAATTGCAGTGGCCGGAACTCATTTAAGGAAACAAATAGCGAGAGTGAGCTCCTGCGTAATATAATGGCGCAAAGTTCAACAATCGGAGCAGATCGAATCAAAGAACTCGAGAATCTACTCGATATGCTTCAAGCGGATACACTAGAGATTAGAAGCAACATCGAGCAAACGATTAAACTGAAAGCAGTGCTCGAAAAGGCACTCGAGGGAAGGTATAATGCACTTCGTTGAAAGGTGAAAATGATTGCATCAGCATCAGAGGGAAGTCATCTGCGGGGTTTTCTTTTGAAGGTCGTTTGACTCGAAGTTGCTGCGATTATTAAGTGGCCCCAAATTGTTGCTTTTAATTTTCATGAGCTTTGGAAACTCTCAAACCCTCTAATTTTATTCAAGTTACGCCAACAATATTTTTATCAACAAACACTCATATAAGATATGGCCACCTGTTCCACCTATTGGTTGACTTTTCTTTAGAAGGCCCCAGGTTCCTTTGGCCATTTCGCTGATTCTTTAAAACCCTTTTTCAATTGGATCGTTATGGTAACTTCCTCTCTACGCTTAAAAGTTTCTTCCAATATTTACATGAAGATTCGGGATAGGATTGTATGTTGAAGAAGAAGTTCATGTAAAGATGGCAAAAAATTGCCGCAGTAAGAAAATAAACTTGTGAAACCCATCGATCGATGGTGTTGCAAGACGTTAAGTAACTCCAAAAGAGCGGAAGTAGCTCAAGATCATGCATGCAAACGGTCCTGATTTTGTTTGTGTGCGCGCTAAAAATATGATGGACAAGTATTGTTGACCATTAAATCATGGAGCATTTTAAGAACCTTACAGAAAGACAACGCAGAGTGAACTGAAAGCGAGGCTACTGGAAGAAGAGAAGCAGACACGAAAGTGGAAAGACGAAGTGTTGAAGAAAGAATCCGAATTGCAAAGCGCTCAGCAAATGCAAAGAGCGCTTGCCCACCAACAGCAGTGTGCAATATCCTAATCCATGTCTTGTGTCATAGCCACCTTTTTAATGGAAAACAACATTTTTTACCCCATCCAGTGTATCACTATTAATTGTTCAGCTGTGAATTTTTCTGCGTCCCACCCTGTCACGAAATATTTTCCTTTTCTCATAATTCCATCTGTTTGCTAAAGAAATGAGAGAAAAATTCATCTAGTCATGATGAGTTACAGCGTGTGAAGAAATTGTTTGCCACGTTAGTTGTTGGAATCAAGGAACTGCCTTGTGAGGTTGAAGAGGAGTGGGATCGAGGTTGGCCGGTTTGACCGATCGCTTAGGATCCCACTTGATGTCTCTTCTACGATCAGCACAGTCGCATTATTAAGGAAATTTTCGCTAATACTCATACAATTATTCAGATTTTGCATGTTCACCATAATCTAAAACGTTCCGCAATGCGTTACATACATCTAAATCGGGTTTGAAAGAGTTGCGTGGTGGACTTGTTCGAAGGTATGCGGTTGGTCCTGGTGCTAATTTTGCACTTTTTAAAGACTAAGTAGTCGCTTGTAACTTGCTGCTATCTCGAAAAGACCCCTCTCTCCCCTTCAGCTCTCCAGGAAATGGCTGTGCTATGGATCGTGCTATGGAAGCATTGCGAAAACGACTGTCATGGCTTCAACGTCTCACGGAAATAGAAGTTCTCAGAAGCAAGCTATGACGAATTTGGCATCCATTTGTAATCTATAGGTTGTATGTACTTCATTGCACGCGCCTCTGTGAACAAGTTGTCCAAGTTGAATGCTCCTTCTGAGAGTACAACCTCTTCTTCTGGTTACAGGATGTTTCGTATTAGTATTTTCTGTAACGTGGAGCTTCGTGTAAATGTTGTTTATCGCCCTCTGGGGTAAAATGCTGACTTCCGCAGTCCAGACCACCCATCCGTTACAGTGTCCATAATATCTTGGCCTTTTTTCCACATTTTGTGTTTCACAGTCGGATGATTAGCTTAAGACGTTGTTTAGTGATTTCATCTCGCAGCAGTGATACAGTGCAAGAAATACTGTACTCGTCATGACTTGTACTGTGAAATACGGTATTGTACTGCAGCAAGTCTGAAACCACAGGTGCCGCACAAGCACGGGTTTTAAAAAAAAACAATCGAGCGTAATGCTGTAGCAATATTCTAGGGTAAGTACAAATACAATGAACCGAATTTCGACCGAACTTGCACCTGTAATGTGCTTTATTTCTTTCTGAATTCAGAATAAGTGGCGTTATTGCTTTACTCGCGTTCCAGATCTGGGCAGTGAGTTCCCATAGGTTTTATCCATGGGTGCTTGGAGTGAACAATGTGTTTATTCGAGAATGGGCAGCTGGATTTTACATTTTGAATCTTTGGCAACATCAATAGAAGTGCTGGATTATTCCACGTTCATCTGTTTGTCTTTCTTTGTAATCTCTTTGCATTCAAGCGTTTGTTTTCATTTAGCCTTTTAAATTTTGTATCCTATTCTCAATTGTGTTTGTTAGATCAGTGGAAAAAAGTTCATAAAAGTTCTCGCGGTATTTATGCTTTTTCCGGTTCAAATCATTAGGCATTGCCCAACGGTAATTTATACATACCTCATATATTTCTTGCTTTCTTTATTATTGCACGGCTTCAGTTGAAGGCCTCCACTATCTCGACTCTCCCATAAATGTTGCAAAAGCGATATAGATACGTCCAAAGTTTTCAGGCTGCACGCGGCTTTTCGTGGGGATGAAACATCTTCTGTGACTTGACAGAACAGAGGCGAAATCTATGCGGCTTTTAAAGAGTGTACAAAGGATTTGCTCGCAAGGGTTTGGTAGAGAGAGGCTCGCAAGGAAACAAAGCTGCGCTTGACGCATCTAGGCGGCAAGAGCCTCAGATGGATATGTGTACTTCAGGTTGTTATTGACGACTCAGCCAAGGCGAGGCATTTGCAAATCCACTCTCAAACAACGGTTTACTGTCCGATTTCCCGGTAAGCAGTAATGACAACCATCTTCAAAATGTGGATCTCACGGTCAACCCGCTAAAAAAACTTATCGCGAAATTGAGCAACAAAACGTTAAGTCTTCCCATTCTCTGAAGCTTACACCTTCTAGCAGCTCACTCCTTCTAAATATATTTCGTCTAGCTCAGTTCCCTCTTTCTGAAAGACTGCTATAGTTAGTTCGTTCGAAAGAGTCTCCATCGCACTCCCTAAAAATGAAGGGCTATCAACTTCACGTTGACTGCATGGTGATGGAACTGGTTGTCTTGAACTTTATCCTTGAACAAATAATACCACTGCAATAGGGATTCTTGGTAAGCTGCTTAACCTTGTCATGATTGTAATCGGTGAGTACTGTCATTGTCTATATCGACTACGCTAGACTGTTCGATCTTGTGCACTCTGCGAAGGAAGAGAAAGGACTACATGCATATACTTCGCACTAATGAACCACTGCTGGTGGCATCAATTCTACCAAGCAAAATAAAGTTAAATTTTATTATGACGGAAAAGATACTCTGACAGTAAAAACGTTATAGAGAGAAAAGAATACAAATGAAACGAACAGAAATAACGAGAAACTAAAAACGAACGACTATGAAACCGATAAAATCACTCACAAAACTCAATTTCACATCGGAAAGTCATCACAAGAACCTGGCAGAGTGCACGTTTCAAAAAAGAAACAAACTACAATTGGTTGTCTCTGCTATAAAACATAATTATAAAAAGACGAATAATGGAAAGAATAGGGAAACAAACATTCTGGCACGAGATGAAAACAAATTTCAATAAAAACCATGCATCATTAGATGCACAAGATGATGTAAATGGACGATGCAGTCTGCATATATAAACTCCAGATAATCGCATTAGCCCGAATCAATTGTCTGGAGAATAGTGTGGAGAAGATGGACTGTACTCGGGTGATGGCACGTCGTATGCTGGCGAGGACGGCGAGTACTGAAACAGCAAAGTTTCCGTTTAAAGAGTGATAACAAAGTAGCTCTAATTAGTGAGGTAAGGCAGTCGCAACGGTGGAGTGGAGTGACAGCGGAGAAGAGAGTGGAGAGTGGTTATGTGATGGATGTTAAAGTTACTCGATGGTCCAATTCATCGTAGCTGATGGTAACAAAATAGCGGTAAAGTGTGCATAATTTTGCCACCTAAGCCCTCGACGCCAATTAATCAACACGAACTCTCATGCGAATTCATCTACATACTCAGTCAGCCCTCACATACCCTTGCTTTGATGAAAGGACCTGTGGAACTGGCTCTGAGGTCGCATAGCTGGCAGAACAAGTGTATTCGAATGAGTAACCCCGCTCTCCGTCAAACTCTGTTGCTTAATTGCTGATAAAAAAATAGGTGATTCAAAATAAATGTTTGCTCATCTAAAGAAAGAGTTTTGGATAGTACCAGAGGAAAATCCATAAGATGAACTTCGCGATTCCTCACGATCTATAAGTTATCTTCGGTTAAAATACCTGTTTCATAAACGACGAATGTTTGCAAAATATCCCATGAAATTTTTGCAGGAACCAACCTCGGGCGAGCACGGATCCTGGCCTGGCGATGCAGGATCATACATAGGAGAGCTCAAAGAGTGCTGAAATGCGAAAGTATCGATAATTTCATGTATTCATCGTCGGTATGTGCTGAAGCACAGCAGGGTATGGCTGTGCATTAAAGCAAGCAGCAACATTCCTCCCCCTCACCCCTCCAGTGAAGACAAACGTCTCATCACTTCACGACACAACCCAAGGCAAATCATAAGACAGCCGAAGTGACAAGGAAATTCCTGGTGAATCATGCCAAAGGGTAAGAAAACCAAAGTGCTCAACAGAAATGGAAAGTTGGTGGGGGCGTTTTACTTTTCATTTCCGTAAAAAAATCTTTCTGGGAACGTTATTTCCTATACGAACAACGCACTGACGTGTCGCGTCAACGTGGTACTTTTGTATACATGACAAATGGCGAAGAAATAAAATTTAAAAAAAAAAGACTTCACAACGAATTAAACATCCACCTATTCTCCATTGAACAAACCAAGTTTCGCGGCAAAACCTGCCGAAAGCATCTTTCTTCACGTTTACAGTAGAGGCCTTTCGCCTAACAATATCTTCAAGGTTGAAACGCGCTAACGCACCAAATTAATATATTCTCCGTCTAGAGATGGACCACGACTCTAATACTGTTTTTCCTTGACCGCCGTGTTTCGCTGTAGCGTTGGTGCTAGTTTTCCCTTATGTGTTCCCCTCTCAACCCCTTTCTCTGATTCAATTCACCAAGCTACAATGTTCAAGTCACCTTTGAACGATACCACTTTGCAGGGAGCACTCATGCTTCAGACAATTTCATTTGTATACGTTCTCGCTTTTCTCATGTATTATAAGAAAAGAACACATTTTTATCGTGACTTCTTCAAACATTAGTACGTTGCATTAGTGCCTAATACTATTTGAGAATAACGAATTGCGAGTCTTGGACTCAGTATATGCTTTCGACCAAATGGTCCCAACATTTCCCAGGCAAAGATGTGCCACATAGGATATTATCAAGGATCGAGAATAATATATGGCACCAGCCGAGAGGGAAAGAAATCTCCAAAAACAATAAAATTCAGGATTTTCTACCAATTTTGTTTCTTCTCTCCTCATCGATTACATACTACCGTCTCTACAACGCATATAGTCAGGAAAGCATTCCCGTAATTTTCGTCTACGGCACTTATGTAACATGCATTCTCCACCTGCAGCAATTATTGCTTTCTAACAGATTTGTAGATGGTCTGAAAGATCGGAAAGGAACGACAGTTTCCAAAATTTCCCATTCCCTAAAGTGTCACCTTCGCTTACTACCACTTGGAAGCTCTTTTTTATTACTTTCACGTTGTTCCTCATGTTTTTGGGTGAGAAATTCAACGCATTTTCAAATGCTCAATGAAATCCAAGAAAAAGACACCTGAAAACTCGAAGATGCAAGCATCGGTGAACTTGGTGAACTTGGTGAATAGAGTGGAGAACTCGGCGTGTACTGCAATTCTCAGAGGTTTAAGTGACCTTCATGGAAGAATTATTAAGTTGTTTCATTAACATCAACAATGTAGTGGTGTGGCCTCTCTCTTGGATATCAGTTTCGAGTGACTACAGCAGAATTCCCTTTTCATGTAAATCGCTCACTTCAATCAACATTGAAGTGATGAAATGAGAAGAATATTATCAATGAGAGCTAGTTTCCTCGATTGCTGTAGTTTATTGAGGTTAGTAAGTACCACATACTCGGGTCGAAGTAATGCTGCCGACAGTGGAAGGGTAGTTCATCTTTCTCCATCACTAGCAAAAGACAACAACCTCTTCAACTACCTCATTCACAATTACTATTATCAAAAACACATTTTTCTGTCTCGCAAACATTCGCAGTTCTGTCTTACCAAAATATATGACCCAAAAACTTCCTTTTACTAAGGAAGACCTAAGTGCACTGAATAAAGTACCACCTAGCTCTCTACCCATTTTGCAAAGAGCTTTTATTGATTTCGGTAGTAATTAGAACCAGTTTTTCAAGAATTACCTTAACACCTTGCCATATTGAGGCAAGAGTACGCTGTACACCAGAAAAATGTTGAAGAACTAAGTGAACGAACTAAAAAGACAAACCCTCGGGCTGCTGGGACTGTATGTCGGTCTGTTATAAGCAACGCCATTGGGCTGCACTGGGGAATAGCCTGGAGCATAACATAATCATAACCGACCATGAAATTGTAGTTGTGGCAATGCGAAATACAATTCGGTAGTCATATTCTTGACAAACAGCAATAAAACTATTGACACTAAACAGTTCATGAGACTGCAGAATCGATATTCAGTCGTCTAGCCACCTCACCAAAAAATTTGCAGCAGTTTTCATGCTTCGATAAATATGCCTCCAGGACAAACAAAAGCTATGAGAATAAGAAAAACAGAACGCACATGGCGATGATGAACGCACATACGATACAGTTGCTGGCACAACGGCAGCACCACCTGACAGTGAATAAAGTGGGGATGCAGGGCAATAACGGGGGCTTCCGCGATTGTAAGATGGTGAGTAACATGGAGAGGAAGGTGAATAGAGAGGCGAAGTTGGGCGCGACACATCACCTGTAAATATGCTTCAATACACACGTTCTTCATTTGCCCAGCAGAACACTAGTAGCTGTTCAGTGCCGGTGAATATCAGGATTCAAAGCATGGCGTGGACGCGTAGGCATTGGCAGAACGTATTAGTGCTCTTGCCTAGCTCAGGAATGACCGAAGAAATGCCTTACCCCAGCGGCGAACAATTTAAACGAACTCACCAAGAGGATGCTGCACTAAACCGAACAAAGCTTAAAGCAGCCATTCAAGGAGCCATGTCTAAACAAACCGGCTCCAGAGTGCTGCAAATGAGAAAACCTTACAACTTCCATATTTAAAGCTCAGCCCATATAATTTTGATATCGGCAGTAGGGATAACTTCTGAGATATTTTGACAGAACGATCTATTATCGCTTGATAATGCGAAAAACAAGAGAAATCTGTCAAGAAATAATATCGACATATAACTACGACAGAAATATCGGCAGAAATATAGCATCGTCCCACCCATCGCTGCGAGCACGAATGCAACGCTAAAGTGGCGACCGCTTCTGCTTGGGAAGATTCACTTGACATCAACCAAATTTACCCTAACTGGGCAGAGGGGAGAGAAGGAGAAGTGAAGGTGGAGCAGAAGAGGGATCATATAGATGCATCAACTAACGTTTTAAGGATCCACTCCTTTTTTTGATGGCCCATTAATGTTTAAACCTTGCGTTCCAGTTTCAAATGTGGAGCTTGATAATTTTCGGCAACTGCTAATTTTTAGCTATATGGTCTGGACATCTCGTAAACTCAAGGCGGTTTGGTCCAATCCTCTCCTCCGAAGTAAATTTCAGTTTCACCTATGAACAGACATTTCCTAAACAACCAATTACAACGACCTTCCGGTATTTCGAGCTACAGGCTGGAAATCATGGCATGATATTACGAACTGTGTGCATGAAAGTTAAAGACATCTCGAAAAACGATGTCACGTGAAAGCTCGCATCGCCTCCCGCCTAGTTTTACCGCCGAGAACCAGGCTCCCTTCTCAGCCCCTCAAGAGTGCGTACCATTCGTTACAATGATCCACCATGCGTACCATTAGAATCAAGTGAAGGTACAGGCGAAAATATGCTTTGGCTTCGCAGGTTGCGACCTCACTCACAGACATCGCGCAGGAAAAAGAAACGCAGAGGCGGATGCGACATGTGGTTTTGAAGTTCAGTCTGCAAATTCAATCCCTCACCCGAATGTATAAGAACAATGAAAAAATGCCTAAAAAAGCGTCTACCTGCGAAATGAATGGTCGCACAATCGCCAATGAGAAAAAATGGGTTGCGAACAAGTTATTAAAGGAAGAGCATTAAGTGCCATCGTGGAAAGAATTGTTATCGAACGGGTTTTGGTGATAAAGAATTGCATGAAATGCCGTATTATCACTAAAAACGCTTGATGAACAATGTTTGAATCGGACTGGTGCATGGAATACATAACAACAGTAAGTAGAAAATGAAGATTGAAAGGAAATGAATGATGACCTTGCGTTGTCGAGTAACGATCAGGATTGTTGGTTGAATAGATTGGGGAGCTTGGAGAGTACGGCGTTCCAGGATAGCCTGAAATAAAAAGGCTCTTTCAATTCACTTCTCGAAGGCTATCACGTAGTCCACATTGCGAAGAAAAGCTCAATAAAAGCGACGGACAGCCTGTTTGCGGTAGTGCAACAGCCAGTTTTTCTCGAGTCGACGACTGATTTTCCTCTATACAGCTAACCGGAAACTATGTCTGTCAAGGGAAAAGCTCTTTAATCGAAGTGATATGGTACAAGTATCATACATCTACATTCAACCTCCACTGCTTTCTCTATTTTCCTACTCTTAACGATTGTAAAGTGCTGATGTTGAGATAATGGTGGTATCTGCTGCAGAAGAGTTCTTAAATCACCTTTAATTTTACTATGCAAAAGTTAAAGACAAGCCGGTACTGACCTGGGGACTTTGGAACGTAGCGCGGTGACGTGGGTTCATACCCTGGCGAGGTCGGACTGTAGATCGGTGAAGTCGGACTGTAGTTTGGAGACGTGAGATTGTAACTTGGAGAAGTTGGGCTGTAGCTCGGAGAGGTGGGGTCATAACAAGGAGACGTTAGGTTGCAGCTTGGAGATGAAGGGTTGTAACTCGGAGAAGTTGGACTGTAAGCTGGCGATAAGGGGCTGTAACTCGGCGACCTGGGGTTATAACTTGGAGATATGGGGCTGCAACCTGAGGACGAAGGATTATAGATTAGCGACATGGGGCTGTGACTCAGGGATTTCGGACTGTACCCCATTGATGAAGGACTGACCATCGGAGAGGTGGCCGCAAAATCAGGTGATGAAGGTAGATAGCTTGGAGAAATCGGTGAAAAGCCTAAAAGAAGTTATTGATGCACAATAATCAAATCGTGATGATCAAAACTTGGCCGATTCTCAGTGTAAAGAACAATATATGCAAACATGTTTCTCCTTCCAACTCCGTAAGAAAGGAAACAAGCCTTTGCATGCTGAGTCTAACCTTTAAAACTTATGTACCATATGCATTAAGTGGGTCAACCTTTACACTACGTTGGGTGCTACATGCGTATTGCGTAAGTGAACTGCTGTTTATCAACTCAACTACATTGCTGTCATTCTTGTTTCGTCTCTTTTACCGTCTCCAATTTTACAAGCAGCTTGGTGCAAATCTACAACGGGGAGAAAGAGGATGCAGGATGCTGACAGAGTCATCGAAAAATAAATGGAGAAAAGAAAAGAAGAGGAGAAAAAAGTAAGCCGCGAAAGAACGAGACGGCTACGTTGTGGAAATTGGGCAGCAGGTGAGTCAGCCACGCACTCCCTGTTGCACGTGATGCCCATGTATCCCATGATGCCGTTTCCTCTCACCACAAAGCACTCTCCCTTCTTACCGAAGAGTTGCATCTCCGTCGATTCCCAAGGGATGAGCAAGCACCGTTATCTCCGGACGATCTTCATGCATATAAGCGAGCATCGAAGAGATTCAGAAAGGGGGACCAGCGGACGGATAGTTATCCGTCCAACTATCGTCGTGGATCAAAGGACCCAAAAAAGCGCCACTCCGGAGTGCAACCGCTCCAAAACGGAGGCTCTCTCACGGGTGCCAACAAGGCACCAAATAGAGGTTCGGCGGCCGCTCCATAGCGGCTACAGGCAACGAAGACAACAGGCTCACAAAGCCCCGCGTTTTCGCGCATCGGCCACTCCCAGTGGCTTTACCTGCTTTGTGTATTAAGACGGTGAACCCCCCTTCCTCCCTTTCTCTTCCTCTTCCCTCGTAGGTCTCCATACTTTGTATTCGACAGTGAAATTGCTTCCCCTTACAGAACTCTTTCCCTTCTCCTTCCTTCAAGCCAACCTTTTTCCCCCTACAAGATGCGTCCCCTCACCTTTTTCCCCTACAAAGGGGATGCAGGATGATGACAGAGTCGGCCGTTCTTTTCACTTAAACAGGAACTAATGCACATAATTTTCAGTGCAAAAATTTACTATAGAGGTATTCTCGTCCTCTCAAAAGTCACACAAACATAGCAATGGTGAAGCAAGCTTTTGTACTATTCAAGAGGCTGCTAAACGAATGAGCTGGGTATGCCGGCAGTCACGACGCTTGGTCTCGACAAAGTTTTGCGGCCCTGGAAATTACAGACAATAAAGCGCAATTAAAGCTGAATTTACTTCATCCAGCTCAGTCAGTAGACAACGCCTTCAGCAGAACCATAGATAAAACCAGTTTTAAGAATTTAATATTAAAAGGAAGGAGAAGAACCACTGATGCAAATACTTTTTGTTGAGGGATTCATTTGTGTTGATTTTCACTCAAGCAACAGCAACAAAGAAGTATGTCAGTGATGAATTTCAAAACACATGTATTTCAAAAACAGCTTTCCCACCCCCATTCCCCTCCAGAGATGGGATCCTGCAGATTACTTACTTGTATGATTGGAGAAGACTGTGCATAGGATATATCATAGACAGAACAAGACATTATATGACGTGATAGCATGGAAAACTGCGTGTTACGCGCAATTCTTGCTCTATCATAAGCTTGGATTGGGCACACTTTTTGGGGCTTTGTGACCCTATCGTTTCTTGTACCTCAAGCCATTTTAGTGGTTTCAGGTACACATCGGACATAAGCATAAATAGTAGCATCAAGTTGATTTCTATGATTAATTTCAAGTGGTTTGTGAGGGGGTTTTGGCTCATACTTCCTCGACCATGAAGGTGATTCGCTCAAAAAGTAGCATTTATAACCCTATTTAGAGCACGAAAGCATCACAATAAACACATGCAACGATGACATGGGAAAGGATGTGTGGAAGATGCCTATTGCAAATCACCAGTCTCAACCAGAAATAACCTTAAAACCTTGAATGACCTGATACATAATAATGGCGCCTTTGGTTTGAAGGTTACATTTTCCGCATTTTGTGAATGAAACATCTCCCTAACGGATAATAGGAGAGCGATGCACTACGAATTAACACCAACCATAATTGCGCAAATTACTACATACAGGCAAACAAGAACAAAAACTGCTCAAATAGACTATGTAACATGCAAATTCAATTATTGCTATGTACTTCTCTATGTAATATAACGGTTAGCAATTCACAGAAAATGCAAAACAAGACGGAAAATCTTGTGAAAACATGATGAGCAGAGCGAAGACTCGTTACATTCAAAAGCTTATGTTTCTCAAGTATCCACGGGATTTAAAAAAAAAAAAAACTTCGGAAAGGAGTTTGAAGGACCACCTAAAAATTTTTGAGGATATGAGTAGTAACACTGTTGTTTCGCAGACGCACATCTGTACTCGACGCATTACATGGTCATAACAAAAAAAAAACTGTTATTCTAATACATCTACTTTTGAGAAAGCAGTTAGCGCTGAAGGACAAAACAGTTCTGCATTTAAAAATTTTGGGAGGAGTTAGTAACCTGGAGAGCATCCAAAAAATCCTTCCACGGTATCATCCTCGATGGCTGCGATATTTCCACCCGCAAAACTAACTCTGTCAATCACTAGGCATTCCGATCGCTTGAATGAACCCTTTCTGGCACCTGGTACATTTCCTGCTGTCATGGGTTACAAATGTCCCTTCCAATCCTCTCCTGAAGCACCTCTTTTCCTGCTAAGCACCATCAACTCTTTCGGTTATCCAGCTCCATTATAACATCATTTTGTTTGACGTTACTAAATGGCAAAACAAAAACTCAGCAGTTCAAGCAGCACAGGCAAACGCACTGTTGAAACAGTGAATGACATATGCTAAAAGCGCATAAAACAGCCTCACCTGGACTGGTTCTTAACGAAGGACTCATAGAACCATATTCTGGTGTGGAACCGATTTGGCTGGGGCTTGTGGGATAATCAATGCCACGATCCGAAATGTGTAAGGGAGACGGCGGGCTCCAATTTCCATGCCTATAACTTGACTCTCATTTACTTCAAAAAATCAGAAGCACTGGATTGGATTGGCCCCGATTCGTGAACCTTGTGTGTGGGTCGTCACAAACCTCAAGTCACAACAGTATATCGTGTAGTATGATGAGGAGTGCCTGACCCTCGATATATTTCATCGGAGAGCGATCTCCCGGTCATTCCATTAACCCCCCCCCCTCCATCGCGCCGAAAAAAACCACCCATCATCGAGAAGTTTGCTTCCCCTGAAGTTTTCGCCGGAGCCCTGTTTCAACAGATCACTGCCTGACGGTCCACCTCCTCCTCACGGAAAATCCTTTGCAGTACCATATCCACAAAGCGCTTAATTCCAAGGAAGATAACATCTATAAATAAACTTTCGCGCCCTATTGGGCAGTGAGGTTGTTGTTAATATATACTGAGCAAAGAAACTATGGATTCTGAAATAAACTACGCAACATTGTCATTCGACGGTATTAAGTGCACTTCATAAGTCATAGGGGAAGAATGAACACAGGCTGTTTGTGGAACCAATGTGTTCTCAGACAGCATTTGAATGGTTGTTCGACTTGGGGATTTACAGCATTTCGAAACAAGCTATTTTTAACAAGCTGATTTTGCCAATAGCTAAAGGGAAATTCGATTTGGGCACAGTCTATGGTCAGGTTACGGTTATATGGCTTCACTTAGCGTGTGTTTGGCTAGCTGAAAACTTCTGGACAGATAGTGCGACTTTACTCAGGTCTGCAAAAAAAATGCGATAATGACAGCCCTACACCACTCAAGATTCATTTCTGCTCACTCCTTCCTTCTGGCTGATTTGCAGAGCACCAAATATATTAAGTACCACGCTTTTCACACAGTGTGCATGTCTCTATAACCACAACCATCAGTTCTCGTTTACGACTGACCAAATACGGGACCTAGGCAGTGTTTTTCGAACAACAGAGCCCACTGTCAACCAGTAAGTGAATGAACAAGACTAATGCTGTATCTCTATAATCTTAATTACTGAAGAGATGCGATCGAAACTTAGCAAACATAACGCTCGCTAGACAAATCCGAGATGTTACCATCGATAACAAGCTTCGCGCCCTTTATAACCATTTTTATTCTCAGTTTTGAGCGGAATTTGGAATGCTCAGCTTTTGTGGGACAGTTTCCTGTATCTTGACCAACCCCACAACCCAGCTAGCTGGTATGAGCAAGCGAAAAAGACCAACAGCTATTCAAATCTCCCTTCTCTTTGCAATTTTCGAACCCAATCCTTTCTACACTATTGAGTCTCTCTCACAGAACTCGATAAGCGCTCCTTTGTCGATGCCTTTGCACATTTCTCGATTTTTTGTTCAAATCGCTTGGAGGGGTCTCGTTGACTAATCTCCAATCATCTTCATGATTCAGTACGGCTCCACAAACTATTATATCCGTTATTGCCATGCCGCTCAACCGCACTTCAGCCTCTATACTTCGTCTACGGGCCGCCTGCATCATAAAAGACTTCTTTGACTAAATGACTCATTTTCTTTTTGCAGACAAATATACAGACCATACCATATTACAGTACTACTATAAGTGAACCATCTTCAAAATACGATCACTGCTGAACAACAAGTGGAAGACCGATTACCTTTAAATGAGGTAGAGGACGGAAAGGCCGCTCACGATTGTTTTCTAGCTTAACTGATAAGCAGCAACACCACTATGGCTAAACGATCTTCTAGCTTAAGCTAGTAATGAGAAGCGAATATTTTAATCGGGGATTCGCGATGAAATACAGTGGTGATAAAGTGCTGTAAACCTTCGAATATCACAACAGAATATAAAGTGGTTGAGATTTAGGCAATATTCAAAGAAAAAATTATTACCGAACCGATGTGCCACCCCAAGCCTTCAAGCTTTGCTGAGTCCACCACAAACGAAAAAGCATACAGCAAAATGGCATCACAAAAGATCTTATACTATAGCAGGGAAGTGTATGAACACCATATCAAATGAAGAACTAGTTACCCAGATAGCGAAAATCCCTCGTTGATACCAGATGGCGTAAACACAGCCGAAGTCGGAGTCATGCTGGATGTGGAGCTCCTTTCGTTAGCATATGCTGGTGTGGTCATCGCGCAAGACGCCATCGGCGAGCTGCTGCAAGCGAGTACACCTTTTGAATAAAGCTTCAACGCTGCCCCATTGAAAGTGGAAACTTTCATTCGCAGAAAAATGAGCTACGCTTACTCTAATATCATATCGGTGAAATGAATATTGCGAGATCAGACCTCAAATCATTTTTTAAAAATATCAGCTACTGAAATAAGAAGCAGTAGTTATACTTCAATTACATTACAATATGACAACATGAATTTCTTGTGAATACTGACACACTTGTTGCAACGGAATAGTCGTTCCAAACAACTACAAGTGTTTTCCAACTACCTATTAATGGATACGCTGCAAATAGCCTCGGCTGCGAGGAAAGAACGGTAGATAATGAAGTGAGAAATGTGGATGTATTCGTATTCCATCTGCACAGAAGTCCACTCTTCATGACTAACAATCCGAAAAGCAAACTTCGCATATATTTCAATAATGCAAATACATACAGTTTACATGGCAGGATTTAATATTCATTCTCGTTTTACTAACTGCTGTCAAAAGAGATCAGATTGAAGACCTCTTTACTGAAACCAGATATGTAAAAGCCAATAAACGACAGGTGGTACAGTGCTGAAGCCTATCCTCTAGAGCACCACCAGCGTATTGGTTCGAAAGGGTTCGCATAGTAAATGAAATTTTTGTGAAAAGACTCCAAGCAGGAATGCTAGGAAATCTGAACAGATGCGTCTGATAAGTTCTCAAGGAATAATGTTCGAGACTACATTGCAACTCAAGTCAATCAGACTCCATCTGACTTTTACGTTTCTAACACATTGCGGCTATAAACGGAGGGTAAATTCAATGAAAAAAATTTAACCCTGAGAGCCATGCAGATCGAGCGAATGTTGAAAGTGGGCAAACAGGCTGTAGTTGCATCCCCTTTTTGCAATTCTCTACGTCTATCAACAGGTCGAAACAGCCGGTACCACCACGTGCCAATTGCCCGAGCATTATGTTCTCCGAGACTCCTTCAATTAAAGTTTACAGTGTACATGAAGGCGGATGTGACCATCACTCTTACCAATACAAGAACATATCAAAACTTGTGGAGGAACGATATACGCTTTTGTATTAGAGGGTGTCGATCAATGATCGACCATCGAAACAGAGTCAATGAAAGATCAGTGAGGTTGACTTTTCACATGAGTAAAATTGTTCCGAGCATAAAGATCAAATACCAAGTTCCACGCTTCTATGCCAAAACATTTAACATTCAACTGATAAATTTATATCATTTATGAACTAGTGAGCCGGTAATGCTTGATTTTGATAAATTAGGTTCATATTTCTGGCAATGCCCATGCCTGGCAAGGTTTATGTTTGTAGATTTGCTGGAGGCCGCTAGGGTAAAAAACTTGCTCAAAAACTGATGATCCTGTATGACTTAAAAAGTGACTATCCGACGGTGACAGAAAGAAGCACATGTGGGATGCTTATGCGCATAGAGAAAGAAAAAATGCGCTTGGCACCGATTTTTTAAATGTCTAAAATAGGATGGCAAGGCAGCTATATTTTGCTATGTTTCTTGCCCACAAAAAACCTCAAGAAACATCATGCTGAAGAGGAAGCGAGGAGGGAAGGAAGGGATTACGGACCACCAATTTGGCAGGTTGGAAGGAGCAAACAAGAAAGGAAGGTATGAACTATAAGCCTGTCGGATAAAAAATGAGTGCACAACTCATCGAGGAACCCGGTGTGCCAGGCCTAGTCGATTTGACAGACGTCATTCTGGCTCGCCGTTATTTAATGAAATGTTCCAGAAGTGAATTAGGGTGCGGAGATGTAATCAATCGTATCTGAGAAGCGGCTCACCTTTGATGAAGTCTTGCTCGGTATGCACGGCCGCCTCAGTAAGTATGTCGACCGTCTCCTCAAAAGAGCATCTCATAAGAGCTCCCACCTCCTGTCTATTGATACCGTGACGCGAGATAGCCATCAAATAACCTCAAATGTCAATATCGATCACGGTAAACGCATCGCAGAGACCATTCGAAGAATTTACGAGAAAAATGATTCGTTCACAGTGAAACAAAGGCACGGGGCAATAGCGAACTGGTAAAGTACAGTAAACTACACGTCTGATAAAAGCTTCTGGTCGATCAAGAACAACCGCCTATTGCCCAACATCTAACGTCCCCGTCTTTCACAAAAGCCTTATAAAAACAAAATTAGTCAGTATGTATCCACAGCAGGAGGCATAAATTAGAAAAATGTGAAACAAATACACTTGGAATAAACCTAACACCCAAGTCATATCTACTGCAACAACAGTCATATGAATGAGCATAACAATTATCGCATTCTTAAAATGAAATGGTGTCAAGATGCCGTAGACGTCGTGATGTTGGGGCTTCAGAAATGAGTTGGGAAGACCGATTTTGTATTTTCGGAACTTGTCACCTACTTGATAGCACCTCTAGATATGGCACTTTCACAGAGATAGACAAGTATCGAGGATGAATACAAAAATCAGATCGCACATGCTTCCAATTGTTCACAATAAGGATACAGGGGAACCGCTCGGTATGAGAACTGCGAAGTGCAAAACAAGGTCCACTTAGGAGAAGGAATGAGAAGGAGAATCAGAATATTTCGACAATGTAATGAAGTGTTCGTTGTTCGAAACAACCTCCTATCGCGTTATGACTGTAAAATGAGCAGTTCGACATACCTTTAGCAGTCATGACGTCGCACAACAGGGCTAAATGCCGATAGTTAACATAAGAGCCGTCAAAAGAGATCACGTGATTCATTTCTCTCTCGACAGCTTTCCTCGCTGCCTCAATACCAAGCACCTCAAAGACCTCACAAATGTCGTTGGTTGTTGTCCTCGTCGCGTCTACATCTGGCTCACTCAATATCTCAAAGCGCAATACTTAGTTCCTTTATTAAGCAACAGATAAGATGTCACTACTAAGTGGAAATTTGGGCAGATGAAAACGACATCAGCTGACGGCACTGAACCAGCTGCCTTCGCTTTTCGTATTGATGCTTTGCAAGTGAGCTAGTGCTGGTGTGCTCATTCGCTGCCACAGTTCTTTTCGGTTCCGCCTATAAAAACATAAGAACCAGAAAAAAAACTGGTTTGACCACGATTTTTGACAGTATATTCATTTGACACTGTTTTTCATACATATGACACGCATATTGCATGCACTGAGACCCGTTTAACAATCATTGCAAACAACTGTATGGGCCTCCCTAAAAATAAAACATGACACACATATCAACCAGAGTGCACCGCTCTGTGTACGTATTCGGGTGGGGCCCCTTGAATTCGGGTACATCACCGTTTTGACCACCCCACGAACGCAAACTGAGAAATGCGTTTATAGCGGTCGAACGCACCAGATTATTACAACATATGCGCCACAATAAAGATGATGTACTTTAATACTATGAGATTTACATTAAAAGTCACGGAAATGCTCTCTCCGCCCACATGAGGACGCGAGATCAGACACAATCTTACGACCCATTCCCATCCCAAGTAATGACGAGAACGCACCTTAGCGAGAGCTGTTCCATCAGTTTCCAGTATCCACTCCGCCGGTTGCGTTAAACCACCGTCAGGAGTTTCCACGGCGCGCTTCCTCTCGGGTTCTACCGCATTGTGCACGTAGACCTTCGTTATCGACTCAATACCCTATAATTTAAGCGAGTGGATTAACGTTACTAATGACGTTTTGACCTAGCGTTTATGACGACCTACTCAAAGTATTAAAGACATACATACTAATGAAATGCTTGAAACTCTTATCAGCCTAAGCTTAAAAACAAGCTGGACGCACCGATCGTGAATTTTCCGGCAAGAGTGCCAAGAGATGAACATTTGAGAACATCAGCGCCAAGGGCTAAACCAAGTGCACTGGTGTCTCTTGACTTCCTTGTAGCGTACGCAAAGAACACTGTGAGCGGTGGACCATGCCAAGGAGAAGGACTATTCGCTAGACAATGTTATTTCCATTTTTATCCTGAATGGAGAAACATGGTCTTAATGATCGGCAGGCAGCTGCGATCCAGCTCCTTGATGCATCAACCCTTCAATTTCAACACTGTCGATCTACAGATAACTGGTCTTTGATAACAAGCCCTCAACACAATTCAAGATCGGAATGAAGCGCTGTTGCAACGCTTCATTGCCTTCATTGCAGTCATGCCCTGGTAGATGCATGTTTGAAGGCGAACCCTAATTTGCAGAGTGCACCATTCTATTACACCTTCGCAGCTGCTACGCTTTGTATGAAGTGCAATGTTATCAAGCAGAATCTATCGCCAGGCGATCTCCAGAGAATGCTGACGTTACGGGAGTGATGGAACAGAAGGTGAATCGAAAATGTGGCCGTGAAATATAACCCCTGCAGCAAATCGGTCATACGTATTGTTAACGGATCAAATGCGAGAATACCGCGCTCAAGAAATCAAATATAAATGCTCCGTGGACGCCCTTGAAGCGAAAAACTCCATCTCATCTTTCTCAGTACCCACGGCGAGGCAGCTCCGACCACGCTGATGATGTGACGAGGCAAGAATGTAGAAGACTGAAATTGTCCAAGTAAGCTTGCAAATTCACCGCTTCCTCTCTCCCTCTCCTTTCTCATACCTTCCTAATTCCACCTTCCTTCCTTCATCATCGGGAAGAAAGCGTCTGGATAAAAAAGTGCCTAAATTATCAATGTCTTCTCATTTCTCAGCTTTTCATTCCCTCCCATTCATGCTGACTGTCCGTTTAGCCTTTTCGCGTCTTCCGCATACAATCCGAAGTGTATATCAATCAGGACGCTACAGTTACAATTCAGTACCATCCACAAAAATCTGAGGGTCGGAACGATTTGCATAATATGTTTTGTGTTTTTTGAAATGCAAACCATGATGAGTTTGCGTAAGCGGTAGTAGGTTGAATGTGAAGATAGAGAGAATTTTACCTGGAGAGTGAGACTGCTCAGCACGGTCACTCCAAGGCAACGCAAAACCGCTTCGTCATTTCTGATAGAGGCCTCGTTAATCTATAAACTTCGTTTTAAGTCTGGCAGCCAAAACAATTCGTAAATGACCATGAAGTTTCGTTCCCCTTGTGGGAGTTGTTCTTTATTATTAGCAAAAAACAACACAACTTAAACAAGATGACTGCATCACTCTAAACAGAAAACTATTCTCTCCGCCCTTTAGTATATTCAACTAATGGAGAAAGCAGAAAGGTTTCGAGTATGTAAATGCCTCATCTTTTTGTAATTTAAAAGACAGTTTTGTCGCCATCTACTAAAACACCGATAAAATTGAAACAAATCTGCTTATAGCAAAAATCACCTTCATGAACAATATAAGCAACTTATCTCTGATGCCCTCAACATCCTCATATTGTTTGGAACTAAGAACGTTATAAGGAATGAGCAATGTCTACCTCGTCGGATTTGTTGTCGTTTTGATTTGAGAGTCGCACTCGAAGGACAAGTTTTTCAGCGTTATCATCTGTATGCGTCACTATCAGATCGTCACCGAAACCACAACGAATTTTTTCCGCTATCATGTCCATCGACAATTTCTGATCGACCATTCTGAATTCCAAAAGAAAAATTTCGAAACATACAAATAACTCTTTTGGATAAATCTGTAATCAAAGAGTGTTAGTACAGAACAGTGTTAAGCGATACTATGATGCGCATTCTTGCAAAAGTTACATCCATAGCAATATCTCAAGAACGTTCGCCGATGCCGCCCACAGAATCGTTGCTAGGCATAGATGGGAGCATGCAAAATGCAAAATGTCGGTGTACGGTTCTCCTTAATGTCATAATTTCGACTTTTTTCGATGGAGAGAAAAGGGAAACAGATGGGGAATATGCGGCCTTCAACTGCAATAAAACATTGCTCATGCAGACATAGACAAAGAAGTTTCGAGAAGAGAGAAATGGTTGCGACATTAAATGGAGCGTAGCTTACAAAAATTCGTCAAGCGGAGCCTACAAAAATGCCAATTCCCGCATATTCGACTAAATATTTATTCTGCATTTGTAAACAATACACAAACAAAAAATATAAACCCTACATCAGCCAATCCCTGATTTCACAATTACAGAAACCATAAAAGCAACAAATGAAACTTCCTTCCCTTTAATGGCAACTGCAATGCATTCAACTGACCACTCAGTCATACTTTGTTCAATAGAGCTATAGACAAAAAATTTCATAAAATCTAACAATACGTATACCTCTTGCGGTCGAGTTCAATGCGAAGCAACCATGGGCTAGTTTCGGAAGGTTTGACATCGCAAAGCTCAAAGAAGACGTTGAGCCATTCCCTGTCCTCGTCAACAACAGTATTCATCGGATCCGGATCGTAAATAATCATAGTGCTGCTCGTTACTTTACGCAACGTGCAGTGCTCCATTCTGCATTGAAGGTCATTCGCCCTTCTCACATCGCTAAATGTCGAATATTACTCGAAAAGGAACGGATCAGCGGCATGCCCCCGAAAATGCTCACTTTGAGCTATGACGGTTAACCTACATACCCTCCTGAGTGGCATACCGTGCTCTCATAACAAAAGAAAACGCTAAATGAAATGCTTGCTAAATAAACAGCATTCAGTGAGTGATGAGTGTTTATAAATCATAATTGGAAACGTCTTGCTACATCTTTCTATTAGAACGACTTCATAATTCTGATATCCTACCACAAAATATCCTTTTGAAATATCCAATGAAACCATCAAACATATGTCTTAGTACAAATTTTGAGCATCACTTCTGGGCATCTACACCCACAAACGTTCCGCCTATCATATCTACTACACCAGCACCGTTGGCCAATGCGCTTTGTTTAACAAACGGGTAAATGAGAGGAGGCCTGTATTTTCGGAAAGCTTGATAATCAAAGCACCCCTGGACACTAAAGTCATGTGACACTGCCATAAGGGGACAAGGAAGTTGAAAAAAAAATACGCTGGGTATCTCGAAAAGTAGTTCGTTATTGGGGGAGCTATGTGGCTCCTGAACCAATTTCATGACGAGTTGCCTTAGCTGATGAATATTCGATCCACTCAGACTCGATGTCATTTTCGAAACAAATCACTAGAAATTCAACAAATGAACACAAACAAATGAGGAGAGACCTTCCAAGTCCAGCAGTCAAGAAGATGGTGAGTGAAGGCGTCTTAGGTTTCTTTGAGACATTGATGATCTCCTTGAGACGTGGCACACCCAATGTCACATTCTTTGCCGATACACCCGCATAGTGAAATGTGTTGAGCGTCATCTGAGTGGCCGGCTCACCCAAACTCTGCGCTGCCAGTGCCCCAACCATTTCCCCAGGATACACCTGAACTTCAGTTTTCTTATTATAATCTCCTGCTTAGACACTGAGACGCGTCCCTTATTCAACTACAGAACCCCTGCATTCATTCACCCAAAATACTACTAGCGTTCGACATACACACTATTATTACTGACTAGACAAATTAGCCGATGAAGTGGTAAGTTCGAAAGAACCTACAATAGCTCGTTTGAATCGCGATTCAATTTCTCCGAGAAGCCAATCAAAGCCGTCTGCATTCAACTTATGCTCCACTGCCATACGCTTCGAACAGAGTGTTGAACGCAGCAGCATACGCATCAGAAGGGTTGCGTTGTCTTGTGCCTTTAAACAATCAGGTTCAAGCGACAGCCAGCGTAAAGGATGAATGACAGACATCTATTCAAACATAAAGCATGAAAACAGAACGTATGGAGAAGCAGGCAAGCCGAAAGACTTCTACTCGCTTCTATTTCTAGCTTACTGCCCATATGAGCAAACTTTCGATAGCATCGCAGTGCTTTTTTGGGCAGTTTGTTTCTTTACGAAAGGTTGGGTAAAACTTTGCAGAATTTCGTCTGACTCGGATTGATGCTCGCAATGACATGAGAAACGAGAGAGATGGATCAGAGCCATAGCCCGAACGGCCAAACTGCAAGCATCTAGATAGCTCTAGCTAAGTTATGGAATGGCAAAAGTGTTTTCTATCAACTTTCATTGTTCAAATTGAAGAAAAATGATCAGATTTTAAGCAACTAGCCTGTTTACTTATGCTGTCACCTCCACGAACGATAATGAGTTTTTGACATAATTCTTGAACTCCACTGATCACTTTCAGTGGGCTCAGATCCGTCGGTTTACGCGATGTATCTCCATAATTCGTTCGAGCATTCCATATCATGCGCTCCAGGTTGCAAGGCAACACTACATTCGCCTCACCCTGAAACATTCATTTACCGGTGCACGCTAACGTTGAAAGAATTCAAGTTCATATTTTTTTTAAATGGTGCTCAAGTGTTGCAACACATTGATGGTGGAAACTCTCGAAAGCAGCTTTCTCTTTATATTGGTAGCTTCGATTAATTTATTTATGCTATTAGAACAGCTCCCCTTGATTGTACATGATTAGATGGGAATCAGTTAGATCAGGATTCCGGTTCTGCACGGCTAGAGCGATCCGCTTAGCAAAAACCATGTCAAGTTTTACTACCGATGTAGTGTGCTAGGAAGTTCTAAAGTATGCTAATATTTTCCTTTCAGTTATCCTCAGACTGCATAGCTCTTAAAAGCAAAAGAGTACACTAGTCAAACGAAGCTACTGCATGCCCTTAGGATGGCCGGAAACCGAAAGCATCAACAATAAGAACGAAGTCACAACCAAGCACCGAGGGGTCGGGAAAGTTAAAAACAAAGCAGCAAAACTAAGGCAGGAATGATCAGAGATGAAAATAAAATAAGATGAGGCAATGATTACGACAGGTATGCCTACATTAATGGGTCAAAAATATGCTAGCAATCGAAAAAAGAACGTATTATCCTCTCACGGTGTGACCGAATTAAATCAAAACACCATTTCTTTTCCCAACGGAGGCGTTTCAAGGAATAAAATACCTGTTTTTAATAAATTCCCCCTTGTATGCGTAGTTACATCTTGAAGATGTCCAGCAGTGCCAATATTAGAGTCAGTAGATATCAAACCTTTCTAAAAATCTTCCTCAGCAGATGTCGGTCCTCTACGAGCTGGTTCCACTCGGCTTGCAGTTGTTTCTCAACTTCCAACGGGTTCTTCAGCTCCTTCACGACATCCTCTGTATAGAGCCTACGCAATGCACTATAAACAATCGAGTAAAAAATTAGGCTATTAGCTTTGTGATATGCTGCAAAAAACATTCAGCAGTAGAAAACTACTCCATCTGCACTCATAACTTCAAGATGATAGTACTTTACAATGATACAAAACAGCAGTGATAACGGAAGGGGACGAGAATGAAAATAGATGAGAGCAATTACTATCCTTTACCTTTTCTCCTCCCACAGCAAGCCAACCGTTCCCAAACGACTGCTCATTGTGACCATTATTTCTCCTTCTCAAAGCGTCGCCGCTGCTGTACTGCCACTGAGTTGATATTGAAAGGCTCAGCTAGAGGGAACAAAAGGACGTTGCCAGCACTTTGTCAACAAAGAATCACTAACCAGTAAAACATGGAAATGAGTTTTCTACATATCGTAAAATAAAGAAATCCACTACTGTCGAGGGGTTGGCAGTGCTATGTAACGTTTAAAAAAAAGACTACGGTGGGAAAAATGAAAATAAGGAATAAAACAAACGTTTCATCCAAGAGGTCCATCTTGAACTCCTTTTCAAACAGTGCATTCGTCGGCCTCATAGTAGGCATCGTTTGATTCTCCACCCACATCCCATCCAAGCCGTCTTCACCGTAACTAAAACAATCGCCGTCACAGCATCCGTATAGAACCTCTCCCGAAGTGGAAAAAAACGACTTCGCCTAAGACATCCACACCACGGCAGGGAGATGTTGCAAGGCTGGAAGGGCCAATATGCACGTTTCAAGAATAGTGTGGCTTCAACCCGGATATCGTAATTGAAGGGGAATTTCTTGCGATAAAAAATTCTCAGATGAACCCGACGAAACTGACAGTCGACTAATAAATTTTGCACGGTCCAAACCTTTACAGTCATTGAACAGTGCACATCGTTTATATTAATATGCAAGCCGCATCGAAAGCAGGTAAAAATACTTCAAAATGAAGTTGGAACTTAAAACACTGGTGAATGGATGCAGGGAAAGTAAATGTCGGTGAACCAATCGCAGGAAACCGAGACGACTTTAAATATGGGTGACACCGCAACGTCGAGAGATAGGTTGGCATCTTAGTTCCGCTATTATGGGTCACAATGATCCCTATGAAAAGCTACACGGTGTTACAGTGCAGACTTTGAGGGAACTTCAAGAAGCTTCTTAGAATAAGATGTAAATTCCGAACTTGTCGTCATTGGCACTACAGGATTCTGCGTGCCATACTATATCGCTCCTCCTACCAAAGTTTCTGGTACACATCAGTAAGTTAATATAAAATGATGAGCCAAAGGGCGACCTGAATTTAATCCCCCTCCCCCCCTCCCCATCCCCTCACCTCACATATAACGTTTGAGATTTACGAAAACATGTTGAGAACATAAGACTGGCTAGGAAAGAAGCGGAGATTACCTCAGCTGCACCACTTCACCAAGCGCATTGCGTACTGTTCCGTCATAGTTTACCATAATGCTTTCCATCGCTTTCATAAGTCGACGCTGAATGTAGCCTAAATAGACACGATTAACATCTCGTTCCCGTCTACAATCACCACAATTATTCTTATAGTAGAAAAAGGCCGAAGGCCGATAGATGTCGTTGTCACGAGGAGCAGTAACGTCCCGTTTGTAACTTCACTCTTGATAGATCACTTTCACTGGAATGCGAAAACAGTTTATGATGGAATGTAGCAAGCTATGGAAATGCGGATGAAATGTGTTTCCACGCATAATGTTTCAGGGGTGTTCGTACTTGAAGTGTAGAATACGTGAATTAGTTATCGTTTTCGTTTATCGTCACACTTAACATCGTAAAATATGAACACATTTTTACCGGTCATGTCATGTATCGGGGATTTATCATTGCACTATGCTTTCAGGCTTAGCATTTTCACCACCGACCTTAAAGCAGCTAAATTGAATAAACAAGGCAGCGAGAATTGATAAGAATTGCGTTATGAGCATAGAATTAATTCTGACTGCCAGCGACCAGCAGCCTTCAAAATAACTAAAATGCAGGCCTATACATCTGATCCACTTGAGTTACGTCACAATTGAGCTATCACAGTGCAGCTACCGAAGGTGCTGCGTGGCTTTGACGAACTTTTTCAATATGTGCACCTATTCAATATCTCTTCTCTATCCTACGATCTGCTTCACCTGGTCGACTACCCCCTTAATTCACCAAGCGCTGCGGCTCTGTTACGTTTCATGCAGCTGGACAATAAAGAAAAAGTAATTTGCTAATCAAATCGATTCCAAGTACTTGATGATACCGTATTGCGCCGTGTACGCTACAGTAGTGACATCCTCAAGCTACTATCCAAGCGCATTATAATGTCAAATTAATGGAGTTCTTACCAACGATACGGTCCATTAGCACATTCGTGGATTTAGTGGTTTCAGTCCACTATCCAGAAAACGCTTTCGTATTTACAATCCGCAATATTCATAAGCCCATCCCTCCCTTAATTTTTCCACGTCTCGCGCGTTTGCGTTTTTACATTTCGCTTGCCTCCTTCGCCAGTTTAATGCATTACCAACAAATAAAATGTATAAGACTCTCCTCGTATTATAATCAACTCCGTCAGTCTCAGCAATCTCCAAGGGAAAATGCTTTCCGTGAACACGACTGATGCAGGCAAAACACCGAATTGTACGCGATGCGTGGAGTTTTCGCTTCTAAATCATATAATTTAACGTTACGCAGACTTCCTAAGAGCAGCTTAAGTGCTTCCCTACCTGAAACTACCGATCAGACAAGCATAAATATAGACGCACGTAAATACACACAGACACGAGTTCAATTCACTTTCGCAAAGACCATAAAAACCACTTTTGTGCCGATCAGCTTAATTGTAGTCAAATGAGCTTCTTCACATTAAGAGGCAACGAAGAAAATTTGTGACACTGATTCAAAACTTCGAAAGTGAATGCTCACTCAAGTAAAAGTTGCAGTTAAAAAAATCAAGAGCGCTCCAAGTTGCTTCGGAGCTACAATGCCTAATCTGACTCCACGATTTAGGCTTCGACAGAAGCGCCCTCTTCGCAATGAGAAGTGAACCTTTTTCTTTTTTTGTTGCATCTAGTTCCTCTCTTCCATCTATACCTTAGATGGCTTGCGTTTACATATTGTCTGCCTCCATCTTCGTCTGGCAGCAGGTAAGAAGGAAGTCTTATTCTTACACAGCCCGAAATTGAGGACACAAAAAGTTCCAGCGCAAATCAATAGTGCTCCGGTAAGTCCTAATCAGTAACATCTCAAACAGCCATACATTCTGACATTGTTTGGTTTATGGGAAATCCATAGGTACAAGCTTAGCTGAAGTACGAACAACATGGGCCCACAGCTGAAAAGGCATAGGCAGTGGTGGTATTTCCGAAATTCTTGGGTTTTTCTACTTGATCCCATAAAAATCTGCAGAGTATTGATTATATCACAAATTTTTCTATATTTTGATTTAAGCAGTTGATGGAGTTGATGTTACATTGATGGCTAAAAAAGAAAATGAATTCCATGCAGGAAACAGCCACGCCATGTTCAGTAGGCATCAAGCAGGTTGCTTGGTCATCTCGTGAACTGGACTGTACGCATCAGATTCCGTAACTCCTGTCTTGATAGCTGCTCATTTAAAATGTCGGCAGAAAAAATTGAGATGCCCAGATGTGGTTGTCTACATAATACGGTTTGCGATGAAATCTTGCAAAAACGCGTAAGAGGCAGAGGAGCGCAATCAGTTCCTATTTGGCCAGTATCGAAATATTGTTTCGAGGTGTGAGCTGTGGCCTGGCACAGATTTTTCGACTTTACTTTCGTCGAAGAGCTTCAAGCTGCCATCATTCGTGCTACAGGATGTCCCGGTCTCGAGTTATCACAGTTTCAAATCTTTGCTCTCCTTCAAAATACAAACTCCCATCGCGCCACTGCAATTGTTCATAATTTGGGTTGCGCAGATAGGCTGTGATTATAAAGTTAGGTTTGTTCGTTGCAACAGCTGACGTCATGTAAATGGATGTTTGCTCTCATTCCTTGTTGTCTTATTGTTGATGCTCAATGGAAAAAGCACTTGGCATTAATCTTCACAATGGATTCGTTGACTTTTTACAGCATTTGCTATACCATCTGGTAGTAAATATGCAAATCTAACCGGTCTCAGCGGTTTTCACTGCAGTGTCGATGAGACCCTCTCTGCCACCCATCGCGTGAAAGAAGAACTCAGAAGGGGTGAGCCCAGCCAAGTATGAATTCTCCACGAAACCTTTTGCCTCTATAAAGACAATATTCCATTAGTTGTAGACCTTATTTTATAAATACTCCAACACGAACAGTTCAGCTATGAGTCATATAAGATAACAAATACATCAGTTAAATCGCTTAAAATCATAGAGGATGAACAGTGACTTTGAAATCAGTTCAGATATAAAGTGCACATGCATACAGCGTTAGAAACTAGCTAAAACACAACCATCGAAAATCCACAGACAAATCATATGCATCCCCTGCTCTATGGAAAATCACTGTCTTCAAGCTTTTGGCGCTCCTCTACCCAAGGGCTCAGAGAGACCTCGAAACTGAGACAGCTTGTTAGAAATAGCGGCCGTTGCTTTAGCCACTCATTCGTCTTATTTTTCTGCCCATACTCCCATTCCCCCACACATCATTTAAAACCTCCACGTCATGTACTTGCCTCTTCTCCAACTACATCCTCGTCTCTAATGATGGCTGCGCTTTACGAAAAAACCCCCGATTTCAAGACCTCGGATGCGAACGGTTTTTTCCGCACTGTGGAATGGTTCTATCCATAACTGATGACGGCTATGTGGCCCCTAATTAGGTCATTTAACCGGCACAAGAAATTATCGCAAATCTCAGCTCGAACACTCGACAGACGTAACAAATCTGTCTTAAGAGTCGTAAATTCCTTAGGTCACAACTCCTTGCTCAGTACTAGATGTCACTGCATCACTGCGAACATCGTCCGCCTTATCCCCGGTCCTCTCCCTCCCTCCTCCCCACTCAACCTCGCAGGATGATAGTCACTGCACGATAATAATTATTTTCGAAAACACATCGGAGCTTCACAAAATGCGACAGCAACAAAATTCAAAACGTGGAAATAAACCTGGACCGCAATCATCTCTAATGAAGTGCGGCAACGTGCGTTGTCTGAATCCGAACGGGATGCGCTTTCCTTCGACGTTTTGTTGGCCGACGCAAGCAATCACCTGAACAACCTTATTTGGCAAAGAGCACTTGCTGAAGGCAGTGTCCACACCAATCGAAGAAATTAACAAACCTGTGAAATGTTAATTTTGGAGCCCTTTGATCCAGCTACCACCATAGCTTTAAAATTGTTGTCGGCGGAAAGTGAACGCTGTGCACTGCTCCCTGTCCTGTCACGCGCATTGTTCAATATGTTATTTACCCTGCTCTCGAATGTCTGCAGCAATGTGTTCCCTCGTGTTACTTTAAGATTATCTTTACGAGCCCTGTAAAATTGTGCTATAAAAGAGTCATACTCAAATGTTTCCATATTCGTAACAATATGGAACGCATTGCCAATAGAAACAAAAAATAAACTTCAGCATTCATTGTTTGTAATGTGAAAATACAGATGCATAATGCGAAAGCAATAAGTGAACGCATTTCAAGATGAGTTCCCCACTTTATAAGATATCCAGCATTGCTTTAAAAAAACGTTTTGATGAAAGCAAACGGGAAGAAACCACAACAGCTTAATTATAGATCGTCGAAACAGCAGAAAGAGGCGCAGCATTCGCAACGATCACTTCACCGATTTAACAGAAGCAGTCATATTAAGAAGCAATCGGTTGCTGCTAAAGGAAAGTAAAATCGATATTTAATAAAGCACTGAACAGCTGAACAAGAGAACATTAGAGAATATTTGCGGCCTCATAGCTGAAAGAAAATACTTTTCATCCCCAAATGACATCTTTGGTGCTATGCAAGGGGTTTTTGTTTTTCACGTTCAATCATCAATATTGCATGCCTTCATATAGAGCTTTGCATATGGATCATAGATGAGTTGAGACCAGCAGCCAACGACAGTAGTATGGCTATATACGAGCAAATTTCGCAATGACTACGTAGCTGATCTGGTGACTTATGGTCAAGTTTTCAAGTGACCACACCTCCTCTATTCCTCATCGCAGAATCGATTTAAGATAATCAAGAGTTTATTCTTATTCATCTGTAGACTATTCGAAATGATTGAATTTGATAGGATTTAGGAGCTGAGATTCTGACCTCATTGGTTTGACGGAGGGTGCATAATCAAAATGCCACTAGCAGGTAGTGGAAGAGAGGAATATAGAAGAGCTTCGAACCTCTTAGGGGCGCCAAGTGCAGAGTAAACGAGCTAAAGAGAAGCAAAACAATAACGAGCTGACGCGAAGCAATCAGCAACGCCAAGCGCTTCTTTAGGTCTCATTAGGCGAAATTTGCTACTGCTCCCGTAACATCTCCAGTCAAAAACTCGAATGTTTCTTAAGTTCTCTGATAGGAACACATAAAAGACAGTGAACGACAGAGAACTGCCTGGAGTCGCGAATGAGGATTTGCAGGAAAGCTTGCATTCGTGATTATATGTAACGGAAGGAGGTAGTGGTTAAAGAGCTGAATCACCTAATAATAAGATAAAATCTGATCAAAAATGGAAAGCTGCTCGCTGTAGCGTCAAAAAGAGTGGAGTTACTTTAGCACGCTAACAATGGACCGAGCATACAAACAAAAACAAGCGTTACGCAACGACTGACTGAAATGATATGGCGACTAGTAATGATATGTGCACTCGAGAGTTTTTTATGCCTCCTTCTCAATTCATTATGAGCGGATGGACACCCCTTCCTCTACGGCCTTCCTAAAATGTTTCATGCGGCCTCTTAACAGCATCAATAACTGCGAGCCATATCCTCTAAGACCCAATTCAGGTTTGATATAACGACTAAGGAAATCCTCTCTGTCCATCAATTTAAATAAACGCCTATAGTACAAATATACTTTTGGTATAAAATACATAGCTGATGCAAAATCTGCGTAACATCACAGAAAACTGCGGATAATAAAGCAATAAGAGGAACCTCTCAATGACTGCAACGACGTCCATCTTCGCCTTCTTGATCGTCTCTTGGATGTGACTATAGGTAGCTCGATCTGCGATCGCGTCCGCAATGCCGATTGTCTGTCCTTCAGCGAGAAGCCACGCATTTACAGTGGTTTGAATTTGCGAATAGAACAGTGCAGCCACCTCGAAGCCCAATTCCAGAGTAACCACATGCAGAAGACTACCGGCTGATCGGCCCACTGTCCTCGAACAGATTATACCAGCCAAAAGAACACCCCGCTCAACGAGTACCTTAACAGCACCGGATCAGCATACAGTAGAAATAATACCACATAAAGCAATGACTGAAATGCCCTCAGACATGTCTACTGCTAATGGTACATGCACTCAGTAGTGTTCGGTGCCCCCTTTTCGATTCGTACTGAATCTGTCAGAGATCACAGATATGCCCTTGCGGAAAGCAGGCGTTGTGCAAGCGAAGGACTCTTTATAAACTTACATGTCTTCCTTCAAATATCTTTATAAACATGCCTATATGTATTCGCATATATGTAAATGAGACTATGGATTATACGGCTTGAAGCGCAGTAATGATATGATAGTCACAACTTAACTAATCTATTTATGCTAATGACATATTGCTTATCGACTTTTCGGAAAGTCAAGATATCATGTGGAAAACTTTACAAGTCCTCAGGACGCATCATTAAGAACTTTCGCAAACCAACTGGACCTTTGTGTCTCCGGGCGATATCCATTTGTATTCTCCTGCATTCTCATCGTCCGGATGCGTCGAGTGATTCAACTCAACGTTCACTTCCCCTAAAGTTGGTAATCGAGAAGAACAAGGAATATCACATTCCCTTCACTTATTCTACCGTTGTTCTCAATGAGCAGCAAGAAAGAGCGGGAACGGTCGATCCCTTTGTCTGCAGCAGCAAGTACCCTTTTCTTCCAGGTCGATGAAATATGACCTGGATCTTAAATTCACGTTCAAAAATACAAGGCTTTCAAATCATCCTCTTCGTTCAGCGTTCTTAGCTTGGGTTCCGTTAATTTCTTTATCGGAATTTGCGAAATCCGGTATGTTTTTCCGCTCCCAATTCGAAAAGATAGTTCGGACGCCCGTGAAAAGGTTTCTTACTCATTTGGAATATTTTTTCCTCTCAAAACTCCTTAAATAACAACTCGGCTACATCTCTTCACCAGTCCACGCACGCTATAAATGCTATTCCAATTACATCAATCATTCCATGGGTATCATCTTAATCCATCTATCCAACTCCACCCCCACCCTCTCTCTCCCTGCAAACTTTCGTAAAATAATAGTAATATTCACAAATGTTTTTTAGTGACAAGCCAACCGCAACATAAAGCACTTCAAATTGCAAATACGCCCCATAGACCATCTTTTATTTCATAGGTCAAAAAAACGCTGGTTTGGTACATATGGAACGTTAAACGCTGCCTCAGCTGCGAAGAATCTCGCAATCCCCTCCATAAGCAAGCATTCATTCAGGAATATAACCTCCAAATGCGTAAAAATATGACGACTGCTTCACTTTCTCCACCCATGACCTCATCCAAATATGCATGTCATCAATACGTTCGAAATTTTAAAAGGCTTAATCCCAAAAATTCAAGGTGTTAGACACATATATACGGAACCATCGAATTGCAAAGAGGGCTGCGCATAACTCTTAAATTATGACCAGAGTGGTATACGATCGTAAGAACGCTACAAGTACTTTAACAAATGTGCACCAATACATGAAAAGCATTTACGCTTGATAAGTTCAACTGCGAGGTGAGATTTCTGATTTGAAAGCATACAAAGGAAAACATTCTTTTGTAACTCTATCCTTCGTAGGATTTGCTCATGAATCTATCAAATAGTCTACAACAAACAGCAGCAACTTTGCAAAAAGTGTGTTGACAAAGTGTATTTCCAACTGACACCGTATATAAAAAAGAATAAAAAATTTCGGTGAATTATTCTTAGAATATTCAAATAGAGGCGTATTGAAAATAACCAGTTGAATGACCTTTAATCGAACGATCCACCTCTGGAAGATAGAATCACTAGAAATCAAATTAGCAGTCGAGTGTTTCACCGAAAGAAGATTAGTGAACTGATGAAAATGCTAGCCTCTTTTTAACTAACAAGGAAAAGAAAAATGCTGGAAAAGAAAAAGAAGATGTCGAAAGTCTTCTCATTCTTGTTCATTAAAATTCAAATTACAAATGAGTATTCAGTTTTTAATGGAATGATCTTTCCTAGGTTTTCAAGTCACCGTCGCTACTCGACAGTGCTCATCGACGAGTAAATCACCTAGCAAAATCGACTGATCATAGTGCATAAATAAACGTTACAATCAACAAACCAGGAATTATCAACGAGAAAAGCTGTTTGCCAGTCCACAAATGTTTCGGTTTCAGAATTGCCGGTTGCGGTATTTTGGCATTCCAGTCAGGCATATGCATAACGAGATCCATCAAACGAGATGCCTCAATAAACGTGTCTCTCTTGGTGAGCATACATACCGCTGTTAGCGCATCCTGCACGATGCCCATTACTGGCTTGTTGGCTTGTGGCGTGATTAGCTGTCTGCAACGTTAACATCTCCTATAAAATCTAGATTAATGAAGAATAGCAGCCAACTAAAGATAGACTCCCGCAAACTCAGCTCACTCAGTAGTCAATTTACGTCGCCCATCTTTCTGAAAACTTTTTACTTACGATAACCACACATGCGTATTCTGGAAGTCGAGATTCCTACTCGATTTTCCACGATACATCAGCAAAAACTTACCTCGGCACCATTGCAATTTCGGCAACTTCAGCCTTCGTTTCGAGACTCTGTGGCAAATGTAAATTCATCTCATCACCATCAAAATCTGCGTTATATGGAGTTGTCACCGAAAGGTTGAGGCGAAATGTCGACCAAGGTAGAATCTGAAGCGAAATTCGAAAACACCTGCCATTTCAACCCAATACCTCTTCACATGCTGGCAGAAGAGAACAATGATGCATACAGCAAGAACTGGCTGCTCGCTCATACCAACAATTTGCTATCAAAATTTTATCAAAATCACTCATTGAGACAACTACGACTCTTGCAGCTGTAATTCGTCAAAATAATGGAAAGATGACAGAGCTTGGAATGTTGAACTCGCCTGGGTATCCCGCCTTCCCCATGAGATTTCCTCTCAAACACTCGGTTTCCGGCCAGCAGCTTGTGCTGGGAGCACCCTTTTTCCTAGCCTCATCAAATCAATGACTCTTATCAAGTGAACAGAGTGAACCTGTTCTGCAGTATGCAACTCAAACCACTGTAAGAACCAAGGAGCTTCTTTGCAACAGTCGTCGCGTTAAAGCTCACAAGAGATTCCTTCTTCTTTTCTCGACGACATTCCACAGAGCACAGTCTGACCCACACAAAATCTGCATAATGCTCGACATGAACATCACAAGTGTTTTTGTCGCATCGAACACGCAACAGTCACCTCGTCTATACCGCGCCATCATCCCATTCGTTAGTCTAACCACAAAGAGGCATAATTAAAACTGACAACTTACTTTCACCTTGTGACCCATCATTGACATCTTATGCAGTGTTGGCTGTCGATTGAACACAATTATATCGCCGTCACGCATATGCCGTTCCACTCTGAACAATAATCAGTGCTACTTGGGGATGCGCAATCGGACTGGAACATTGCAAGAGGTGATTCAATAAAGGACACGACAGACTTCTTCATAATTTCTTTTCTTCTGTCCTCCTCCCTCCCTCGAGAGAGGAAAACAAGATGCGATGTACAGATGCTTTGAGATGATCAGTACGCCACTCGAGAATCTGTATGCCGACAAAGATTTAAAACTTCTTGTGACTTTAATAAAAGATCTCAGGAAAATACTTTGTGTCTACTCGATTATGCTCAGGAAGGGACACTCTTGAGACTCACTGTTCTCTCATTGGAGAGGATTTATCAAACGTTCGAGAGTTTGCAGGCTTATAACCTGCTTATAAAGTTGGAAATCTAACGAAACTCATTGTTCTCTCATTCCGGTGCATATGCCGTACTCTCCACGCAGTACACAGCTAAACAGTAGAGTGACGTGCTCAATGCACTGCTACACAGCGAAGTTAAGTACAATGAGCTTTCATG
The DNA here is from genome assembly GCA_006503575.1 of Baylisascaris schroederi. NCBI lineage: Eukaryota > Metazoa > Nematoda > Chromadorea > Rhabditida > Ascarididae > Baylisascaris > Baylisascaris schroederi. The sequence continues at coordinate 892,995 of QEWY01003062.1, forward strand.
TTTTCTGCATAAGAAGTGATATTGACGTGCAACACACTCACACAACACAACTCCTTTAACGATTTATGGCAGCCTAAGTCATATATAATTCCCTGAAGTTTCACTTAGATGTATTACATTTACTTCTGTCCTAATCAGACTAGCAGTGGCCGCTGGATTTCTGTATCGCCTTATTTGCGATCGAGATTGGATGCCTGCAGAGCGAAGAGCTAAAAATGGCTAAGCCGAATGCATCCCGAAGCATTTGTCTTCTTCTTTGCCACTGCCCAAAGCACAGCACACGCCTCCTCATGTTGATAACAGTTCGAGTTAATTATACTGAAACACATAGATTCAAAAACATGAACACAGTTATGAAAATAAAGCAAGATGCGGCAACAAACTCACTTGTAGCCGGGTTGAATAACAAGATCGGAAGCTCGTGGATGATATCTGAGATCGATACGTTCCCCATTGCTGCGAATCACGTATTTCGCTCCTGGGTACTGTGCGTCGCCACGGTTTACCAATTCTTGCAGCCTGAAATATGTTAAACAATTTACGGACAAGAAGATATGAAGCAATACCATCAGCGTGTTAGCTCATTTGCAAGAAAAGCTCTGTAATGGTCGGCAACGAACAGCTGCAACGAAACGTTGCGAAGCGAACTGATGCTTCATGAAATCCAACAGAACATGTGGTTCTTGAAAGGTCGCAGAAGGAAGAAAAAGCACTGGAATGTTGCAGAAGTGCAAATTTTTAACACAGGGGACAGAGTGGAAAAAGAAACATACTCATCGATATTGAACGGTGTGACAATCTCGGGGAACGTCATATTCTGGGCGATTGTCCTTGGCACGCCGACTGTGTCGATGGGCAGATTAGGATCAGGGGTGATAACTGTTCTCGCCGAAAAATCGACACGTTTCCCCATAAGATTGCCTCGGATGCGACCCTCCTTCCCTTTCAGTCGTTGTTTCAAAGACTTCAAGGGGCGGCCACCCTTCTGAGTCGCCTAAACATTTGATGAGCATCTACAGTGAGCCAAGCAGTACTTTCTTTTTAGGAATTGATATCCCCAACAATGAGTCTGCTTCCCCAAACTTTCATTTATAACTAAGCAATTAATATAAACTGACGCTCAGTTGTTTATTGATCGGTCGAATATCAATATTTATGTGAGATATTTGTGCATGATGACAACAATAACATATCATCCTCAGCAGCCGTAAACCAAGGAACAAAGGGCATGCTCCAAACTTTTGGTTGTGGGTATGAGGTGAGTAAACGCAACGATTTTACAGTTATACAGGTTGCCTTTTCAATCAACCTCTCCAAAGAGCAATTTTTTAATGGAGAGTCTGCGATTCATGTGAAGGATATTGGGTAATGCTCAAAATGAATTAGGCAGCAGGTGAATGGCAAGAACTTACTCTTGAGGTCATAATGGCAGCAGTCCGCTCATACACATTACCCTCTCCATTGAGGTGATATTTCTGCTAAAGAGCGCAACAATGATTAACATAGAAAGGCCGATACGCAGCAGTCAACATGCAAAACATTCGCCATTCCATCCGCAGAACCCTTCATTCCGACTGAACGTGTTATTATTGCCTTAACATTACATTTTGCATATGGTAGCCTATCATATTACAGGTATTATCTCATGTCGAAAAGAACGGAGAAATGAAGCAGTAAATGGTTTGGTTTTATCTCGCATATGCGGTAAAATGATGAAAAAAAACCTAGATAGAATGATGAAAACCTAGATAGAAAGTGTGCAAAGAATCGAAGCAGTGGTAACCGTCGGTAAACCGGGAACTGAGTTATCGATGAACGTTGCAACATGATATTGAAGCAACTTCAAATCGTCTGCAATGACGTGAGCTGCTGCACCATTCCTCTCGTTTCTAAAAACAACTGCTTAGAAGCTGCAAGGCTACTATTCAATCGATGCAGACAATTTCCTCACTTTATACAAGGACATGACTCGAAAGTAAAACCCTGAGTCTCGCCATTCCCTCTAGAAAGACGCATTCTTTGACCTAGATGCACTACCTCAGTACTGTAATAACGTTATAACGTAATGACCTCGTTCACAATCTAAGAATAAGTGGGCGACTCTTGAAAGAACTAACCTTTTCAGCTGATTGTTCGCACTGACAATGTCCGAGAGTTTGTGCGTTAGATCGTCTTGATTCCGAGCCGACCCGAAAGTGGCCACAGCCGGTCTTACGGCAAGCGGTGGCACAGGTAGTTCTTGTATTATCATCCAGTCAGGTCTTGCAAACTGAGGGTCCATACCTGCAACTCATTAGCAATTTGTTGCTGGCAAACTCCCAGTGTTATACTCTGGACAGCAATGTGCATAATAGCTCTGATATGAAATAAAGTGGCTCTCGCATCGGCGTGGCTCACACTCATCATCGAACGGGCATCCCAGTTCTCGAGTTTCATCCGTTTTATAATAACCTCCAGCACAAGTCGAAATGTACGTAACATCAGTTGGCACCGAAGACTATATACTTAGGGCTGGATGGCCAACATTTCGCCGAATGTGTTTGTGTCTCCCCTCCGCTCACATATGCATTAGTTACTATGCGCACCGTATTCCACTACAGTCCCTATTTTGTTGCCACTTTTCCGTAAATGCAACTGTCTCTACTTTTAATTTCTGGGGTTTTTTCTTGCCTTGTCCGAGGATATGAGGATAATATTTTCAAAACAACATCAACCAGAAAAGACAGGAAATGAACTGTTTCAGGATTTTTTAGTGCAAGCCAGATTGAATAGGCTAAATTCTATGGCGAAATTCCACAACGATTACTGTGCCTCCCTTCCCTTTCGCCCTCCGCTGAACTCAGTTTAGGCTTTCGGTTATAGCAGCAGAAAATTCAAAATAACTGAACACGCTAACATCAGTGTTTCAATAGCTCGAATAGTTCGATAATTTAAAGAGTAAGGCAGAAAAAGGGAGTTGACAATTCTGACAGTTAAGTCAAGCGAAATAAGCCGAAATTTTTCAGAAATCGAAGGCTGCAGTGTAAGTGCTAATAGTCGTTTTTGGCGAGCAAATAATTCATGAACTCTACGTTTGTGAAACACATCTACTAAAGCATACGAGTGATTCCTTCGAGTAAGCAAGATAACCTGTGTATTCTATTCAAAAAAAAGCAGTCAGCATTGCATGTTCCTTTTTAGATGAAGAAGACCGAAGAGCACCATGATGCCCCTTGAAAGAGATCGATGTTTCGCAAATTTGACTGCCTAACATTTCCCTCTTTTTGTTTCTTTCCATTCTTTTGACTGTTCGTATTCGCTGTAAAAATTTGCCTGTGTGCCAAGGGCCTCGGGATCTACTACTCCTTTTGTTTGGCCCATTTGGTCGACTCCCAGGACATTCAGCATCAGCCAAGCACAGAACACTGCACTTACCTTAATAGAAGCAGAAACATTTACACTTCTTGCGGTCGGCAGGCAGGTTTTTCTATGTTCAAGGGATAGCGCGTTCTGTGGAAAGAGACTGTCTGTAGCTTCCTCATTTTGCACCCTACTAGGAAGGACAGTCCAACAACAGACAAGATTATCATCGAACGTTAAGCACGTAAAGAAGCAGTGAATGAAAATCGGTTCATGTTAACGTTCAACACCTCGAAATTTTAAAGAGGCGTTGTAGACCTTGTTGATGTAAACCCCTCCAGGGTAAAGCTTCGACTTTCTGCAAATGAAAAACAATGCAGTTCATTCAGGGAAGTTGTAACTCAGCAACAACGATAACTGGCAATTGCGCCAAATTCAAGCTGAACAAATTCGTCTCAGTTGCTTTAAGTGTCTTCCACACCGTCCCAAATATTTCTATTCCTAATAATAGATATCGTCTGCTTAAACTGAAGTTCTCATTTCGCACGGCGAACCAGCAACGAGAAACACCAACCGAGAACAATGCAATCTTCCTCAGCGATTCGTTTGAAAATTTCCAGAACGCGTTCGGCCGATAGGATCAATTTGTGCTCCTGAATTGAAGTTTTGCTCATAATATCAGGCCACTCATCATAAACAGTATTATCGCCAACAAGGTGGCAAATTTTATAACAACCATTTAAATCATTTCTACAACTTCTTCTTTCTGGCATCAGCATCCATGCAAGGGGTTGACAATTACAACAATAAGATGGCGCTAGAGCCCTGTACCATGCGGTCACATTGTCAAGGAAATGAAGCATTATTATTCAAAACTTCTTTTTCTTTACTTTTTTTCCGTTTAAAGCGATCGCTTCTTCCAGTACATAAAATCACTGATCAAAGTCACACACAAAATATAATGGTAAAGTAAATGGTTAAATGTTACCACAAAAGGAGGCACAAATAGTATTGCTTGCTAATTAAACAGAAACATGCCCTGCCCTTGATTATACCTCACCTACATATCTCTAAGACGACTTAAATTCAATAGCTCAAATTCGACTCAGCAGTCCACCTGTAATAAATCTCCCAAGCGAGACTTAAGGGTTTTTGACAAACAACTGGAAGTGATCTTGGCTGCAGACGCCCTTGAAAGATCACATATCCAAGGAGGCTTCTTACTACCACGGGAAATGCATATAGTTATAGAGATCAAAATCAGTACTGACGGTCGTTTCTGTTCCAAATCCAGCGAACTTTTCGAAAGACTATTATTAGCTTTCAGCGTTTTTGAAACAAGCCCCATATAACAAAAGCACCGCACTTCCCAAGTAATACATTTTTGCCTTAATATCCAAAAGTCATCATTTCGTATTCAACAAGAATGCTGCAATTCACGGAAAAATAACGTAGGCAAACCTGTTGCTCGTCGTTAGTGCGTTTTTTCCATTCGGCGGTGATCTCAATTCCCGTTCTTCGATAGGATGGTTGATATCGGCCGCACGCAGGTGTTGCATATTCCGGTGTAGTCGAGTCAACCTTCAAACGAGCATGCAAGCAGTCAAGAATGAAAGAAGAGTATGCAATCCAAAATGATATACGAAAGCAGTGTATGTGAAACGTTAGCTGGCTGGGAACACGGAACGAGCAACAAGGCAGTTCATGAAGTTGCAGATGAGTTGCTACCAAGCAATATGCTTAGATGCCGATTTTTCCCGTATGCGACCTTCGGCGAGGCACGTCGATACGTCAATCACTTCTTTTATACCGGATTTTAGTTACATCGGAAGCAAGCTAAGCAAAAGATGTTGACTATAGGATACAGATAACCACGAATATGTTTAACATATCTCAACGTTACCTAATGTTAGTAAGATAAGCGTCGCGCGAAACGTAGTTGCTCCTCTCTTAACCCACATTAACTCAACTTGAAACCCACCAGCGCCAGAAACAGCAGCCCAGAGTGCAGATGTCTGGTCCGTCGAAGAATCAGCCAAATTCTCTCGCTCAGAAGTTTTGCAGACCTGAATAATCACTATCCGAAGAATATCAGGGAACCGTGGATCAAGAAAATAGGGTTCCTCAAGATCCTTTGCTTCGTTTCTTTCTGGGGTGGCATTAGCGTCCACTGCCTATACTAGCCGCACTTCCGACCGGAAAAATCACTCTCCGCACGACGCTATTCCGCTCCATGAGATAATTAAGGCAGCTGAAGTAAACGAAAGACACGGTCCCCCAAATGATGTCACATCCAGCGTGACCAACCCGAAGTCGGAGTGTCTACACCTTCAATATATCTTCGAACTTTGGTTCGTCCACTTCCCGTTAGATGACGTTTGGGCACCAAACACAAAATATAGTTATCTAGGTTATTTGAAACCACCGAGGACCCTTCAAGCTTTCAGGCCTGAGTTCTGAAAGAAACTTCCTCGATGACTTTGTGAAACCCCGAATACGGATCTCAGCAGACTATCTAGCTAAAATCAGATCTCGGGATCTCCGGCCAAACTTTTGTCCTGAGTCAATATCGGTTGGATCTGGGAATCGTGTGAGTTACTCCTCTGCCTAAGAATGCGCAAACTGTGAGTTATTCCTATCAACAAGATTCGCATAAGTCATGAAGCAGTCTGGTAAACAAAACTCGCAGAACTGCTAGGCATTCCTATGAGAAAGATTAGCGCAGGCCATGCTTTCAATTAAAACTGCGAAACTTACCTATCAAGCGCCTTGTGCAATGTTCAGGACGAAGGTAGCGCTCCTATTCAATATGTAGCTTATGCCAATTTTATTCAGAACGAACAGCGGATGCAAACCCGCATTCCTCTCATAAGAGTAGCGCTGATACTACAAGTATTGTAATCGGATCTGTACGAGTCCTAGGCAGAAACAATGCAGTCTGCGCGCGTCGTTCTGACAGTCTTGGCCATGCGATTGCAACTATTCCACACAGCCCGTGCGACTATTCAACAAATAGCGCACTACCCACTCAATCAGCATAAGGTGCAAAATCTTAGCGAAACACTTGCGTGAGCGGGGTGGAGCTTTTTGAGTTCATTTTGTTTGGCAAAACGTGCATTTAGTTCGCTTAATTCTTGGCATTTCCAAAAAAAAAACCATAAGCTTCTTCGTCATTCTTCTTCGATAGTTTTCGGCTCATCTCGCGGAAAGAAAACAACCTTCTCAACAAATATGAATAGTAGCCATCATGAAAAAAATGTCCACGCCCATTTTATGACATGAAACTCTCAAATGTCTTCCCGATGCATCTAAACAAGGGCATTTCATTTCCAAGGTAAGCATGGCAAACTCTGCTTGTTTGCTTCTCCGCTGTCTTCGTGATGACCCATCGTGTGCCAGTGATCCGTCACTGGCGATAATGACGCAAGTCAACTCTGAATGTTATGAATAACAGATTTCAAAAAGGCAAAGGAAAACCGACCAATCAGATTGGCCTTTTTTCTTCAATTTTCCAGCACGCACTATCTCCACCCCTGCTTCGATACGTCTATTTCCGTGTTTGCCCATAACATAAAAGCTCACGACTGTGCACAACACTTTGTGCGCTGGTGACCACTCGAATATCCGGCAAACCAGCTTTCATGCGCAGAGCATTTAATAACTAGTGAGGACAAAGTGTAATTAAAAACATGGGACAAAATCACCTCAATAATGTCTGCTTCCTCATCTGCGTCATCGCATACTGTCTTCGTTTTGCAAAGAGCATAGATAAGCTCAAAGCGTCTCCGAGGATTGCCTGTTGTTTTGCTTAGTATTCGTCTCACTCGCTCGTTGTTCTTGCTGACAAGCATACGGCTACAATAGAAGCAGACGCAACGTAGAACCTCAAAGTGAATTCACTAGTTGGCGAGAGAAAAGAAGTCTTATCATAAATATTCCCTACGAGGTATCATATGCCAAATACGCTGCTTTGGTTAGCAGGCAGTTGCAATCGACGCAAAACAACTCGCCATGGAGCGACCCAGTTTTTGCAGTATACAAACGGTTGTGACAATAAAAAGCATACTATGATAAAGATAGAAGCGAATCAGAGAAAATTAGAGAAAGAAACGAGTGCAGAAATGGCTAGAAAGAATGGATCGCTTTATTATTGAAAATATGCAAACTTCCTGTGGCATCTTTCTCATATTTCTCAACAGAGTACGGCACTAACCTTCAGCGTTTTTGAAATGAAGCCGACGTGGAAAACTGGTTTGGCGAGAGTGATATGTGCAAAATGACCGGGACAACCAGCTTGTCCGCCGCAACATGTAATGCACCGCCCTCTTCGATCAACTACACCCTGTCGAGGATCCATTAAGCCACCCCTCTTCGGGACACCATTCTCATAGGTCTGTGAAAACTCGATTTCACAAACTGACATTTCTTTCTGAAAAATACAGCCATATGGAACAGGATGGCTGAAGGAATAAAAGCAAATAAGCAAACCATTCCACCAGTACATAAAATCTTTTCATCAACAGCCATAGTTCACTTAAGTTTGGAGTAAGAAATCGCAAAACATGGAATTTTAGAGTACTCTGTGAAGCCCTGGAATGCGATCGAACTGACATTCATAACGAAACAATCCCAAATGTGGTGAAAACTCCGTTGGAATTTTGAGGATTCATCTCCTAGGCCAACCAGTGAAAAGAGGTTCATAGTAATGAGAACAACGAAATGCAGCACTACGGACCAGACTTGCTGCTGAAACATTTATATGCTCGATTTCTATCCGAATTCACCGCAACACACAAATCGACCTTCTGCGTGATGTATATCACCCTCAGTTCTGACCACTCGGTGTCTGAGTGCCACTTGCGAGGTCCAGACGTCTGAGCTCCAGGATATGGAATGATCAGAGAAGTCATTTTCGTTTTTCATAAAGAAAGATTATTTTTCAGCAATATGGACAAAATTTTTTGATCACGAAAACCCTGCAATTAGCGGTCTCTAGCTGGTCTCCCATGAAAAAATCTCCCACACATTCAAATCTTATAACGATCCAATAATCCAAGAAACGCTCTCATGTTATCATTAAGTGTAGGACAAGATTTCCAAATTTGTTCCTTGAATATTCTGGGAAAACGAGAAGTTAGGAAGAGCTTTCAATATCACTTCCTTGTCCAGAGAGACATGTTCAGGTGAAATTTGTCGGTTTCGTTTATGTAGCAGTTTTTTGTGAGACAGAGTGGCACGAAACAAGCTTTTGCATTCAAATCCACAGCCCCACCGGTAATCCAAATCTACCATAACAACCTATACGGAAATAATTAAATACGACATATGACAGGTTTTTTAGCATACCGATGACTACATAGATTATAAGGCAAAAAATCCGTTTTCAGACCGCAGCCAATCGTTAATTTAGAAATTCACCGGGCAGCGACTGAAAGCGCCACGAAACTCCGCATACAATTTGCCATATGCTCTGCATACAAAACGCAAATTTACTGCAGCTCAGAGTTCGTAGCAGGACAACGTCAGCCAAAGGCGACGAAGGATTTCTCACAGTATATATTCCCCCATTGCTATGAAAATCTATATAAGTGCACAGAATTGCAGTCCAAAAATAATGATCTAAAAGTTGCAGTCGGCAATTTGTGATTATCGATCTCCATGTATGAATTTGCCAAGCCGAATAAATTTCTCGAAACATTGAAACTATTCATATTAATGACGGCAATATGGTAAAACCAATAAACTTCGATGAAATAAGGGAAACTGAAGCCGTTACCTTAACAGCAGTAAACTCAACCGAACATATTCAGATGATAGAAAAATAGGCGGCTTAGTTACCTTCGAAATATTTGCTCATAGCAATGGGAAACTCACGATTTCATCCGGGCTCAATATGCCGAATTGCACTCGTTTAATATCACGTAAAGGTGCATGATAATATTCGTCCATTTTCCAATCGTTACCTGTAACGAAATGCCATTCCTTTTTATCCAACCAGCAACAAATCCTATATTTGGTTCAAACGTTACTTGAGAGTATGGAAAGCCGACGAGAGTAGCACATGATTGCAACGTCGAAATAAACGCACAAATATTATGAGGGAAGAAACCATTACCGAGCGAAAGAAGTAAAATGTTAGATAGACTTCCTATTAATATTAGCATTTGCTGTGAATGCTTGTGAGCGTTGTGAGCCTTCTCGAAAACATAAGTCCCATTTGGAATTGGCATACGTTGAGTTCCTTATTTGGTTACTAACCTACTACGTCAAAAAACTACTGAGGGATGTGAGAGGTGCAAGAGGACCTTGATAGTGAGTAAATAAAGCTTTGCACCCATTAATTTTTGCCTTCTTTTTCCCCCAACGTTCATTTATACAAATAACCTTTGAATTACTTCCAACTTGAAAAGTTGTGAATAGTGTAGTCTCTTAGGCTTATGAATGGAAATACAGCAAAGTGAACAGTTTTGCTGCGAGCCCTGTCAGCACTCGTTGTTTATTACCATATCTGCGAATGCAAATTAATGCACTTTCTTATAAAACAATTGGTTGCGTTTTTTGATTCCCTGCAATGAATTTCCTCTGAAGATGGTGGGTACAAGTTTTGTTCCACCCGATCAATGACGGAAGTTCGCTTTTTCGGCACCTGACCCGTCGCCCAAGAAATTCAAACAAGCCGAATTCATTAGGTCATTAAAAGTATATTACTCCATAAGAGAGGATGATGTCAGTTAAACGATATTCCAATTCAAGTCACAACTGAGATAAGACTGATTAAATCAGTGATAGCTAGCTCGAGCTAGCCTGGATGGCACGGAATGCACACATTAAATTTTACCATAGCAAGTTTCATCATCCTGGAATAAGCAGTTACAATTTGCAAGCTATTCACTCAAGCTACGACTAATGCCGAATACAGAGACGCACATATGTGTGCGAAAGAGCTATTACTCATAGATGAGCCGTCTTATGACGTCGATGCAATCGACTGGATTACAAAAAACGCATGTTGCACAGGCATCTCTGGCACGCCTACTCACTCGCTACTATTTGCTGTGTAGCAGAACGGATTTGAGTTCTCCTTGACATTATTCCGGTGCTACAGCTCTGCAAACGAAGTGGAACGCAAGGTAGAAGAACCTCCACGACATATGCCCTTTCGCATCGTCACTCCCTCACCTGGCCAAGTAGCTCCACAAGTTCTCAGTGATGAATAAAATGTACAGAATAATGCCTTTATATTTTAAGTAGTGTGACCGTCCACACAGCTCTTCTTCAACAGTCATTTCTCGCTTAGTCGGCTAGCGCATAACGAAAATTTGAGCGTTACACAGAACTTTTTGTGGCACCTTTATATACCAGTTACTCGTTACGAACACGATCACCACCGTGAAAGATGGCGTAAGAGACGCTTCCAAAGTGCCTACTGTACACTATTATAACCTTTCCTCTCCTTCCCCGACACCCCCCTCCCTCGCTAAAAGATCGCAACTTTGATTCGCTCTCCAATTGATACTGCCGAATGGGCAGATAGACACACAAATATGACGTCGTGATCGTCTACATTGCAAAAGAGGCTTGCAAAAGCACACACAAAAAAAACACCTCACGAGTCGACACGAACTTCAACACCACGTCGCGATGACACGAGAGCAACCTGCACCTCCGTTACTTGCCTGCTCACAGCATGACTACTTCCACCTTATAAGAAATTCATTGGCACATTCGTCCTCAGTCAACGACATGACAGCCGACATTAAGCGTACCAACCAACAAATGATGGTTGCAATGATATTGCAGCTGGAACGCGTACAAGCAAGAAGCAGCCACGCCACGCACAATCGAAGCCACCACTGATAACAGCCTTCCAATACTTCGATGTATCGTTGCACATACGAAGAGACAAGGCCACACAGTGCATATTTAAAAAAAGACCAGCACTTGCAGCAGACTGAAGGCTAAATATGCAAAAAACAGGGCCCGCACCACGTACTGCAACTCCACAATTAGCTAAGCTCCTAAGCCTCATGCATAAAGAAGCAGCCGTACCGCTTGCACTAAAAAAACCACAAATGAAGGCAGCCATCACCTGCCCATCAACCAACAGCAAGAGATATTTTGTCATTCTTTGTTCACGTAGTCGGCATCCGTTCAATGAAAACGATGCAAATTTTGCATATGCGAGTATCCACGTCAGAAATGCCAATTGCATGGCTTACTGAGAATCGCTACTTATGACGTTTTTCCACTGCGACCAGTGCACGGTGCCAAAAAAGAATGGTGGAAGGTTTGAAGGTCCAAATCACATGGGGAAGCTTTGCCCCCCTCTAGAAAACTACGACCTTAAAAAACGGGGATCGCGGATTGATGTATTCTTTTCAGTTTTATTCATCCGCCAAAGCTCAAAGTTTACGGTTCCTTTCGATGGCTTAATTCACGAAACCGGTGCAAATTACGGTCTTTTCTTCGGTTCCGTTGCTTGTCTCAATGATATAAAAGAACTTACAGCAAGAATCAATAACAACGAACAACAAGCCTTTATTAAAGCTTTTCTGTGAGTAAAGTATGAACTATGTGTTCATCTGTTAATCACGTTTCCGAGACAGCAACTAACTCAGGCAATTTCTCTTCGACTAACATCAATAAATGTGCTACTTTGTTGACAATACTAGCACTGATATGATTTTTTAATAGCAGAGTTATCTTCGATAAAGAGGTGGGATCACCCTGCATAATTCTGTAATAAATACCGAGTGACTCAACCTGGGAGTCAGCGTCTGAGCACTAAGCCGTAATCCCCCTCCCCGGAGTTTTCTGGACTTTTGAGTTTTCTGAAGGTATTTGCGGTGTAGTCTGAATATGCAGAACAACTTTCAAATCACGAGTTACAATGAAGCTAACACCAGGCTGTGCTGCTCTCATGCGAGCTAATTCGTCGCGAACAGATTTCAAGTACGATGGAAGTACATACACTCTGGTGCAAAGCTCTAATAGTTTTAACATCTTACATTAGCGAAGGACGTGATTGGGTCGTTTTTTTTCGGATCGTGTATATTACCAAACACGACTTTAATCGGTTCACATCGCTCATTATTCTGCACAGCCCATTCTGAACACCTTGAGAAGCACGTACATTGGCATCAAAAATTTTCAGAACTTGGTTTATCACATTACAGTCCGCTTGATTGCATTTCTGATGATCTACAGTAGAACACCTCTGAAGGCCGCGAATAGCCACCAACCGCCTGCGCTTTTCTTCCATGTGACCCTTGATTATCGCGTCTGCATTGAGTATTGGTTGCGAGGCGTAACTTGAATGTATCGGTCATCCGAAACGTTCAGAAGATGGTCGAAGCAGCGCTTGATCATGGGTTCGAACGTCAATGCGACTGATTTGCACAGTTAGTTCTGGTAGTAGCTCCATTATAGATTCACGACCACAGCCGCTATTGTTTAGTATAGCTCATCCTACACCGCGGACTGCATGATACTTGAGATTGCGCTTCGTTCGGAATTTTGCCGGACACTACTGTAAGGACGATTGGTACCTCAAACTCGGTAATTAAAGCAGCAACCACATGAAAAAGAGCCCATATTCAGCAAGGTTCTCTCAATCTACAACCACAGGCGTATTACTTTTACGGCAAGAGGGTTGGTTATGAGAATTGTCGAAGTGTTACAGTCCATAATAACAGTGTGCTGCACATGGAGGACAACGTTACTTCTGTTTTCTAATGGAGTTGCAGGTGACTTCCAAGCGTACTGCATTCTTTCTGTGCTCAGTTATTGTAGCAGCATTACTTAAAACTTACTTAAAAATAGTCCATTCTCGATGGTTTATATATATAAACATATATATATATATATATATATAATATATGTATAAACCAATGGACATAGTCAATGGACATAGCCACAGAAACGCACAGGGGACAGTGCCCCAAGAACAATTAATTCATACTTTCTTGTCGGTCCTTGCTCGGCCAGGTGAGTGATGCGTTCGGGCAGGTGGAGGTGCTGTCAAGTAGAATTAAGCCTAAATAGAAGAAAGTAGTATAATCGTCTCGAAATTAAAAGAGTTTGGTATATTGCAGGCGAAACTAAACGTCTGAGTGGCAAAATCTTATCGCATCAGCTTTTCAGATGCATTCCTTCGCTACACAGTTTGTTCTGTCTCGCAACGAGATTACCGTCTAGAGTGAGGTTTTTGATGCGTTATCATTGTACGAACGCACAAAATGTATTTCGTTTAAGCGTTTCGCATTGCCGTTATCCGAAACAAGTGAAGAAATATCAGAGATAGGGCACTACCAGCACATTGCTTGGCTTTATTTATATTATTTCGCTTTCTCCATATCTTATGCCGGTGCGGTGCTTATATCAGCATGACTTTGCCTAATGGTAGTGCTGATTATCTCTTCTTGTGGTAACGTTGCATTGTTTATGCTTTTTTCCCCTCCTCCGTTCCATTTTCCTCTCCTATTTTTTTCTCTAGAATTTTCACGATTGCGTAAAGTCGTGATGGTTGGCAGTGTTGAGGTGATTAAACAATTGTTGCAGTTGGTGGGATAATTTATGTCCCACGTGTGTGTCAATGATATCCTCGCAAATTTAGCAGGATTGAGACAGGGAGATTGTAGCGACCTACGTTTTTTGCATGTTGGTAGGTTACAGAAGTGGTTGGTCTAGTGGGTGGAATACGAAAGCTCCCGTTATGCTTGCTCCTCTGGCATGTCTCCACATTTTGTCACTAGATAAGCGACCTCTCTATGCTGACTCGGTCGCAGAGGAAACGATACTATTTTACGAAACAGGCTGTTGCAGCAGAACAGGTAATTCCCACATTTTTTCGAGCTCAACACATTCTTTCTCTCTCTTTAGAAACAGAGCAAAAACTCAAATCTCCGAACGAAGTCCCGTGTTCCTGCAGTTTCATAACGGTTGCAAAATGAAATATGTTCCTGGATGTCCTCGGCACCGTATTTTAATAGGCATTTCCGGCTTACTCCCTAAGTAAATATGTTGTTTACCATTTCGTTCACTTCACACCAAATTGTTAAAAAAATCACACAGCTCATCGACTCAACAGTGGCTACAACGACCGCCGACTGCGTGTTCAAAGGTGGATATGCTTTGTTTACTTAGCACTTCAGCAAGACTGATATGAGACCTGCGAGAAGCAAGAAGACTAAAAGTGTACGCGACCAAACATAACTTCAAAAGATTCATTGGCGTCTGCGTTTATCGAATAACAAAAAAAAAAAGAACCGATGGAACCGTTTCTCATGCAAAACCAACAACACAGAAAACATAAGCAGACTCTAAGTGGCACTACACAATTGATTTGAAGACAATCTCTCTCCACTCTCTTCCCCCCGTCCCTCTTCAAAGTACATCGTAAGCTCGAAACAGAACTCAACAAGATTACATGAAGGAATGCAGAACCTCATTATCTTCGTTACGCCCTCCTTATCGCCCTCCCATCTCCTCCCCGACAACTAATCCCCTGAACAACGCGACAAATATAAATCAGTGCTAAAAAATACATGATCAGCCTCAGCATACTCTCTACTTGAGTAAAAAATGAAAACGATGCGAGAAATAAATAGCAACAAAAATAAACAACCGGTTTCAATACAATACACAACTCGTGAAAAGGAAGCACCTGATTAACAAGTGAAAGTAAAACAATATTGCGTTATTTCATCAGATAATAAAAAACAAAGGCAAGATAGGTAATGCAGCAGCAAAACCAGTGCATCCCTTATGAGCATAGTGGTTCCTCCTCAGTTTTCACTTAGTGAAAACGTGCCAGAAAGTTTAATGCGGCTAACACCTATGAAATTCAAAAATTGCGGTGCAGAAGAACATTTGAACGATAGCAATCTCCTCCACAATGCAAGACGAAACGGTTATGCGACTACTAATGTTTCGACATACTTTCAAATCACTTCCTCAGTGGTGACTGCACAAGTGGAGTTCGAGTGAATGTGCTATAAAATATTTCTGATGCAAATTACATTGAGATTTTTATGTTTTATAGGTGCGGAAATTCTCGAGCGCATGGCGTTACCAACTGGAAAGCGTCTCCATATAGGCGCAACCACTACGGTCATTGAGCGAATCGTCATCACTGACTATACATTCGTAAACTTTGGAAATAAAGAGCAGGTTGAAATCTACAATGATAAGCACCGAAGCAAGCGTAACAATGAGCAAAACAAGCATCAAACAAACCAAAATAGAATAGCAATGCAATTACAATCATCAGTGACTCGTTACATTATGCGAAATGCACAAACAGTAATGTATAAACAGATAACATTGCGCTAGGCGCTTTACCACTATAAAACTAATATAAAAAATATTTGAATGCAAACTGCACAAAGAGTCTACTGGACTGTTATGAATGCTTCTACTACTTAAATTATGCCAGCACAAGTATTTACGTTGACGCAACCGACCTCCTGTGTCAACAACTTCCAGCTCACTGTTGCACTGAACTGTTGAAATATAGCAACAACAACACATAACGGCAACGGCTAACCACTAACGGTGGTCACCACCTCCACAGTGGGAGATTGAAGGAATGTCAACGAAACTAAATGTTATCGAGTAACCACTGGGAAACGTAATCGAACGCTCTCGAAGCAGTGAGCATTGTCGAATGAAAGTTGAGAAGTGCATGAAACCCCGTCTCGAGGTGTTTCCATGTGGTTGGCACACCCGCCTCAGCCAAGCGGCTTGCGTAGAGCACACCTTCATCGCGTAGAATGTCGTGCTGGCAAGTGACCACAAGAGCACGAGGTAATGAGGTTAGGTTAGGTTGCATTAGTGGCGCGAATTCTGGATTAAGCACGAACGGAACCATCAGGCGAGATGCCTCTTCGTTATAATATAGCGTCGAAACGCTACTGTTATCTCTGAATTAATCTCAAACTTAGGTACAACATCTTGACCACGTTAAATAATGTTCTTAATAGGTTACGGTAGCTGATGGCTTACGCCGACATGCGTTCAATGCATTGTAACGTATAACTCTTGTGCTCGCATGGTGACTTTAAAAATATTTTTTCAATTCCTTTTTCCTCCAAAGGGCCTCCTTGCTATTGCAAGAGGTAGGGATTCATGCGAAGGTCGGCGGGGAATGCATGGGACGAGGTCGGCTTGACCCAGAAGAAGTGGCACCCACACATACAGTTCATTGCCTTCGGCCAGAATTGAAGTCGCATCCACCTCTGCAAGACTCCCTGGGCCGAGGAAGTCGCGGGGGTCCCCACATCCATCAAACATCGAAGGAATAAACACAGGCGGATTTTGGACCTACAGTGAGCAAACAACTAAACTATTGTTATAGTCTTCTGTCGATCCATTAGTTCAGATGGCATTTGTTCGAAGTATGAGATCTAAGCGAGGTTTCATTTTGACAGAAAGCAGATGCAATTTCAGAGATTCGCCGATTAGGATCAGAAACTGGTAAAATGGTGACAGTAGAAAAAATCACAGCCCTGAATGTTCTTGCACAAATTATGCAGCTTCTCAGCAAAGATATTATGAAAAAGAACCATTAGGAAAGTTCGCGAATATCCCTCAATGTGCTCTACACTGAACGCTCTCACAATTACTTCAACTGCAATAAAGAAAACTGCCGTGAACATTACGATAGTAGCAAACAAAATTTCGGTCCTAAAACCACCCGGTGAAATCGAAGCGTAGCTCGACTGCGTCACCAAAATTCACTCAAAAGCAAATGGAAAGATGAGAGAAGATGAAGAGTCATGTGCAATCAGACTGTCACCATCTGTTCATCAATATCGCGGCCAAACCGAGTACACTCACTCAGTTATTCAATGTCAGCATATGAGAAGAAGCTTACTTAAAATCATGTGGTAGCCTGTCGACGTCAACATATTCATCAATGGTGGTCCTGTCCAGTGGCGATATGTGTGCGTTCTCAAGTGCAACATCAATGAGCTGCGAGTCGTGCAGCAAGTTCAATCCTGCGTACATCATATAGTAAAGCACGATTGCTCGTGGCTCTACAAAGACACGACCCACCAATGCGCGGCGGTAATATTCGTAGGATGGCGTACGCAGATTGCCCATTTGAAGCAGTGGATAAATCAACACTTGTGCCTGAAATATCTCTTCATCGAATATTTTCTCGGCGTTGATATACCACCCTCAGCAACTTTTAAACTACAACAGGTACGCAGACATTCTAATGCACAAAACCTTCGGAGCTCTCTTCACCACATTCATTCGATGCACTAAGAAGCGTGGAATATACGGTTTTACTGGTAGACGACTCTTCTCTGAAACTTATTGCCACTGTTGAAGCAAAACACCGTCAGGAAGGAAAAATTGTAAGAAAAAAAACCAGAGAACTTTATTGCAGCACTTTTTGTGGCCATTTACCTTAAGTTGAGGGATGTCGTTCCTTTTTCTGAGGCGATAAGTAACCGCAGCAACAAGTCCACCTCCGGCCGAATCGCCCATTAGGGCAACTCGCGAGCGATCCACTCCAAACGACGCATACGCCTTGGTCAGCAAATACACTAAAGCGCTCTCCGCATCGTCCACAGCAGCCGGAAATATGTGCTCAGGCGCTAAGCGGTAGTCGACTGATATAACTACCTGAAATAAAAAACTACCTTCCGTGGTCTGCTTTTTGACTTTATTTAGGACACCCTATAATCACAAGCCTGTAGAAAATGACAACGCACGTCCTACATAAACATATAGCTTTGACTTGCTAACCGAATAGTGGATGGATTACGGAATAAGATTAGCTGCGAGCACAATTAAGCAACCAATGATCCTTATAAGTTACGTCCAGTGGCAAATAGACAAAACGCTAACGAAGGTAACTGCACTTATATTATCACCCACATTACACCCATGCTATCCAAGGTGGCATGGCATAAGTTTTGCTACTCCTAGCTCTACTTCAACGAGCTAGCTGCCAAACGTTAAGAACGGTCAATTTCAACACAATTTTTTTCAGCAAATGTGCGACTTTAAGAACAGCAAATACGTACTTCATCCCCAGTTAGGACAAATTGTAACAACCTTCTCTCCCTTCTGCTCGTTTGAAAAACATTGCCATGCAAACTCCAAAAAGCCGACATAAAGGTTCTCTCATTTCTTACGAAGCCTACTGGCATAACAAAAGCATCATCTCTCTTTTATGCTTTGTTAAGCCGATTTCGAAACGCTAAATAAATACAGAACAACAATCGACGCATGAGGACATTCCAGGTTCGGAAATGCGCCGATATTAACAATAGAAAACAAAATGCGTTGAATCAGCAAGGATAAGAAACGAATGAAAGACGAACCGCATGGACGGTAGTGGCGAGGCGCCTAGCTATCGAGTCGAAACCCTCAATGCTACCCATTACATACCCACCGCCGTGAAGAAAGACTATCGCAGGTGATTGATTGTTGTCGACGAGTGGTCTGTAGACGCGGACACGCACCGAATCGAAATACACCGTTTCGACGAGCAATTCTGAGTTGTCGGTTCTTATGAAGTTGATCAACCACAGAGAAGTGTCAAGCACTCGTCGCGTCCAACGCAGCTCACAGTACACATCGCCACAGAATGCTGCGGTCTGCAGTAAACAAAACCAGGTAGGAAAAATTAGAATTGGTGCATGAATAAAGAACGTAGTCTTTCCCGTCCTCCTCTACCCTCTTTCATCCATTTGGTCACGAAAGAAAACTGCGACATCAGTGCTCAAGCTGGTTGACGTACGTGGTGGTCGTAACGGTAACAGCAAAAATAATGACTAAGGTAAGGAAGGAAACTTAAGCGACGGAAAGAAATAAGGATTTCATTCATGGTTCATCAAGAACACTACAGAATTTACTCCCACATGTATCACTCGAACTGCGTGTTAAGTTCCAGATACCGACATCCTTCTTCAGATGATTCAAAATAGGTGATTCAAATAACCACAATAAAAATCCAGAAGATGAAGGTGTCGAGCGGCTCATGGCAATCACCTGAGAAGTTTCGAGGTTCGTAAGTCCACATATCACATCACTTTTTGTTTAGTGCCGCGAAGAACACGTCATCTCATTTCGCCTAGGTTTAGCAAAGAAAACCTGGTAGGCACTTTTCGTGACGGTCCCATGTATACATCGATCATCTGTTGCACAGCGGAGAAAAGGCGTAAATAAAGTAAGTTACAAAAGAGAACGTACCGGATAGATATACGAAAATCGTAGGAACACTTCGATAGAACCAGCAACCATCCTATCGAGGGCATTGTCGGTAAAGTCAGGTGGTAGCGGTTTATAGAAGGCGATCGCATAAAGAAGCACTAATACGGCGAACAGCAAACTCCACCTCGCACCTCCATCCATAGCCGTCGCGATGGCAGTTTCTCTTGCAAATTCCTGTAAACAAATGTGCATCCCACTGAGTTATTTCCATTTCGTCAAGTGTCGAGTGTATTCATCAGTGAATACTTAAACTAGACTCTATTACATGATTTACTTCAGGAATAAGAAGCGCTTATCCTCGTCTTATCCTGTAAACTACTTGACTTTTATTTGCTTTTTATGTATATTTGCAAAGATGCATTACAGCGAAGCCGTATCTAGCCGTATGCATCCATGTTTACGTCTGTCTGTCCTATTGCATGGAATGACGTCCTATATCATATTCCACACTGCTCCGTAAACCTTCCAGGAAGTTGCAGACATTCAAAGTTGTTAAAATCTGCATGCAATTTAGACAAATCAGCTCTTCACTTACACCGGTCACTCAGAAAGAAATGAATCTCCTGTAGGTTCATGTGAGCGGCCTATTTAGTTGACATAGCATATTTATAACTCATGAAACTGTTTGTTCGATTGAGAGGAATGAATGTAAAAGGGCTATTATTTTAGCTCCTCTGACGCGTTACCTTCAATTGTTTTGGACAAAATATAGCAGCGCTCTTTTCTTTTTCAAATGCAACTTTTTCAAATGTCAGTTCTTGCCTGCATGTGCCTTCACAAGGACAAACTGACATCTCCTGAAACTGATAAGGTTGGAAAAGTCTGCGGAATAAAATCGTATCAGACATGCCGCACTGCCATGAAAACATCGTTCACCTTGGCTCATCACCTCGCACTGCTTCTAAATATATGCCAACGATTCCTTGGGACATCTATCAACAAGGTCCGTGATTCTAGTTGTATGCAAATACAAAACTTCCTTGCTTCCAGAAAGAGAAATTTCTGTTATTGCAGCTTGTGCTCTCACCTCTTTTTTCAGCGTAATGAAGTGAAACAAACAGTCATTTTTTGGATTGTCTTTCCAAAACGGTAACGCCAAAGTAACTAGGTAACATGAGGCTTTATGCACGAAAGTGTGATTACTTGCTCTTATAATGTTGGCAAAAAACTTTTCAAGAGACATTCAAGCCATAAGATTTCATTAACAAGTGCGCCAGAATGAAGCGATAATTGATTGTATAATGCTGTTTGGCGTTTTATGCTTTACACGCTTCATGCTTTATGCTTTACTTCGCTCCGTGTCCTTATAATTTGCAAGTTGGCTAGGTAATTTTGCATAAAGCCCATTGTGATCAGATCCATGTGGGCATAAGCGGTCTAACCTCTCTTTCACCCTCCTGCTCCTAAGATCTCTATCATTTTGCGCTGCTGTCGCTGATTCCACTTCAACATTTATTTTTTCAGCGTAAGTTTTTGCAACGTTTCTAAAAAATTGCTCGAGTTATTTAACAGCCTTCAAAGTGATTCTCCATGGCGGCGTCTTCGATAAAATTAGCAAATTGATGAGTATCAAATGGGATGGCATGAAATGCGCTTTTGCATAGGAACTTCCTATCAACATCAGAGTAAATCAGAAGTAGGCAATAAAAGCAAAATATATAGGGCTCAAAACGCAATAGATCTCGTAACAAGTCTAAAGGCATTTAGCGCTTTTCGAATCTGACGGATCAACGCGAATTACGGTATGAGAAGCCGTCCTTTAGTCTACATTATTTCCATAAAATTTCATCAGTCGGCTCCACAGATTCTCGAGTTGAACTCACTGAATAGATCAGCATACGCATATAAGCACACATAACGTTTTGCCATTAAAGTAAAATTGTAAAAGCACGTAGAAACGAATATTTCACAGAAAATCCACACAAGCACTTGGTTCTGTCAAATAAAGTTATATTTGTTGGATTGAGTGGAATGACCAGATGGATTTGGCAGCTGATGCACCGTGGTGGTCCCCTTGTTTTATGACATAAATCGTAGCCAGTGAAGAAGTGCGGTATTTTCACATAGGCGATCGAATGTACGATGGCAACAAACAATTTGAGGCGCTGACTTTAAATATCCCAAAAACAACTCTTTTTAGAGATAAAAGATCTTTTCGGTTTATAAATTTAATTTAGAAAGCAATATATCAGATTAAACTTCAAGTACCATTATTTAATATTCAATGATACTTTTAGGAAACTTCAAATATATCTCTCTGATAAAATGCATCATAGCCAACAGATAACTAACAAGTCTGACAACAATAACCTTCTCCCTACGTGCTTTTGTGAATTAAATCTGCAAAACGCATTTTATAATGACGGTATATCTGTGCGCATAAATCTGTGGATATGCACCCAGCACTTTCAATCCGGAAGCCGAAATTGTGAGACGATTTCCTGTACATTCAACATCCATATTGATATTTAGATTTAGATTATCGATTTGAAAGTGCCCAGAACTGTGCACACGTATAGAAAATTTCACATCGGCCTATTTCTTGATAGGTGATTGGCTCTGCAGAACGATTTTTCTGGTGGAATTTCTTCGAATCCAGCGAACGATTTCAAACAAGACTGCGCATTTTTCAATATTCTTTGACAATCCAAAAATCATTTTCGAGTGTTTTGTTTGAAAGCAAAATAGCTGTACTTCAGAAATGCTCAGGCAGTTTGGAAAATACTGACACTTAACGATATCTAAAAATCTCTGTGCCATTCTAAAATGGTCCGGCTTTCGTCCCACATCTCTCGGGTTAGAGAAAAATAAACATTTTATCGAAAAGTTATATGGGAATATTCGGCCAACGAATACAAGAACCACTATTCCACACACCAATTTTTACGCGTAACATGCGAACCAGGTAAGACGGTCTGATGAATTAAAACCGGATATCACGCCTGTTCCTTTTGTACGCTTCTGTACTTTCTGATCCCATTACTGTCAACCTAAAAACCTAAAAAGTTTAGAATATATCCCGATTTGTCTTGAAATGTATTCGGACCAACCTTCTTAAATATGAATGTATCAATAGAACGCTAATAAAGGCATAATGGAATAGGTCACAAGAGCACTTATAAGATGAAACATACCGGTTACAGCAGTATTCGAGATCGATTTCCACCTATCGTAATGTGCACAAACTCACGAAACGATGTTTTAGATTCGAAAAACACCACCGAACACCGTTAGATAAAACGTTAGAAGAACGTTAGGCACACACGGTGCAACTCAAACGGCTGACACGCAACCAGACGCAGCAATGATGGCAGGACGCACTGAAAGTAATAGGCATGAAACCGAGCAGAGAAGTCCTTGGCACTCTATGGGTGATACCAAGGCGGACTGCATTAGGACCGTTCGAGAGGGTTTTTGCTCTCTCTGATCAATGCTCCGCATTTGCAAAAATACATCATAAGAAAACAATACCACACTGCATTCTCTAAATTGAATTGATCTTTGAAAGGGAATACCTCATAGATCAAATACTTAGCCGAATGCGATATGTATCGGCAGACTAACGAACGATATATATTGGTATTCGCGATATCGGGTGTAATCAATTTGTGCTTCCGTCTCTTTCCTTGTGTACTTGACGACAGAATCAGGCGATAAGTCCCCGATGAACGCCACTTCCAGCTCCAACCACATCAGTGCTCAACTGTTTCCACATGGCGTGTGGCTATAGGTGGCTGTGGAATGATCAATGAGGCGAACGGCTAAAAAGTTTATCACATCAAGAGATAGCAGGGAATGTAGAAGGCAAAAATACAAATAGGTATCAATAAGTTAGTGAGCGTATAGGCATTCCCTCTGCAAGTTCATGAGGGCCGGATAATCGTTGTGAGGCTCACTATTGATACTTCATCCAGAATAGTAAATTACTAAACAAACCTGTCGTTTTTTACTTGCGGGTAAGGGAATATTACTATGGTTAATTCTGTGCAAAAGGAATATCGGTGAAAGAGGCACACGGGCGTTAGCCCATTAAGCCATTTATATAGTCAGCTCTAACTTGTTAACTTGTGCTATATACTGCACCACTAAATTGCTTTAAGTGAGAGGAACATAGCTCTTCAATTTAAGGATTTATTATAGGGAGGACCTTCCAAACCAAAATTGGGCATTCATTGTTAAAGGCATAAAGTGCATCAGTTATGTGCTTTAAAAGCTTACTAATATAAGCAACCGTTTTTTATGATCAGATATGTTTGTAGTGTACATCACTGACGTTTCCGATGGATTCTCGAGCATTTGAGATCTAATTGATGGTGATTTGAATATCTTTAGGCCATTTGAATTGAAATGAGTTTGTTTGCAAAGGAACATGCCGTAAACAAATTAACCAGCAGGGAGGAATAAGACAGCAAAAAGCGAAAACAGACTAGGGAGTAACGGGTCATTGACATGCTGGTCGCCTGCAGCATCGAGTGGCACTTATT